>JAEAOA010001716.1:0-600000 GCA_016746295.1 Potamilus streckersoni | reverse complement strand
AAGTACTGATAGTGAGTGGGAGAAGATTGAAATAAGATGAGAAAAAGATTTGGCTCTTGAGCTGCTTGGCTCAGGAAACCCAATTATGAAAGCTGCATTTTATTGTGATTTCGGAATAGGTTATATAATGACTTGTAGTTTTAAAAATGTGACAACTCATGGTTCTCTTGACACTTAAGTATACATCAGGAGAAGATAGTTATTTAGATTGAGATATATTTTTCATCCTGTGTCTTTTAAGAATTGAAAGATTTTGAATTTTGAATAGTGTTGTGTTTCCAGGTTTATTGTAGGAATTAAGTGTTATATATCTGCCAATTTGTGTGCTTGTTAGAATCTTTGATAACATGTGCCTTCCTAACTGCTTGATTCAGCATTTTGAGGACTTATAAATAAATGTGAAGTGACCTAATGGTTTGGAGTATAAAAAATACTGAGAAGGCAGACTATATTAATTTGGTTTCCTTGGTTTTGGTTGTCAGTCAATCAGTAAAGGGCAATCCAATAACTTTAGACCTTATTTAATGTAAGAAGGATTAGGTTGTTTATGGAGGAGCATTGCTTTGTTTTTAATTTATGATGAAAATAAAGGTTAGTATTTGAGTTTGACAGTTTTTTTTCTACTATGCATAACAAGAGAAAACTTGAAGTGAAACAAGCAATCAATAAATTCTTTGTTCTTTTTTTTGTTAATAAAAGGAACAAACTAGGGTCCAAATTACTGTGTTAAGCTAATCATTTCCTTGCTAGGATAATAGATTTTCATTTCATTGAGTCAGAGTAATTACACCACACCTCATTTCTAGAATGTGTCTGTTAGGAGGAAAAGCTGACAATTAGTATATTGTCACCATGGAGATGTCAATGACTCTTGGCATTTGTTTCTTAGCTCATGTGTCGTAGGGTCAAGTGATCTTACAGCATAGCCATGCATCCATCATGCACCATCCATTGTGCATTTAATAACAGTTGCTAATTTATGTTTTATCATAAACTACTTCACCAGTTTTGAACAAATTTGACATCATGGCATGGAGAGCATTCAGATTTGTACATATGATGCAGATCTGCTGTAAACTGCCTATCCTGTCTTCAAAACCACTGTGTAGAATCTAATCAAGCTTGCCAGAAAGCATCCAGGTATGAGGACCTTTAAGACTGGTACAATTGCCAACAAATATGGCCACAATTGCATGCTACAAAAAATAAAAGCCTTTAAATTACCATCTCTAAAAGTGCTAAACAGAATGTCATCAGATTTGAAAGGAAGCATTCTAGTTTTGAGGGCTTTCAAGTTTGTCAAAATTTTGCTGATCTGCCATCAAATACAGTAACTATCACAAGAAATAGAAATGACTTTATATGCTAGTTTGCCAATTAAAGATATGGCAAGGAAAGTAACCTATGATGAGGACTATTGAGAATCACAAGTGTGAGGTTATGATGAGAATCTCACCTATGCCATAAAATTTTTAAAAAAATATTAAAAATTATTTTATAATGTAGGATTAAAATCATTTAAAGCAAGTTATTTAAACTGATGAAATACTACTGATTAGGGATCACATTTAATATTTTTCTGCCAAGGTTCAGTAAAATATAAAAAAAATACTTAGAGTAACAAAATTTTTAATTTTGTACAAGATTTACTTGGAAATAATGATTTTATGCAAACTTAGGAATTTTGCTTAGCATTATTTGAGTAAGCTGAAGGCTGAGCATATGCACATAACATGTATGTTAGTGGAGGAAACTCTTCATGAGAGAAATTTAGTACAAGTCATTTGATGCATTCTATATAAGCAGGTCACCTAGACCATGTGTTTCATGTCTTAAAGTTGGTGACTTTTGTTGTCAGATAAAGGAAATGGGGTCATCATGAGTTTTCTGGCATTACTCCAGTATTGCCTTTCATCAAACACAAATTGTTTGATGACAAACAATATTAAAAGCTAAAAAGATAGAAAAATAATAGTGTTGGCATCATTCCAAATTAAGATACTTGTACATGCAGCTGGAAATGGTCATATATAATTCATTCAGGTTTATCATCAACAATTAAATTAAATTTTTTTTGGTGCCCTTGTTTGGCTGAATTTACTAGAATTTTTAACATGTTGCATGTCTGACAGCTATTAATTATCTTTTAATATAACTCACTGGGATTTTACAAAATAATCAATGATTTACACGAAAATTCCATGGAAGGTCTCGCATAAATTTTATATCATTCATGAATGCCTGATTCACAATGGAGAGTCTTGGTGATTGTTTCCATGGCCACCTATTGAGATATTTTCAAAAATGTCATCTTTTGCCGTTATATAACTTTCATCATCATGATGAAATTAGTACAGTAATTCCAGTCATTAGTATCATAAGAATATAATTCTTCATGCTTAATATTTTACTTAAAAATTTTCTAGCGCATCATATGCAAGTAAGTTTTTATGATAATATTATGTGATCAGATCATCTCTATCATTGTCTTGGAGACCAGATGAAATATAATTGAAGTCTATTATTTCTTTTTTTGTCATTATGACACTTTCTGCAATTATTTCAGTTGCCATAGTAAAAATATTTTCAGGTGAAACCTTATTGATCAGAGCACTAAAGTTTTTATTGATAGGATTGGTAAGAAACTCTATATACTTCTCATACACTTCATGAGATATCATCATATCTGACATGTAATAAAACTGCAGATGAAAATGGAGGGTCAAAATTTGCTGTAAATTCAATATTATCAATTCAATCACAAGAAATATCTTCTGTTTCATCGATAGAACTAACAACATAATTTAACTGACCCAGTTTAAAATATTTAAGTCTAGATGCTGCTGAGGATTGCATAAGCTGTTGCAAAATTTAAAATACTGCAAATATCAGTTTTCCCTATATCTATGGCAGCTGTGTGATAGCATAGAGTTTATGGCTTTTTAGCCCTCATATGCAGGTAGCCAAGTTACCTAGTGCAGTGTGCTACACATAGGCCTGTTAAGCATTGAAATTTTATGTTACATTTAACAGCAATTTTAACTTGTTCACCATCAAGTCAGTGAAGCCACATGACCAACCGCAGCTGCCATTTCTCATACTCCAAATTTACAAGTTCTTTAGCTGCGTCAACATCACTAAATTAGCTGAATTTGATAATTTATAAAAATTGCTGGGTTCCTACATCAGTATCAGAGCCTTCATCTAACTTATTGAAGCTTTCATAGTTGTGATTCTAATCATGAAAACTTGAGCAAGTGCTGAACAAACTCCACGAGTGCCATTTTGGAAAGATACATTTACAACCAATTTTCTATAAATAACAGATTTCAACAGTGACCACGTGATCTGACGTAATGGTCATTAACACCAATGAATGTAGTATTTAATAGGGGTTTTCCCTGAAGGTGGCGCTATGAAAACCCCCTCAAAATGGCAGCTGTTTGAAGAGGCGGCAAAAGGCATTTGTATGCAAATTGGGTTGATGTGTCAAAAGGTGCTTGTATATAAATCTGATAGAGCCATCAAAAGGTACTTGTATGAGGTAAAGGGATAGCTCAATTCTTGACTCAATTTGTGATAACTGCGTTTAGTGCAGTTCTAATATGATTTATGTTGTACTTTATCGCTGGTGAGAGTCTATCAAAACTAAATATGCTGTTGTTAGCAAGTTAGTGTCAGTACTACTATCTACTATTTCTCACAGTGTCTTTTTTATCATCATAGTCCATACTGAGTACACAAAATACTAGACGTTTAGCAAATGTGTCATTGAGCTTATGATTTTTAGGAAACTTGTTTCATTGTTTTGTATCCCCAGAGTTTTTTTTAATATAATTTGTTAAATTTAAGGTATCAATTAATTTACCAAATTTTGTGTAATAGCTCATTCTTATTTCTTATACTACGAGATAAAATTAACCACCTGATTGTGAGATAAAATTTTGTGATTACCTGGTCTAGAATGAGCATAGTCAACTTTGACACCAGTGGTTAATCAAATATCAGCATAAGCATCACCTACCAGACTGCCATTATCTGATAGCAGGATAACTGGATCTAGCAAAAACTAACCATCTGATGAGTCTGTTACTTAACAACCTCATTAACTACAATCAAGTTCTTATTTGCACAGTAAATCTACATCAAGATATGATCTGCTTAGCAACACAATGAAAAGCTGAAAAATGAATTTGGTGTAGGCAACGGCATAAAACAACCCAAAACAACCGACTTTTTCATAACTAACAGTGGTTGGCAGTTTTTGTTTTGATAAGCTAGCAAGAGATCAAAATGGTATGTTTAGATGTGGTTTTTGCACTGCGAAAATCAATCTAATGGTAAACTGATCTTACTAACAAAATAAATAAAACAAAACAAATGATGCAAAATGAATAGAGGTTGTAAAGAAATTGTTGCAACTAAAGCTGCTTTGAAAAAGAAGGTTGAGCAGGAACGTGAGGTCTGTAGTAGATTGCATGAGAAACTGCTAGACCTTTTAGGCCTGTAACAGTAGCAGTACTTGGCAAACAGCCGTATGTTTCTGTGGCATCACCAGAAGATCTTAAAAGTTGACAGAGAAAGAAATATGAAGTATCATTGAAGTGGAGGAAAAAATGTTGCAGCACAATATATTGTGCAAATAAAAGATCCTGTTTCACAACAGGCTTAGATTTTATGAGAAATAGGAAGAATGGTTCAAGTTTAAGAAGGCAGATCAAAAACAAAAAAGGTTAAGAATAACAAAAACAGGAGGAACTTATCATTAGAAAAGATCAAATTCAATCAAACAATAATAAAAAAGCAATAAAAATAATTAGTAATGATTTTACCAATATCGAAATTGTAGATTTGGAATATGATGTATTCAAAGCAGAAAAACTTGTCATGGTAGGTAATATCAGAAAATTGGATGATGAAAAGATTGCTAAAAATATTGAGTCATTAAATGATATCAAAATTTTGAATGAATCTGAATACCATGATAATATCAATAATTCTACTTAGTTTTTGGAAGCGCATAAACTTGTCAAAAATAACCCAAAAAATATTATCCCTGGAGCATGTATTACCATTTTGGAAAATATAAAAATTTTGACAGAAAAATATAATGGGAATTCTAAATTACTTACATTAGTCAGACAGAACAATTTTGTAAGATCTGGCAGTGGAATTAAGATCTATAAGTCGACCATTGAGATAGTTGACCGATTGATGTTATTAATAGCATCAAAGAAAGCCAGAAATACAAGCACAGAAATTGATAATGAAATTATTGAAATTTTAGATAATCTCAGATCAAATAGTTATCTAACATCTGATGAATACTATATTTTACACAACAATCTGATTTGCTAAAGGCAAATCACAAACTGCAGCAGTTCAGTTTTATCTATCAAGTAAAATAGGAATGTAATCAACTACATTACTTTTTTGACTCATTGCAGACTTCAGAGGACAGTCCAAACTTTTCTGTTATTTATAATCCACCCAGTCAAGCAATACGAAAAAGGACTAGTAACAGCTACAGCTCCTTATGCTATGGCAAATATCAGAACTAGCTTGAATGACAATTTTACATTTGAATTAATTCAGCCAGCTGGCTGTACATGGATTTCAATCAAGATACTACAATAACTTCATGTGAAATGGCAATTCAGAGAGACTCCCAAATAGCAACAATGTCAGATGCTCACTCAGACAATCCCAATACCAGTCAGAAGAAAATGTAAAATGACCATGCAAGTAACATTTGATACCCAAAGTAATCCTGCACTGCACACAACAGTAATCCCCACTCAGTCACATGTCAAACTTGCAACAGCAATAAGTTTACAATGGCTCTCAGCTCAGACAAGTCTGTTGCCCACATTTTGCAGTGCTTAAATTCAACATCAGCTAACTAGGTCATACAAGAGATAAGTCTGAAATTCAAACCAGAGTCCAACATATGAAATCATAAGCCATAAAAGATAGAACTCTAATAATTGGCACCTAAATATTGAAAAGTACAATACTAAGGAGACTTTTTAAAACAGATGTACAGACTCTAAGAGGTGCAAAAATCTACAACATCAGACAGAATAATGACAAATTTAAATGTACCTAGTGAGACTCTTCACTATCTATTCAGTATACACTATGATAAAATGCACAAGTTAACAGATTTTCAGGGTCTGCATGTGACTTTTAAAATGCAGACCCTGAAAATCTGTTAACCCCTCTCTCTCTCTCTCTCTCTCTCTCTCTCTCTCTCTCTCTATATATATATATATATATATATATATATATATATATATATATATATATATATATGAACATTTAAATATTGAATTAAGATGTCAAAAATGATAAAAGTAGTATTTAGACAATCTCAGTGAGTTCTCCCACCATTGGAAGATAACAGGCATATAATTAATATGAAACTAAATGCAAAAGGTTTTAACATAGGTCACTTAAATGTACAAGGTATAGTGGGAAAAATAGACCAGATTAAGTTAATGTTGTCTCCAAAGGAAAATAATATACATGTTTTAGGACTCTATGAAACCAAATTAAATGCTAACCACAATTATAATCTATTTCTCTGTGAAGCCTACAATAAACCATTAGCCCCAGGGAAATGAGAGACAGCAGGGGGATGTTTTGTTGTATACATTAGGGAAGATGTAAATGCAGAAAGGTGACTTGACTTCAGAGTGACATGAAATTGAGAGTTTCTGGGTGGGAATTTCTCAATATGATGCAGAATTATTCCAAGTTGGTTTCATTAATAGGTCACCATCCTCCAAAGCAGTTAGTAATTATAACTTGTTGAATCAAATGGAAAATGTTCTTGCACAGGAAAAAGGAACTTATATATATATATATATATATATATATATATATATATATATATATATATATATATATATATATATATATATATATATATATAAAGAATACAAATCATATGGCGAATAACAACCCTCTCAAGCGTACTGGATCCACCAAGGGATCACGTCTGTCAGGGATTAATTAAAATAGATGCAATAAACTGACGACGAACAGTACGAAACTAGTAACTAACTAGCCTAAGCGCTTTCGACTCTTAATGAGTCTTTTTCAAAGGCAAATACAAAACATAGTTACGACAAACAAATAAACACAAAAACGTTGCGTTTGTAAACCTCTACATTTCTATCTTCACATGTGCTAAAACTATAAATACAACCAGCTTGTATAGACTAGTTGCGGAAACTGAAAACGTTGTATAATTCCCTAAAAGTCTACAAGCCAAAGCGACATCTATTTTTACTTTGTGTACATATGTAACGCAGATTATATCCCGGATATTTGGTTCTATACCGGTTATTCTTATAGTAAAAATTGAAGGATAAGAAGATTTAGAAAATGTTAAATTCTACTAGTGCATAGTTTTCATTTTCTAGTCTTCTTGGTTTAGACCGCTTGGTTTCAATGTTCTAAGGCGGCGTATCCAGTATGATTCCTTTTCCTTCCTGGTTTCGGAACTCCAGCTGTGGTTGTTGGCAATAGCGATAAGTATTATATCACTGAAAGTGTGGCCAGGGGAGGAGAAGTGTTCTGCGACCGGGCTTCTGTACAGCTTTTTTGTCATCCAATCAGATCTATGAAGGTTTATCCTTATGTGTAGCTTTTCAGTTTCTCCCACATACTGAAGGCCACAGATCTTACATGTGATGAGATAAATCACATTCTCTGTTTTGCACGTTTTGTGTGAACCATGTATGTTTAGTTTTTCTTTAGTCACTGTGCTAGTGAATGTCTTGGTCTCTATCATATGTTGACAGGTTTTGCATCTTTTATCGCCACAGGGTCCAGATTGACTAGGTTGGTTTTGACTAGCGATTGGCGTTAGCTTGGCCCTGACTAGGATGTCCTTTAGGTTTTTTGGTCTCCAGTAAGCTACTACAGGTTTGTTCGGAAGTATTAGGTTTAGTATGTCTGACGATTGCACGGTTGGCCAGTGGTTTGCGATGATTTTACCTACTTTGGGATTGTCTGGGTGATAGGTCAGAATAAATGGTATCCTATCAACCTTTTCTTTCTGTCCATATCTGAGTAGGTCATCACGGTTTGTTTGTTTGGCCCTTTGGATTGCCTCCGCAATCAGGTCTTTGTCGTAGCCTCGGTAAATTAAATGTTTAGCCAGCTCTTCAGACCTTTCTAGGAATCTTTCATCGTCGGAGCAAATTCTGCGTATCCTTAGTGCCTGGCTATATGGAATGTTCTTAATGCAGTGTTTTGGATGACAGCTGGTTGGGAGAAGATACTGGTGTTTGTCGGTTGGTTTCGAGTAGATGTCTGTGTGTAATTTGTTTTCCACCAGTCTGGTTGTTGTGTCCAGGAAAACATGGTTTGAGTTGGAAATTTCTGCCGTGAATTTTATTGAAGGATGGAAGTTGTTTGCCTTTGAAATGAAGTCATCCAGACTTTCTCTTCCATACTGCCACTTCATTTCTATATCATCGATAAAGCGTACCCACTGGTATGGTGTACGCTCAACCGCTCAACCGATGCTAAGAGCTTTCCCTCAAGTTTTCCCATGAAAATGTTAGCATACGAAGGGGCCATTTTAGTACCCATTGCAGTTCCATTGATTTGTAGGTAGTTTTCTTCATTAAATTCAAAGTTGTTGAGTTTTAGGACAAGCTCCAGGAGTTGGATTAAGAAGTGTGTGGGTGGATTGTTTACAGTTCTTGTTTCCCATGCTTCGCTGCATGCCTGTAACCCTTCGTTGTGTGGTATGTTGGTGTACAAAGATGTGACGTCTAAGGAAGCAAGTAATGTATCTGGCAGTAATGGTTCACTAGCTTTGCTTTTTATGAGATAATCTGTCGTGTCTTGAAGATATGATGGTAATTTGTGGACATGTGGTCTCATAAAATGATCTAAATATTCTGATATCCTTTCTGTGGGGTGCCCGTTACCTGAGATTATAGGTCTGCCAGGGTTTCCTTGTTTGTGGATTTTGGGTAGAAGATAAAATCTACCTGCTCTTGGGTTTTCTGGGCTTAAGTAGTTTTTGGTTTGCTGGTCTATGTGTCCACTTTGGTACGCCTTGTCAATAACATTAGTGATGATTTTTGCATATTCCAGCGTTGGATCATGGTCCAGTTTTTGGTAGAACCTAGCGTCACTTAGTTGTCTACTTGCTTCACTAATGTAGTCTTCCCTATTCATAACGACAACAGCGGAACCCTTATCTGCAGGCTTAATTATTATAATTATTATGTCTGAATATAGAACACTTCTCCTCCCCTGGCCACACTTTCAGTGATATAATACTTATCGCTATTGCCAACAACCACAGCTGGAGTTCCGAAACCAGGAAGGAAAAGGAATCATACTGGATACGCTGCCTTAGAACATTGAAACCAAGCGGTCTAAACCAAGAAGACTAGAAAATGAAAACTATGCACTAGTAGAATTTAACATTTTCTAAATCTTCTTATCCTTCAATTTTTACTATAAGAATAACCGGTATAGAACCAAATATCCGGGATATAATCTGCGTTACATATGTACACAAAGTAAAAATAGATGTCGCTTTGGCTTGTAGACTTTTAGGGAATTGTACAACGTTTTCAGTTTCCGCAACTAGTCTATACAAGCTGGTTGTATTTATAGTTTTAGCACATGTGAAGATAGAAATGTAGAGGTTTACAAACGCAACGTTTTTGTGTTTATTTGTTTGTCGTAACTATGTTTTGTATTTGCCTTTGAAAAAGACTCATTAAGAGTCGAAAGCGCTTAGGCTAGTTAGTTACTAGTTTCGTACTGTTCGTCGTCAGTTTATTGCATATATATATATATATATATATATATATATATATATATATATATACATACACACATGTATATTCAGTAATATAAATAAGGAACTTCTGTACTCAAATAAGGAACAACTTGATGGAATTTATTTAATTATTTAAGGATTAGTCTAGCTGAAAAATGAGCCTGCAAGGGTAGCAGAAATATCAATTATTGATAACATTTAATACCAACCTACCAGACAATGTGGCTTATATTAATGTACTGAATGTTGGTCTTAGTGACCTACTTTATTGACAAGCAATGATTGAGATTGTTGTTCTAGCTTTTTTATCATATTTGTTATTTTATTTTTCCATACTTTATATTGTGCATAGTTTCCCATAGCCTTGAATTGGTCTTGTGTTGTCCTACTTTATTGACAAGAAATGTTAATGCAAGAGAAATAAGAAACTATCATTTACAGATCATTCAATATATTTAATGACGAACAATTTATCAATGACCTATGCAAAGATCCATAGAATAAGATTAAAAATTTGGATGATATAGATGAAACTCTGATTGTATGGACTGACCTATTTATGGATGTAATCTCTAAGCATGCACCATTGAAATTACATTTGAGTAAAGAATGAAATCCAACCTATTTAGCTTACTTCATAAATCCTAGATGCCATGAAAACACTAGACCAATTCTAGGCTATGGGAAACTATGCACAATATAAAGTATGGAAAAATAAAAAAAAGAAGTATGATAAAAATGCTAGACAACATAATCTCAATCATTGCTAGAAAACAAAAAGAGCAACACAAACTCCATTTGGAAAGTCTTCAATGAACTCAATGGAGGAACATACCAAGATCAGACAAATGAAATTCACTCACTTCTGGTAAATGACATCATATTCACTGATGACATTGAGATTGCTTTTTGTTTTGTGTTTTCTATGATTTTTTTTACTAACATTACCAAAAAGTTAAAAGAACCACTAATGAGCTGAAAAAGTTCTGCAGGAGCAGAATCTCGAAGGAGGTATGTTTCTCTATCCCACCAGTATAAAAAACTTTTTAAAAATGTCTGAGTGAACTTGATAACAAGAAAGCTACAGGGCTTGATCAGATTGGTTCACGCCTCATTAAATCTACTGCATTGATAATCAGTTTAAGTATTGAAACCTCATCTGTCCTCATAATATGGAAAACTGCAGAAGTAACTCCTATTCACAAATCTTGTTCTGAGGATGATGCTGATAACTCTGGCCAATCTCAGACTTGTCAAAATTGATTGAAAAACATGTCCATGATTCATTCATGTCATACACTTGCTATTAGACCCTAATTAATCAAGCTTTAGACAGAAACATTCAATGAGACTGCTTTGATCTTCCAAACTTATAAATGGTTTCAAGCACTTGATCAAGGTAGAATAACAGATAACAGGATCTGTATTTTAGATTTCAGGAAAGTTTTTGATGAACATGGTGGACCGTGAAATCCTTTTGAAGAAACTTAAAATTTTCCATTTTGATGAAAGCAGTTAGATGGTTTACTTCATACTTAAGTGAGAGAACACATGTTTGTATAAATAAAATTTCTTTGTATGAGGGCCTCAAGGTAGATTAATTATTAGCTAATTGTGTTACCCTCTTTAAATAAAGTCATTATTTTATTATTATTATTATTATTATTATTATTATTATTATTATTATTATTATTATTATTATTATTATTATTATTATTATTATTATTATTATTATTATTAAGTTACAGATCTTAATAAAGCAATAAAGTTATTAATTTTAATTAAGATTGTATCTGCATTAAATAATTTTGAGTTCATTCCAAACTATAACACATTGCATGCCAGAATTACTTAGAAAAACAGTTTTATTGTTGATGTCAATACTAGAAATAGCATCAGCCTGTTGTTAGGATTTTCCAAAAAGCAGTACGGTTCTGCTGAATCGCAAAGTGCTTCAGTTTCATATGATGGCGAGTTACCCTTTTAATATAACAGATGTAAATTCAGTTTTAATTAACTCCTCCATTGCCAGCGGATTGTGTACAGCATGGTGCAAATATTTTTTCACTTATTAATGCATTAGAGCATAAGATGTTTCTTAACCCTGGTTGTGCTGAATTGAGAGTTTTTACTAATGCCAAGATCACTTATTTATGACCTGTTATATTAAACAGAATTATATTAAATTTAGTGCAGATAACGCTCAGATGTTTCCTCGTTTTGTACATGTATATTATATTCAAATATGACTTACTATGGTTGCCATGGCAACCAAAATATGTCAATTTAAGAAATTTGCGATGATTAATATATATCAGGTTGAAATTATTTTGGGGAGAATATTATAACTTACAAATATAAGTTTTTCTCTCGAATTATTTAATTATCATAACATGTTTCTTATTTCATTACTTCTAGGCTTCCTACAAATAATCCAACAAGAAGCACCTTATAGTATTCTATGATCTTCATATGCATGAATTTGAAACTTCTTTTTGCCACTATATAAAATAATTGAACTTTTACGTCATGGTTCAAGTATTGTGTGATATTTTCATATCCTTAAATCTCATCACAGTATATTATAAATTTTCATAGTGACAACAGTGGTCTTGAAAATGAACAAATTTGAAAATAAATTGGTGGTCCATTGAATCATTATGTATTTCAAAATCTTATTTCAACCAATGTTCTTTGAAACCCATGTTTAATACTTGTGTGAGTTCCTTTTGATATTGAAGAAGGATCCTGTGGATTTAATATGAATGTTATAGAAGGAATATTGTTATATAATTAACATAATAATAATATTAACTTGGTTGAAACAGTAACATATTTTAATGTGCAAAATAATCATTTTTGTTATAGAAACATTTGACATAATAAATAACCAATACAAACAAAATCAACAAAAAAAAACATTTGAAAGGAATTATTAACATAAATAATGGTTTTCACATGAAAATATATTGCATATTTAATATGACTATTACATTACCAGCAATCTGATTTAATTTCTTACTAAACTTATACATGTACATATATTGTATTATCTTTCAGAAACGAAATTTCTGATAATGAACAAATATTGAGAAATTATTTACACTGTTACACTGCATTAAAACTTAAACATTATAATTACAGGGTTATGTTTCAAAAGCAGTTCATATTATATTTCAGTGGGCTAAATATATGATTTAGACAATGGTAGAAGTGCTCATTTCTTCACCTGTTAGGTTTATGATAAATTGAAATAATTAATATGATTTTATATACATTACTTTTTATTTCCTCATACCTAAGTTTGTTCCATATCTAAGATCAAATTGTCAAGGAGTAACACAAAGTGGCACATATCACTGTCTGCATTTCATGGTAGTAGTTCTCCCAGCACGCCTTTTCTGCATCCCTTTTGAGGCAAGTATTTGCTGTTCTGCTGGACCACAAACTGCACACATTTTCTGATTATAATCAGAATTTTCATTTATCATTTTGCGTACAACATGTTGACCTTCCAGCCTCATTAGGACCTCTCCAGATGGTCTGGTTCTTCCTCTTTTGATTTCTGCGACATAGCCAGCAGTTTGAACAGTCTGCAATATTAATTTTCACCTAAAGACACGCTGATGCATTTTTACCACATCTGGAAAGGATATTTTATATAGTATATATTTATATCGTATATAAGTATTTAAAACTTAAATTGAGCATATGAAAGAAAACTTTTTCCACCACTTGAGTGTTCTCGAATTAAAGAATTGATATGATATGATTTGATGTGATCTATGTACACCCCCCCCATGTACTTATCATAAAGATTTACTGGCCATTCAATAGCATGGCCAGTCTTTGGGTCACTTTTGCCAGTTTGAACATTCTGTACTGTCCCTGCTGTACCAAGGAGAATGACTTGCTTATTATAATTGTATTTTGTGACAAATTGGCGGCAGTTAACAGTCTGCAATATTAATTTTCGCCTAAAGACACTCTGATGCATTTTTACCACATCTGGAAAGGATATTTTATATAGTATATATTTATATCGTATATAAGTATTTAAAACTTAAATTGAGCATATGAAAGAAAACTTTTTCCACCACTTGAGTGTTCTCGAATTAAAGAATTGATGTGATATGATTTGATGTGATCTATGTACACCCCCCCCATGTACTTATCATAAAGATTTACTGGCCATTCAATAGCATGGCCAGTCTTTGGGTCACTTTTGCCAGTTTGAACATTCTGTACTGTCCCTGCTGTAACAAGGAGAATGACTTGCTTATTATCATTGTATTTTGTGACAAATTGTCGGCGTGCCAACCACACCAACCTCTTTCACTACGCTTTGTTGCTCGGGAATGACCTCTGCGGTGTAATTTACCCAGTGTGGATAGATAGAAAGAAGAATGCAGTTCACTGAACAAGCATATTGAATAAAATAAACACGACGAGCCCCCTTTCAATGAACAAATATAAAATTTAATCAGTTTATCAACAGACTTTAAAATGAAAAGAAATCAATGACTTGGTTACAAAAGAAGGAAAATGGTACTAACATGTACTCAAATAAAAAGACAATACAAATTTCTTTAAATGTAAAATTACTTTCCACATTAATATGCTATCTTCATTGCCAATGAGATGTGACCTTTGAGTGCAACGATGAGAGACTTCATCACCTATTTTATGCGGACATCAAGACTTCCGTTCGTCCCTGCTCTGCCGATCTTTGTCTAGCTGTTTCATCTTGGACTCTTGTCCGTCGAACTCTGATTTAACAATTGTCTCTGGACTTAGATTTCTGCCTAGAATTTGTTCTGGTCCTGTGATTGTTCTGGGATTTCTCATGTGAATCCAGGGAAGCTGTTTCCATCAATAAATAAAATTTCTCGCAATAGACAATAGGTCACATTCCCAGGTGTATTTATATTTTTACATTAATTTGGCTCAGAAACAAAAGGCATAAATTCTGCCGAAGTAACTCATTGCTCCCTAACTGTCAAGTTTACATAAACGGTCAACGCTAGGGGTGGTCAATTAAATTCAACACAGCCGTATGAATCCGTATGTACCTCCCCTTGACTTTTTACTCTGTTAAGTTACATATGGCTTAGACCTCCAGATCTAACTATTTTAAAATAGTTTACTCGACCAATTAAATATTACAAACTAGCATATAGATATACACTTAAGTGATCAATTAAATATTACAAACTAGTATATGGATATACATGTAATGTTAGGTCATACTCATTTTAGACCGAGTTAATCCATAAAACTATGCAATATTACCCATCATTCCTTAAATCATTCATGAAAATTCCTAATCACTCCTATGTATTAAAAATTCAATTACATGCAATCTTGTCAACTAATCTAATGAAATTTTAATTACATTCAATCTTACCACTTCTCCAAATGAATTGATAATTAGAAAATCAAAGAATAAAATGTCATGACTAGCATTTCACTAAAATCCTGCAAAATGAAATCATACATACATCATATCAAGAATACATTTGAAATAGATCAACAAATGAAATAACATATTAAAATCGGGAAACTAAGATTGCGTACCTTTTGCCGTTTCTTTATTCGTTTCCACGAACCTCATGTATAGTCCGTCTCCTAATTGAGACAACTATCTAGCCCCTTACTCTATAATGAAAACATACTTTTTACGAATTCAGAATTTAGAGTTTGCCTATTCCCTGAGACAAAACTCCCGCTTTACTGCCAAATCACGAGATAAGAGATAAGGTCATGTTACGTTGGCTAGAAGGAGTTCCCTTTTGACATTCAGAGATGAAATGAAAATAATCATCTAACTATCTCTAGCCCTTTCTACTTTAATTAAGTTGACTTTGATACAATTCCTTTAACCAAAGCTTCTAAGAGTTTTCAAAATTCGACACATCACATATTTCATGGCTACTAATGGACCAGTGTGCATTGTGTTAAGTCTCTTGTTGAACTGTCAGTTTTTGGTCTTCAAGATTAACTCACCCATTTGTTTCTGTAGCAATTTCATCGTAGTAGATGATCGTAGTCATCATTGTCCTTAATGAACAGATTTAAATAGTCCAAGGGCTCTTGAAGTTGTTCAACAGGTGCCCGTATACCAGGTATAGATGTGAAACTGTGCTCTGTTCTTATGGTTACATTACTGACTTCACACTCATGAAACATATCAATTTCTCTGTCACCAACATCATCATCTACTTCAAGAATATTGGCCTCATCAAACCCCTCAAATTCACTCTCACTATCCTCCTCATACACCAACTCACGCAAGAAATCTTCCTCATCACTGTACACAACCGACATATTTTTTATATTGATGTTGTCTGTTGACAACCAAATTTTCTGGCAAACTTGGTTATTATTATTCATTTTAATGTCGGTTAAGACTCAATAACATGTAAGCGAGATAATTATTGAACCATCTTGTTTGATATTCTCTGTAATATTTTTAGCATATGCTTGATGATTGGTGAACATTTAACATCCGTTTACATCATTGTACGAAACCATATTTTTATGGCTACCGCATATGGAAGAAACGGTTACTGTGACCATGTAAATATGGTTACCGCATATAGATTCAGGTACCGTAAACCATATATGTATGGCTTTCACACTACCAGGGATAAGCTTTTGCAACAGGAGCTTCTTCTGCAGTAGGATAAGCTTTTGGACAGAAGATTGCTGATAAAATTAAAATTATCATAAGCAACAGGGATATAGAACAAGCAATTTCTTAAATATCCCAAACATCAGAAACTACTAAGGCACTGATAAAAACTACAAAAAATTGCTGTCTCTGCAATGTGAAGAAATTATTTGAAAATTGGTAAAACTAGACTGGTCCGACCAGATATTGCATCATTCTAATTTTTGTCTAACAATAACAGATAATTAATGTCTGAAAAATTACCTTGACTTGACTGAGGAAATACTAACAGATGACTCAACAACAGAATTTGAGTATGTGGAATATCTCAACGAAAATTCAAATAAACTTAATAAAACTGGAATACAAACTTTTAATACAAGAGATGAGGACGTGTTTCTGCTACCAGATAAAGCCGTACTTGAAGTATGTGTAAGTACCTGCTGGTACACAAGTGACACTTGTTAATGACAATTGGAGTTTATTTAGATGTGCTAGCTAATCAAACAGTAGAAGATATTTCTATGCACTTGCCAATTGCAAGTACTATTTTTAATATAGTTTCGTTCAGTAATGTTTGCTCTAGATTTCTTGCAACAAATATGCTGTGGTTAAAGGATACTGAAGGTGGAAATGCAGTTCGTTTTAATGCACTTGCTGCTGGAGTTGATGCTGTTGAGTAAATAGAGTAAGTTGTTTTCTTATGACACTGTCGATTTTGGAATTGGTGACCAGATGCAGATGAAACAAGGACTTTTGCTAGCAGCTTGTAATTTTCTTGGGATTATTCCACCAGCTGCTGATACTGATGGAATCTCAATATTAGCAGTAGCAAATCGTATTATTAATATATTACTGTTAAAAATCTAATATACAATGAAGGTTAGACTAAACAAAGAGCATTTAAAGATAATTCACATCAAATAGGATGCTTTCAGTGAGTTACTACAATATTGGGATTTTGCAGACTATAATAAGGTATTTCTTGGTATAAAACATACACTTATATTTGATTGATCGGATCAAAATGATTGATGTGAGTTGCTGGTGATGATGCTCAGTTTGTAATTTCATTAATTGGCATTTTGGATGCTCCATGTTCTGTTGAGCTGCATGATGCTCATAACGATTACCTATTCTGTACCTAGTCAATGCTGATCGACTACAGTTTATTATATGATGAGCAAAGAAATTATTTGTCTGGTGTTAGTACTAGTGGTAAATTTGTTGTTAAAAATTAGTTTCTAATCTGCTTGACAAACAGAGATATGTTTTACATTATAAAAATGTTAAGCAATCAGTTAATCATGGTTAGATACTAAGAAAAATTAACCATATGCTAAAATTTACTTAGTCATCATGGATGAAGAGTTACATAGACTTAAAATCAACATGATGAGCAGCTGCCAAAACAGAATTGAAAAAAAAAACTTCATGTTTATGAATAACAGCAGCTTTGGAAAGACAATAGAAATATCAGAAAGTAAGTCAATATTGAGATTGCCAATAACATGGAACGTTGTAATAAACTTGTAGCATCTGAAAATATTTACTGAGTAGCCTTTTAACAAGAAAGACAAACCTGAAGTTAAACAAGCCAGTTTATGTCAGTATGGTAGTTCTTGAGATGTCAAAATGGCTAATACATCAATTTCATTATGATTTTGTAAAGGTTAAGAGACCTGATGAGAGCTGTTATTTACAGATACTAACCAGCTTATGTACAAGATAAAATATGAAAATTTTTATCAAGAGTTTTTTATATCAGAGAAATGTCTGATCTTTCAGATTATCCAAAAAAGAGCAGATTTTCTGTGATGTTAATATAAAAGTAAGAGGAAAATTAAAGGATGAGACAAACTTTGTTCCTGTGATAAATTTCATTGGATTGCATAGTAAAATGATTCTAAAATTAGCTGATTATAAAGTTAAAAAACGAGCTAAGTGAATTAAAAGAAATGTGGTTGGTAAGATGATTGGATTCAATAATTATAAAGCTGTATTAATGGATTTTCTTGTTATGTTTAAATGATTGCAATAAAATTCAAACAGATGTTATTATAAAATCTAGTTTTTGTAATTTTGATGATAAAAGATGCTGCCCCAATGGAATTTATACATTTACATTAGGTTAAAAAAAATCTGATAATGTTGATTTTACCAAAGTTGATTTTCTAGATTGGTTATTACAGTATATCTCTAGTGATTTCATACAAATTATGTGTAAATATTAAAAATATCCTGCCTGTGTGTGTAAAAAATCACCAACACTTTCCATTGTGAATCTGGCATTTGTTAAGTGATGTAAATTTATGCAGACCATCCCTGGAGCGTGTGTGCAAATCATTGATTATTTTGTAAAAGCCCAGTGAGTTGTATTAAAAAAGCAATAATAGCTGCCAAACATGTGATATGTGGAAAATCCCAGCAAGTTATTAATAGCAGATTGGAATTTGTGTTAAATAAATATAAATTGCTAGCAATTTCAAGCAAAACCAGCAGTAGTATACTATAATGAGCTTTTCTAAGCCTAACCCTATTTTGTATGATGATTGTGATGAATTGGTGGTAGGTCCTTGACAGGTAATCAATAATTAAATAGATTTTGTTGCATCAACAAATTGTTTTTTTAAAAAAATGAAATAGATTTTGTTGTCTCAAATAAGTTGTTTTCATATTTTGTTTTTACTAACATGTGGGGGATGTCAGGGGTAATTATGCTTTCATTCTAATACAAATTTGTTTTTTTGCATAGAAACCTCATTATAGTCTTCCAATACTCGACGTTGTCACCACCACCACCACCACCACCATCATCATCATTATTTCTTAAACCAAGAGGTCATTGGAGCACCACAGTTGACTTTACAACCAATTCTTTCCATCTTTCCCTGTTGTCTACTGCCCTTTGGGAATCTCCAAATCCCATATCTGTCCACTCCTTAATGTTGTCTTCCCACCTTTTTTCTATCTGCCTCTTCTTCTGCACTGTGCCCAATGCAAGATTGCTTTTGCCAGTCCAGTTGATCTTGATACATGACCATATCAGTTCATTTTGTGCATTTTTACAGAGGTCAAGAGGTCTTCATAGGATCTGATGGCTCAATGGATCCTGTTGTGGATCATTACATGTTATAGTCTACTACTATTGTCAGATTTAATTAAATTAAGAGCTGAATTAAAAGCTAGCAAGGCATTAAAATTTGCTGATAATTCTAGAAATTGATTGGCAAGTTAGCCTCTTTGTCCATCAACATGTACGAGTCTGACCTTTCTAAAACATACTATATAAGTTCCCCTCATAAATTTAAAGCCTTTTTTGATGACTATACATTTAATTAATTTACTGATCTCACAACCATTTGAATCACAATTTGTTGTTAATCATTGTTATGTTTTGTATGTAAGTATGCATATTTTCTGTAAAACTGTTGGTACTGGCATAAAAATTTTTGATGTTATATTTTCTTGTTACTGTTGGGGAGACAGTAATGAAAAGGTTTGGCTTTCTACTAAATCCCCCAACTTGTTTGTTTGTAATTGTATTTGACAAAATTTCTCAGATAAATGTTGTATAAACTAAACTCCTCAGGAGAGCTATGCATCAGTTTGAACAATAAAAATAATCTTTTTTTGTCTCATTTACCTAGCATTCTTAATGTTAACTTCAGATGCATTTTATGATCATATTATTTGTGGTCATAACACCCACTACCTTGATCACATTCAGGAAATTTGTTGTGCATTCAGGGCTTCCAGAAGTGCATAAAAGGTGTTTTTCAGAACTGATAACTTCTATCATGGTATTGCAAACAACATGCAGGATTTACCTATCTCTGAAATTAAAGAGCTTGACAATGTGCAAAATCTATGCACCCCAGAAACATTTGACATTGGAAGTGGTCCAGTGAGCAAATGTGGGCATTTTTTTCTTTTTTCAAAACTAACGTGAACACATCTTTATGAAGAATTTTAAGTGGTCAAAACTACACCAAGACATTGGCAAACCACCACAACAAACATGAAAGTGGCCAAGTGTTTGGAACTATTTTTTTTTAGTCTTGACTTGTATAGTGTCCTTTGAGTTGGTGGACATAGGAATGATGTCACAAAATTGGATAGTAAATCACTGGATAGCAGAGGTGCTTTAACTTCACACTGATGGCACAGATTGTGGCCCCATGTCTTGCAATATAAGCAGTATTTACACAGATTAGACTGAAAGCCTGTATTGATCTTGGAGAGTTAGATCAGTTGTCTCACATGCTTATATAGGTGTTTTTCATCTTCTTACACAGGTGAGACAGAACACCAGTCAGGGTTAAAAAATTAATTAAAATAATGAAAATAAATTCCCAAAATTGATTTGTACTTCTAATTAATCTGGTTTAGCCATGTACTTGAAGTGTTTAGTACATTATAGATACTAATAATTATACTACTACTAATAATAATATACATGTAATATATATATATATATATATATATATATATATATATATATATATATATATATATATATATATATATATATATATATATTAAAAAAATGAACTGCTTTCCAAACCCTAATTTTAAAACCAGTACAGTAGGGAACATACATGTATTTTGATTGTTCTTTACATACAGCTGTTTCACTTGTATAGGGTATAACTAGTATCATAACTCATTGTTATCATTTGAGTACAAGTTGTCAATATTTAATTTTCAAATCTGTTTTGACCTTGTGAATGTATTTGTGTTAGATACTAAAGAACAAACCATTTAATATTCCCAGAAAGCAGCCTCAGTGTCATTTATTGAAAATCTGAACTTCTTAAGGCTTGATTCATCAGGGACCAGAATTGACTGGACTTCAGTAATAGACTCCTGATGAGCACCAATTGAGCCATCAATTACATTACTGTGACTGGGAGGATAATGCCATAAGATTTGTTTACTGTTAGATTGATGAAGAAAAGATTGAAATAAAACTGTCAAAGGATCCTGATGTTGCATACTGTTGTAAGTATGCATTTGCTGACAACATGTCAATAGATAAAATGACTTTTATCAGATGTCACATTACTAATATGGGCACCAACTTGTAGTTGCAAAATCATAATGGCCATTTTGAATAATATCATTTTAATGTCATTACATGTAAAAACATGTTTGCTATTTAGAAGTGAAGAAAGAAGGCTGCTGGAAATTCTTCAGAGTACTAGCAAGTTCAGAGAAATTTGCTGCCAAACTGAAATATATATACACCACTCCCTTGATAACTAGTGCACAGATAACTCACAAACCCACTTATAATGTGGTGTCCGGCATGGCTTCCGATTTTTTTCCCCTAAAAAAATGTATTTTTAAATGTGCTGAATGTGAACAAAATTGCGATAAGAATTGGTAAATTGGTAAAGTGAACCTTGATACATATCATTTTATGTAAATTTTCGTACATGAACAAATAATCAAATTAATCATTAATTTTTGTAAACATTAAATGGGAATACAGTATTTTTGATTTTTTTTTTGCAAACATAAATCTTATTAGTGAAAATTTGATGTCTGATAATTTAACAAATTTTTCAAATAATACAATGTGATATGTACAAAAAATTATGATACATTTACATAATTATTTTTTTGATAACTAGATTGAGTATGAAAAATTATTGGGTAGAAAAAAAATACATGAATAACTGTAGCTTATTTTATCATCGGAATTGGTGATCATTGCCCATAAAGATAGAATCCATATTGTAAAATTTGCAAGTTCTAATAAGATATCACATGTTGATTTTTTAGAGAAATATTCGTCAGTTGGCCTATTTTGTTTTATCACTTTGAATGTCTTTTGTATCAAATCAAGCAAGGGAATTACAATTTAAAAAACTCAAAGGCATGCTAATGGCAACATAAGTTCTTGTGTTCATTCTCAAAATTCATTTTTTTTTGACCAGTCAAAAATGGTTTCACATTTTTATGTACTTAGCATCACTAAACTATGTAATGTCAATAATTTCTAAATATCCTAGTCATTTGTAAATGTGACCAAGGAGAACAAAGGAAGTAAGCAAAAGATGTACTTGTGGCGAAGTGAGATCCAATGTTTAAATTGAACTAAACAATTGCTGAGTCGATATTTAGAGGTTGGCTTAATGATAAGCAGAGACTTCAGGATTACTTTCATGATGTTGATTCAGATAATGGATTCAAACAAACAATATATGGACTGCAAACGATACTGAATTACATGATGTTGTGTACGCATGGTTCATACAGCAACATGAACAAGGTGTTCCATCTCTAGAACATTTCTTAAGGTCCAAGCAGAAAAAATTGCAAAAAGTATGGATAATGAATCTCATTTTAGGGCAAGCCATGGATGGCTTTGGAGATTCAAGCTCTGACATAGAATTGAACAAAATTCATTGTTGGGAGAAAGACGTGTAATTATCCATACCAGCTCAGAGATAAATCATCTGTGAACAATTCACAGAGGCAGCAGAGAAATCAAAGAGTAGCACACCAAAAAAAAAAAACAACAGTTGTTTTCCAATTTTGAAGTGATATTAGTCAGATGTGTCACAAACTGCAAGTATTATCATGTTCTAATTTACATGTTCTATTTTAAATTTGTAGACCCATTAAATTTATGTTGTTAATGGTTAACCCTTGTAAAGAAAAAAATTTCATGTTGCCTCTACTGCAATCAAATCTACCCATCGTTCGATCTACATTGTTGTTTTTTTTCAAAATGAGTTTCAATCTTTTGTATAACAAAGTCTACTTTGAATAAAACTAGAATTTATCCATTTCAACAGAAAAATTTGCAAAGTTGTACATGTGTTAACTAAATGGAAACCATGTGGAATAATGCTTTGATGATCTGTAAGTTATCCTGAAATTAATGTTACTCTGCAAGGAAAAAAATAAGCAAAGAACACCGCTATGAAGTGATATTTATTCACAGTTAATCTTAGCACGATTATTAATTGAGTATTCAACACTAACATGCTAACCAAACCCACCCACCACCCACCACCTTTTGCTTCTACGTCAATCCTTTTGTTAGTTTTGCTGTTATAGATCCCTCGATAACTCGTCCCTCACTTATAGCATGGTCAATGTTTTTAGACCCCGTTGTGAGCAAGTTATCAAGGGAGTGGTTTATGAAGGTTTGAACCTGAGTCCATGGGTAAACAGCACCCATCACCTTGCCTGCAGCACTGACCCCTATACTATCTCAGCCATGCATACATCACCAAAGAATGTTGTTACAGAGTTGGTGGTATAGGCATCCATGTGATGGATGTCATTTATGTGTGGATCGGGGTTTGAATCTCTGTAGAATATGAATTAAAATTATGAAACATGTATGATGATACAATTTATTAGTATTTATAAAAATTGTGTTAGTATTATCAAGCATTCTCCCTGTAAAATCTATGGATATCACTTCTGCACTGTCTGTGTGTGTGTGTGTGTGTGTTATGGATGAATGCAGATTCTGCAGGTTTTCTACATGTGTGAGAATGAGTATCATTTTATGATCAAAATATTTTATGTCAAGAATCAGTATTAAACCAAGGAATTTGGATGGAAATGGGGAATTATTATTATTATTATTACACATGTTCGATGATCGATGTTTCATATTAAATTACTACACTCCATTTTAAGTTTATCAGTTTTATATAGTTATTCTTTCCTTATATAGTAATATTTTTCTTTTGATTCAAAAATTCTACAGCCAAGTGAACCAAATTCAGATTTGAGATATCACCCCTGTTTGATTTACAAGTCATCACCTGAATCAAACAGCTTTTTCATGGCTGTGAGTTAAGCCTCCCCTCAGTTAAAAACTGCCAGACTTAAGCTGAAATGTACATGTAATATTGCAAAATACATTTAAAACTTTTTTATTCTAAATGGGAATGCTGTAATTTTTCCTCTAAACTGACAATTTTGTATTTATTTTCTGGAATAGCTGAAAATGTTTTAAACCTCTACAGCTGTTAACTGGGATTTATGATGGAGGTGATATTATAGAAATAGTGAAGAAAATTGTTCTTTGCTGTTTTTTAACTGCTACCTTCTCTAAAGCATATTTGCAGCTTTGATGTTCTATAATTAGAATTTCAGGTTAAATGGAACAGCAGGATTCCAGTGTGCAAGTATAAAATTTTCAGGTTTTAGTTCAACTGGCCATAACACTATCTGAGCCTATGTATGGCCCTGCAGCTGCTGATCTTCCATCAAATATGGCTAGTGTTACTAAAAATAGAATAGTCAATAAATGACTTCCCTGTTGGAACCCTGGAACAGAATCTAACCAAATTTTACAGAATTAAAGCGTCCTGCCACACAGGACTTTTAAGCTTTTTTTTTTTTAAAGCTTTTTGAAAAGATGATGATATACCATAAAACATATTTACCTGTGCTAATTAAAGGAAAACTTCAAATGAAAACTTGTTTGAATAAAAAAAAACTGATAAACAACTTTATCGAGAAAAAAAATGCTTCACTAGATTTGACCAACATTGAGAGAAATTAAGTATCTTGGCATAAGGGTATTTTATTATTAAATAAATAACACTAAAAAGCCATGAAATATTGATAAAAATAAAAAATAATAGAAAAGCATTTCTTTTTTTTTAATTTACTGGTCATAGACAAGAAGAGCTCATGGATTGACCTGTTCATAATCTTTTGTTTGTTGTTTGATGTCAGCACTAGTTATTGTTACTGCCATGCTGTTGCTAAGCTATATTGAGTACTGCCTTGAAACTTGACACACACACACACACACACACACACACACACACACACACACACACACACACACACACACACACACATTCTTCTGAAATGAAAATGTTGCTGCTCAGACTTAAAATATGATGGCCTAAATAGCCATCTTGAAAACCTTAATTTATCTACTCCTCCTGAATAAATGATCTTATCAGCATGGGGTTTTCAATAAAAGACTTAATGAAGGGTTCTTATCATTACACCTCCAGAATGGATTGTAATATCAACTTTGGGTAAATTTGCTGAAAGACTTCCTATGATTTTCCAGTTAGTCATAACTAAAAATGGTTCAGGTCTGGTCATAATGATGTAATGCCAACATGAAATCTTATTATCACCTCTCCTGACCAGAAAGTGATATAAAATTCTGATTTTTGCTGAAAGGCTTCTTATGATACTTGGTTTGTTTAATTGAGCAGTATGGGCACCACAATGGTCATCTTGACAGACTTGTTATTGCTACTTTACCTAACCAAAAGAAAATAGTGCTGAACTCTCAAGTATGGCCACAACCAGTATCTTGAAAATCTTTTATTGCTGCTAATCATCCTGAGTGGAAAACCACATCAGCTTGGAGTTTTCATTGTTGTGGTGTTTAGTTGATCTGATCTACAAATTTTGCAAATATTTGACATCTTATTTGGCTGATACAGTGATATTCTAAAAGTTTATTGCCAGTTCTCTTGGATATGGATGAAAAGTCATATCACATACACATATTGCGTTTTCAAGCAGAAGACTTCTCATGATATCAAGATGGTTCTAATTGAAAATTTTGCTGAACTGACAGTATTAAGTACCATATCAGTCATTTAAAAAATTTTTTAAGCACTTCTCCTGAATGAAAAGTCATGTTGACATGGGAATTCAGCAGAAAAATAATTATGATATCTAGATGAAACGGTACTGATCTGATATGACTGCCACAATGAACATACTAAAAATCTTGTCACCAAATCTCCAGATTGAATGGTCAATGACTATCAACATAGGATTTTCACCAGATATGATGTCTTCTGATGTCTAGTTTGCTGTACTTGAAATTGATGCTGATCTTACATCCACTATGGCTGACACAGACCACCACCAGATTTTAAAAATTTTATCGTTCATAAGTGTCAGAGATAGTTTCAACACTACAGTTATTAAGAAGAAATCCTCTTTTCTTGATTTCCTCAAAATTCTTTCTGGACATAAGAGCTTTAATCCTTTGAATGACTGCATATGCAATCAATAGCATTGGAATAAATTCTACACAAACTCCTACAGATCCAAATGTATTGATCTGACTGCTGTTAGGCTGAAGTCAACCAGGTATTCGATCTCATGCCCCACTTGGGTTGCTTGTTTTCAGTTTTCGGAGTTCCACATATTTTTAAGTGTTATTTTTTTCTTTTCTTTTTTTTAAATTGTTGATAGGTTTTAAAGGTTGTTTCATTTTTTAAATATTGCATGTACTGTTCTAATAAAGATAGCCCAAGTTAGTGCACATAGTTGTTTTGTCAGACATTATGGCAAGAATGTGACTTGATTGTTGTAAAGGGTTAACTTGAATTTCCTTGACGGGATTAGTAATATTGATCACACCTGCAGTCTTCTTTGTTAAAGAAAACATTTATTATCTGGACTAATCCTCTGAGACCTTGGATTGTGTATGGATATTTGATCATCCAGATCAATGATAACACTATCAAGAACATTGTTGGTTCATATGGTGGGATATTGGTTTAGTTAAGTAAAAAGTCTAGGTACAGTACAGTTTCATTATAACTGTTCATTTAGAGACTGCCTTGTAGATGTGATAGCTTAATTATATTGAAGTCTTTTATCCAATTAAATAATGAAATGCAGTCCATAAGAATATAAAACTAATCTTTTTGGGCCTCAATTATTTATCAATGTATACTACATATAAACCAATATTTCAAATTCAGCTGTGAAATTAATATTGTAAAGATAGTAGGGATTAGTGTGCACAAAAGCAAAAAAAGCACGAATACACAAACCTGCCTGATCACACAATTATATTCTCTCTCTCTCTCTCTCTCTCTCTCTCTCTCTCTCTCTCTCTCTCTCTCTCTCTCTCTCTCTCTCTCTCTCTCTCACACACACACACACACACATTCTTATTAACACCAACAAAACTGTTACATGATTTTTACACACACACTCACACACACACACTCACACACACACACACACACACACACACACACACACACACACACACACACACACACACACACACATTCTTGTAACACCAACAAAACTGTTACATGGTTTTTACCATCAAATGGGGAAATTTTTTTTAACAAATTTTGGGCAAGAAAGATCTGTTTTACTATGCATTTTATGTATGCATGTCATTTGTGGTTGATATCTAAGAAACAATGTAGCAGAAGTTTTACTGTCAGAACAGGCATAACCAAATTATACAATCAAATAGGGGACATTCCATAAGTATTTATTTTGATTCAAAATAAGTATAAATTTAATCCAAATGCTCCAGGAATCTCATGCACAGTTCCCTTCAATATTAAGAACTAAACTGACATATGATGAATTTTTATATTGTTTTTGACATATTTAAGTAAAAAAAAAGGTTGAAGAAACTGAATTGTCAGAATTGTGAAAATACAAAATATCTCTTTTTCTAAAATGAAATAAAGATTGGCAAAAATACATTGTAAAATTTAATATGTTCAAAAATTTCCCAAACAAATTGTGAACTTTACAAAAATTTTCCATTTCAATGCAATTCCCTTCATTAAGTTTGTTCTAACACACACACATATACATACACACACACACACACACACACGCACGCACACACGCACGCACACTTAGGTAAGTATCTTGAGAGACTTTTATATAATGTATTTATGTCAGAATCTGTTTTGGATATTAAATGGATTTAATATGTTCAAAAATTCCCCAAACAAATTGTGAACTTTACAAAAATTTTCCATTTCAATGCAATCCCCTTCATTAAGTTTGTTCTAACACACACACACACACACACACACACACACACACACACACACACACACACACACACACACACACACACACACACACTTAGGTAAGTATCTTGAGAGACTTTTATATAATGTATTTGTCAGAATCTGTTTTGGATATTTAATGGATTTGACTCATTTCAAACATCTCAGATGAAAAGGAAGGTGCTGCTGATGCTTCAACATCTTCATTACATTATTTTCATTACCCGTTGATTGGGAGACTTTATTTATTTATCACCGTTCCCATTTTATTGCTTTGCTTTTAACTATTTGGTTTAATATCGCAGGTCCATACAAAATCTTTTACCACTTTTAAAAATGAAATATTTAACCTATTGTATGGCACTAATTAGCCTCATTGTGCTGGTGCACCTAAATAATTCAACCAATCAATAAATCAATCAATCAATCCAAATGATTGGCCCAGACAAAGCAGAGTTATTTTTATACAATCTACTTTGGTGCTGAGTATTACTGTAGGCTTGAACAAATGTAATAAAAGAAAAGAGCGAAGTCAACAAGCTTTGTACATTTTTAAAAAAAATTATTTATTTTTATAAAGAACAATGTAAAAATAGAAAATAAAACTTATGGTTTGTGAATATGATCCAAAATTTAATCCTGTGATTGAAAAATTTAAGTCCTATCACTAAACAGTTTTAATTTAATCCAGGTCTGAATCTCAACTAAGTTCCAAGATGGAAAGTGATGACATCAAATGAAGTCATTGTACTAATGTTAACAGTTCCTTGTTGAATTTTGTGAATCCAGAATAATTTTCTGGCTTTAGAATTCCAAATAATTTCTGCTGAATGTCTTTGTCCAAGATTTTGATGAAAAAGTACTTATTTTCCAGAGAATATAAATTATTCTTAAATAACAAATAACTAAAAATATGGCAACAACATAAAATACCTCTGAGCTATTAAAGGTATTTTTTACAACTGAATAAATATAATACCAATTGGCTGTTTTAAGCCTGATTTTAGATCACATGGTATTTCACATGACAGGCTGTGTTTTTTCCAACTTAAAGATTGCAAAAAAATGCCATTTGTAATGTAGCTTAGAATAGCCCTATCTGAAAAATCAGATTCTCTGGCTAGAAATAAAAAAAAATAAGAAATATGTTTACACATAGTTAACACATGGGCTGGACATGCCTTTGGGAATAACCAATAATTTCCACTTAGTGTTTATGAATTTGCGAACCAAGGTTGGCTAATAAAAATGAAAAAGTAACCATTATGTTCCAATTCGGTTAAGTGAATTTTCTGAAAAAATTTAAATATAATGAAAATCACTACAATAAAAAATAATGAAACAAAAATAAAATAAAGAAAATGAATTTAAAACTATTACATATATGTACACTTAGAAAGTCATTGGATTGCATGAAGTATAGTATGGGTAAGCTAGTATCTGTATTAGTATTATTTGTCTATTTATTAAATATAGTAGAACCCTTATAAACTTTAAAATAAATTTATCTTTTTCTAAACATATTCATTCATAGATGGGCATGATCTTCAGATCATTCATATATATCTGCTATATTCCAAGAAAGTGTTGGGATTTTAGGGGGGGGGCTCAAAAAGTGTTTCTAAGAGGCTGGGGCTCAGTGCACTTGACACCCCCCAAAAGTAGCATCCAATTGAGAATAAATGATATGAAATGATTCTGTCTGAATAAAAGATTATTTTGACTGTCTTAATATTTAGATGACATCTTTGATATTGTCAATAAACATTTGGTGGTGGTGGGGGTGAACGGGTTTCATCCTTAGTGGAAATTTGACTGAAATTTCAACAAAATTTCATTGGTAATTAGTGAAATTTCAACAAACATTTTTGTAAAAATAGTGAAATTTCACTGAAAATTTTGGCAGGATCACAAAAATATCACTGCAATTTTGGTGAGATTTCACATGAATTTGACAAAATTTTACACTGAAATTTTAGTGAGATTTCACTTAACATTTTGATGGAAGCTTTCATTGAAATTTCATTGCAGTTCTTGTGAAATTTGACTGTAATAGCAGTGAAATTTGAAAGTGAAATTTCTGAGTTAGTCTATAAAATATCTTACTGATATTTCATATTTTTCACTAACATTTCAAAATGTTGCAAATGAATAATGGATACATATTATAATATCATTTTATTAACAATTGTAAATTAATTTCAATATCAAGAAACAAAATTATAAAGCCGTTCTATGACATGCACATAATATGGGAGTTGTACAATATACTGGACTTCTGAATGTGCAGATTGATGCTGTTGTGAAGACCAAATGAATGAACCCTCAATCCATAGCAGCTGTGACTGATATTTATCATGATATAATTACACTGACTTTCCAAGAATTCTAACAAAGTTGGAGTATTTTGCTAATATAAACAATGATATCACTCATGACATAGAAGGATGATTTAATTGTGGGTCATGAAAACAATTTCACACATCTTTGATAGGCAACATCATCATCAAATCCCCCAGAATTATGCAACTGAACCATCATAGTCAGGGTGAGTGGCCGAGTGGTCTAAAGCAGCTGTCCGTTACGGATCACTGCCATCTCACCTTTATCTTCGTGGGTTCTAGTCTAAGATTCCGAGAATGTGGATATGTGAGAGAGCTTGCCAGTAGCTTCTCGTGGGTCGGTGGTTCTTTCCGGTGATTTCCCGATTTCCCGGTTTCTTCCTCCACCATTAATACTGGCCGCCATGTATAGCCTTTCCTGTGCGAAAAATGGCGTTAAACCCCACAACAACAACAACCATCATAGTCCATTTCCTTCTCATTTAGTACATTAGGTGCTGCTGTAGGATTTCTACAATAACATTTCAAGTCTTTATGTGAAAAATTGCAAGATGCTATACCTGGCATTCAGATTATATTCAAATTGACCTGTTATCAATTTTTTTTTTTGTCCTGGTCCCTCTCAATAATTTGAGATGCCATGTTTGGCAAGCATGTTCATTTCCATCATTTACAAAAAGATTTAATGGCAAGTACAATCTTTTGACGAATCAGAAAGCTCTTTACAGTGATCATATATTGATTGAATGCTATGTTAAAGATTTTCGAAGAATGGGAATGGACATACCATTATTTGAAAACTCAATTGGAGAGACAGAAAAATGGTCCATATCAAAGAAAACAGATTTAGGAAAGGAAAAAAAGTAGAATTCTGTTTTAAAATGGAAAACTCTTGTCAACTGCGGGCAGTTAAATCCATTTAAAGCTTAAAAAAAGAAAAATGACATGGAAAAAAAATGTTGAAAAAAGTTATTGCTCCAGAAATGAACAATAAAAATTATAGCTGTCAGAAAATGGAAAATGCAAGTCTTGCTGAAAATCATTTAAAATGTACACAGGACTAAAAGGAAATTATAATAAAATGAATAAAGGTTAATTTTTTTTCATCATTAAAGTAGTTTCTCATTGATGTTTTCAATGAAATTTCTGTGAAAATTTTAATCACAAATTATCTCACTGATAGTTTCACAAATTTTGGCAAAATCTCTGAAATTTGGTGAAATGACCATCATTTTTGATGAAATTGGAACAGTTGAGCAAATTTTACTGAGATGTTACTCAAATTTCACTTTTCACTAGGGAGTACTTTGCATTCACTAGAGACTGGATGATACTGTTGTCCAAACTTCCCTGCTTGATTCTCTGAGCAAAGCCTGGCCAGAACTGAATTGTTCTTGACAACCATAATGTTAGCTTTGTCAGAACTGTGTCTGATGCTGTCTAACCATGAGATATGCTTGACTATATAGAAAAAAAACCATAACATTTGGGAGATTCTCTTTTAATTGGGGGAATGGAGAGGGTAACACAATAGTTTCAAATATAATAGGGGCTTTACAGAAAATACAGCAGCAATTAGTGCCTCATTCCAGTACTTTTGTTAATGCTTTATAATCACAAAGCAACTGTGCAAATGCAAGTGTATACTTTTTTCTTTTCTCCTAATGACCTAGGAAAAAGATAGGTATTAAAAACTTTGTTAAAAGTGCTACTGGCTAGGATGTGATAAGTGTCATAGTACATTTGAATTAGTCAGAACCTATCCTATGTAGACCACAAACCTTTCCACTGATTGGAGCACAAGTATACTGTGTGCAATGTTCTCTTCAGATATAGGCTCATTTAGCATATCAAAATCTGCATGAAGTCCATTCAGAAGAGATTAACGGGGATGGGGGTGGGTGGAAGAGAGAAATAGCTGAAGGCTGAGCATGCATAAAGTAGCATTTTCACTCAGGCAATTGCTTTAGAGGCAGTCTTTTTAAAGATAAACAAAATCATGTGACTTAGTTATATAAAACCAGCTCTTAACCTTTGATGAATAAGTTTAGCCCATTTTGTGTTGGCTATACCTCATCATAATAGGGTGGAATATATCATTGGGAGGGTTTGAAAATGCTAGACCTTTCGCTTATTCTAATGAGGACCAATTATTTTTCTTAAGCCTTTGGTTTCACACAAAGTAGCATGTTTAAAGAAAGAACAAAAACGCATAGATTTAATCACTTCATTTGTTTATCTGCATTTATAAAGTCTTATTTAAATGTATGTCTTGTAAGTAGAATTTATGAAAATACTTGTCTGAAGATGTCAGGAATCTGCTGTGCTATTAGCATTTCCTGAATGGAACAACCTTTATTATGGGCTGCATATGTTGAAGCTGAACAGTATGAATGAGCTTTAAATTATGGAATATCTATGCTTGACAGTTGTAGCATTGTGTTCAACCACCTGGCTAATTTGCTATTTGTAATAGCTTTAAAGTTATACATATAGTACCATACGTTCTATCACAGAAATGTGAAAGTGTATGGATAGGAAATACTGATTCCTCAGAAAAATGAGGGATTTAAAAATAAAACCTCTTTCCTTGACTTGAGGTTTTAAGGAAAGCATTAAAAAAATGAACCTCCTTGTTTGATATGCATATATTCATGCAATCAGTGTTTGTGTCTATTTGCTGTTGTGGAAAGTGCTAGAAGAGCCACAGTTTTTAAATGACAGCATTTTAAGATATACATTCTGAAGGGGAAACAAATTACTTAAATATTTGAGCACTTTTCCAGCATCCCTAATGAATGCATACTTGAGGTTGATTCATAATGAAAATTACTCTCTGATCTTGTAATTAAAAGAGGTTTAGAACACCAATTCTGTCCTTGTAATTGTAGAGTTTGTAAGAGCATGGACTTGTGTGTTTACAACACTATAGGATTTACATAGGGATACAAGATAATTAAAGTATATCAAAACTATTGCTTCAGATAAATAAAGAAGAATGTTTTTTTCCAGCAAAATATCAGATCTCTCCCATGCAAGAACATAAAGTTTATGTGTGCCTTTTCCCTAGGAATTACAGATGAGTCAGTTAACTTTGTCTGGAACTTTTCTACAGTACTTTGGAGGCCAATGCCTTGATACACCTATCAGCTTCAGTTTTTTGCAATAGGGGATGAATCTCTATGGAGTGGGGGAAGTATGAGCATGCTCTTATGTCGAGGTAGCCTGGCAGGAATATCAACAATACATGCCATAAGTAAAGGAATCCAAGATTGAGGTGACCAGTATGGAATTACCATAAGTGCTTTGTTAACTTTGTCACTATTGATCTTGTTAATAATTTTTCCTATTTAGTGGAACGGTGGATATATGTGAGGTCTAACTTCATACTTGCAGGAAAAAGAAGAAACCATCACACTTAAATGCTCCTCGTTCAGGATTCCACGAAGCAAATTTTGAAAATTTAAATTGTAAGCTAATAAATGAACATCTGGTTGAAAAAATTTAGTGCAAAACCTGCTACATGTAACAATTTCTCTTTTCAATATCCACTGAGTAGATTCTAAAAAATTTCAAGAATGGAAATAGGCAGAAATATTATCTTTCTTGAGACACATTCCCAAATGGATTTTGAAAGATCATCATCATTATAAGCATTCCACCCATATTATTAATGTATGATGATATACATATATTGTCTGTTTGAATAGCAACATATTTATTCACTGGTAGATATAAAAGGATCCTAAGGCATGGAAGAAGACAAGAGGTTCTAAATAATTAATGCATTGACTGGATTCTTTAATTGACCAAAGATCAACAGTCAGATTTGATTCTGTTTAAACAGCACCCCTGAACTCTAATGTGTATGTATTTATGTGGAGAAAAATAAAAATCAACTTTTTTGGGTGTGATACTTTTACCATTACATTTTTGAATGTTTTTAGACCAGTTTAATTTGGTCTTGCTGTTTTCTGACGGGATTACATGTTTATGTGCATCATAGTTCTGGTAACATGCAAGAATAAGAACAAATAACAATAATGCATAGATCCTTCAAAAATTTGCTTGAAAAGCACTAACAAGTAAATCAATAAAATGATTTAACTCTTAAATATTAAATTGCTGTAAAATGGTCAAAAAATGATTGGTAATGTTTATTATGTTTTGAACTTTTGCATCTCTAATGAAGACTCTAAATTTTACAGAATCAATAAGAAATCTAGAAAGGCTAATTCTCTGAGATGAGATAAGGTGAGATTTCTTATGACTATTAGTAAACAAAATAGAAACACTACTTTTTCAGCATTAGGTTTATATTTTTGGGGGGACAAAATTGGGCACTGTTCATGTTGATGGACTCTTCAGTGTAGAAAAAACTCCAGATACCTAGCTTTCTGACAAATATTTACAGCTGTTTCAGAATTTTCATGAAGACCCTTGGTGCACTGGAAATCCTGAAGGATAAACAAATTTATTAATTATTCCATTCCACTGTAATTTGAGAAAGTTTTTAAAATTTAGTATGTATGACAACACTGATATATAAAACATTAAAAAAAAATTCTAGCTTAAAACATTCATGGGTGACAAAATCATTCAAGGCCTTCAAATTTATGACTTTTCAGAATTTCCCATTATGTTTAGGTACAGTGAACAAATCCGAAATAAAGTATCACTTTTCATGAATAATGTATTATAACACTATTACTGATCATTTTGTCTACATCATTTTGCATCCAAATCCTCAGTTCCTCAAACAGTTTCATGTCATGTTGCAAATTAACCTGTATGCTTGTATAAGGAGATGAGATTAACCTGTATGCTTGTATAAGGAATTTCATCGAATTCAATCTTGTAACTTGGAGAACTTTTAGTAAAATTATCTTCTCAGATGTCAGCATTGTCATCAAACCCAATATCAAAGAAGACTTAAATAGTTATATTACCATCAATTTATATGAAACAATTCAAAGTGGAGTGCAGGATTTTGATGGCAGTTCCCAGTGACTGTGATTAACACTGTTTTGTTCCATTTCCCAAATTTCACTTTCTATGATGGCATAAGTATAACAGGTGTTATCACCTTTAGAGTTTTAAATTCCTAATAAATATGCCAAAATGCTATATTTTGGGGCTTTAATTTATTCAAGTTGAATGAATTTTGCCCTGTTATCATTTATTTGCTGATTATTACCACCTTGCTAGTGCCAATGGGCCATCTGAAACATAATTTTTTGGAATGATTATCCCCATTATGCATGTTTTTGCCAGTCTGACAACCACAAACTTTACCTTAGAGGCATATTTTGTCTTTTTTGGCATTGTTTTTGTCCCTTTCCCGATTTTGGGAGTTTTAATTCTTTGCTTTCCTCATCAAGGATACTTCCTCATTTGCTCCAGTATCATTTATGTCAAACCCTGAAAACTGACACATCCCAAGCCAGACAGGTTAAGTGACAGGACATCAAGGCAGCATAAACATTTATTAAAGTATAAAGTTTGGGAAATTAACTGAGCTACATTTGAGGTCAACTGCTTTGACCATGTGGTTAAAATAATGTTAGTAGTTATACTTACTAACACTCATTTAGCACAAGATGACTTGTGGAGAGTAAAACTGCTGGTTATATTTTGACTGTCACATGATTTTGTTTATCTTGAAAAAGTGCCTATAAAGCAAGCACCTGGTTGAAAATGCTATTGTTTTACATGTGAGGCCAATGGCTTATGAAGAATAATGAATCACTTTCATTACTAAAGCAAATTTAGTTTTCATCAGAAATAAAGTGTAAGAAATCCTTAATTCTTAGAATTAAAATCGCCCGTCAAAGTAAAATATCAGGAGAAAGTGATGTTACTTTAGCTAAAGTATGATATAAACAATTTTGCACCTTTTTTTCTGTTCACTTTGGTCATATATATGCAGGTGATCTTTCCACTTGTTGGGAACCATTGGCTTATGAAATAGCATGAGAATGTTTTTAAATCACAGAATTAGTACAATGTATTGACTGTGGTATTCTGTAAGTAGACACTCATGTCATCAACAAAGTGATTTCAATTTAAACAAGTTTCTTTCTGTTGTGAATGTTTTAAAAATAAATTAGCATGCATAGGCTGAGAAGTGACAGGCTTCTTTTAAAGATTGATATCTCGTCTGCTACTGCAGCTTTCTGCCTCAAGTCAACAAGGGTCAGTCAGGACAGTTCTTCATGTACCAGCTACAGTTAAATGTCACACATAATGTTTCAAAATTTACATTAACTATTCAATGAACATACTGCAACACCATGAACCTTAGAAGTAAAAAGAGACCTGGTTATGAAAAAAAAAATTGGGACTGGGACTGCATTTGATGTTCTCATAATGTCAAGTACTGCTGGTCACAAGAATTTAATTTAGGAAAAAATGTAATGTACTTGATGTACATCAAAACATTGTTCATTCTCTTCTGAAAATCTGAACTATTGTATTTGATTCAAGCTATATCCTATCTTCACAGTCTCTCTCTCTTTTACTACTACAACCTCTCTTCTTATGACTTTAGCATAAAAAATGAACAGAGTCAAATCTTAAATTAGAGCAGTTCCTAGAAGCTAGTGTCATGTGTCACACATATCAATTTTCAAAATAGACACTATTGACTGAAAATACTTCTTGTAAAAAAAAAAATCAAATACTTTAAAGCTAAGGTATAGATATTGGTGATGCTTTTTAAATGTGCTGAATTTGTCTACAAGGCTTCTTTCTATAAGTGGCTGTTCATGTTACTGTCTTCATTACTTTTATGTGAATCTATCTTCAAGCACCTGTGGAGGATTGACATTGAATTTGTCTACAAGGTTTCTTTTTGTAAATGACTTCATTTTACTGTCATCAGTTTTTACATGAATTTATCTTCAAGCACAGGTGGAGGAGGGACAGTTTTACATTGAAGTCAGCCTATACACTTATTAACATTGGTCAGTCAGGGTCAGGTTATGAGCTTCAATGTTATATGTTTGCACCAATATTTCAGAAGAAAAATGAAATTCTGAATTAAAATGGTTTTGATGTTTATGGAAAAGATTTTCAACTTGTAATGTGGATGAAGAAATGCACTGTGGTCAAGTTGTGATATTTTTGCATAAAAATAGTTTCTTTTGTATAATTTCCATTAATTATTCACTGAATAATAGGGATTTACATACTATGAAGTAGAACCTAAAACACTTCTAGTTCAGAGTAAACAAAGTTACACCTAGGGATAGTGTTTGAAGCCATGAAAAACATAAAGTCACATTTTCATAGCAATCAGTACAATAATTAGAGATAGGTTTTATAGCCTTGGCAAATACTTGGCTTAGTCATTTCAGGCAATCTACAAGGTATTATTGATAGATATTATGAAAGCGGAGAGAAGTATGAAAAGGAAATTCCACTCAGATAAAGCTAAAATGAAACTGATGTACAAAACTGGAGGTTATTATTGTTGTACAGCAAAAACAATTTTTATTTTACATCAAAAACAAGCATCTACTGCAGATAGTTCAAAATGGTACCTATCAGAGACCAAATCTGTCTGAGAAAAGCATTAAAAAAATGTTTAGGATATCCAATAATAGTGTTTCAGAATATTACAATTACGATTCCAGTATAGGCTACCTGGTAATACTCCCCACCTGAGATCAATATCTACCAAACAGTATAAAATTACCAAACCATAAAAGGAATTATTTTTACAAAGTTTCCAGTACTCTGGACCTTTGCTCTGGGATATTATTCCAGCTGAGATTAGAAATGCTCACTTAATTGCCATCTCCCATCCCCAGTATATCTATGGCTTCAGAGATGCAGCTAAAATAAATTATTTTGTATGAGGGCAGCCTTAAAGTAGATTAGTTCTTAGCTAATTGTGTTACGCTCTTTAAATTAAGTCATCATCATCATCTTTATTATTATTATTATTATTATTATTATTATTGTTGTTGTTGTTATTGTTGTTATTGTTATTATTATTATTATTATTATTATTATTATTATTATTATTATTATTATTATTATTATTATTATTATTATTATTATTATTATTATTATAGTTACCCTGCTTTGAGAACTAAGCATAATAGTATGCATTTTTGCTGAATTGCAAAAGATGTTGACATCATGGATGTACTTGAGAAATTTGTTTTATTTTGAATTTATAGGAATGGTTCATGATAAACAGGAAGTTGTAGTTGAAATTTACAACCTTTGAAAGGCAATGTTTTCCACCTCCAATTATGCAGAGTAAACAAAGTTCTACAAGGTATACAGGTTAAAGTGGTGAAAAATAAGAAGTCAGATTAATATCAATTAGTGCAGTTATAGATAGATTTTATAGCCTTGGCAAACAGGTGGTTGAGCCATTTTGGATGATATACAAGCCACTTTTGATGTATATTCAGCTTATGCATATACATAACACAGTACAAGTTAAACATGAGGGAGAAAGAGAAGACAATTCTACTTATATAAAGCTGTATTAAAAATCATACAAAACTGGAGGCTGTTTTATTGTATAGTAAATAGTAATAATCTGCTGCAGATACCCAATTCACAACCAAGTCTTGAATTGCAAAAGATAATGATGATGGATGTCCATAAGAAATTATCTTCAGTAATTGTCATGTAGATTGAAATAATGTAATGTGCCAAAATTTCATGTGTTAACTGAAATTGATTACATTTTGTCATTGATTTCTCCATTTTGTAATATTGTATGCAAGCTCATTATCAGACGACCAGACCAGCAATACTTTAGAAATATACTTTTTAAGCTGTTGGTTATGGAATATGGTATCAAATGTTCATTGAGCCTGGTAAAAACAGTAAGTCAGTGGTTACAGTAAGCATTGTCTGGTTCTTTCAAATATACATGTTTAAAAGACAAATTCATACCAATCTCTGGAACCATTACTTCCAAAACATTTTCTTTTGTATTGGTATAAATATGATGTATAAGCATTTTACATGTAGATGTTGCTCTAGTGGGTCACATCATTTACTAGTTGCTCCATACCTAATGAAGCAATACAATTCATCCAATTCACTTAGAAGGTCTCTATTTATATGCCTAGAATGTAAAATTCTTTCTCTTCATTTGAAAATTTATCTGCTTGAAGATCAAAATATTCACACCAATCAGCATGTGATGATGGGGGTTTGTACACAACAACCTACTAAGTAGGGCATAGCTTTTTCTGGAGTGATCTGTAGTCAAATGGATTATATTTCCTGCATTTCTAGGTCTTCCTGTCTTTTAGAAATAATACCAGTTCTAACATACGCAAGGAGCCCAACACTGCCTGCTTTCCTTTCCCTTTGCTAAGGTTTGTCAGTCATTGAAATGCAAGAAATTTTCACTCTGATTTTCTGTTAACATTGTTTCCCAGGGTCCAGATTTGAGATTTTTGCAGTAACTTCACTTGATTGATCTTTCCATGAGAACCCTGAATATTCAAATGATCTATGTGCAAACCCTTACTAGAAACTCCTAAATTCATGAGAGTAACATCAGTGCTATTGCAGGCACTCAAATGCATTCAAAATGTATGACCCAACAATTATCAAATTCAGGAAATGCCTATTATGCCACTCAATTTCTGTAAGTTATCTTGAAACAAAAACAGAAATACCACAGTTGTTTATACCCATAACAAAAGGTAGTTATCATTGAAACTATTAGTATTATCTGATCATGGCTTAGTATTAGTCTCCTTTGAAGTCTTGGTTTCTGCAATTCCAGGTTTCCTAATGCTTTAGATTTCATTACTACTTTGACTGTTTATTTTGCTTTTTGTATCCATTCTCAATTTTGTTGATTGACAGTTATGATGATGCCCATTTTCTCTTCTAGAGTTTAAGTTCAGCATTAGTATATTCACTTCCACTGCTTTCTGTCAATGGTAGCAAAACTATGATAGGGGCACATCTTGTTAACATCATGTATATTTTAAAATGAGCTACAGGAATATTTTCATCAGAAACATCAGTGTCAGAGTCTGCTGTGAATTTTGTTTATCAGGGTATGGTTCTAAAACCTAAAAAGCTAGCCCTGATGGAGGTTGAATACAAGTCTTTATATACCAATATATACTCACTTAAAGGTCTAGTCAAATTGCAATCAACAAAGATCCTGATATACCATAGCATAATGTGCCTGCAGATCAGATCTATGTTGTTTGTTCTACTGATTACTCCTAACAAACTGCACAGAGCCAGATCTGATGGCACATTATTCCATGGTAGATCTGGGTTAATGTAGTTTGCAGTTGGACTCACCTAATAAGCAAGTTCATATGGTATACAGTCTGTTCTTTGTATCATGTCGAATATTAGGACTAATTGAGTGGCAGCTATATTCCAGGGTATGTAGTGTCAAGTCTATGATAAACTTTAGTAAATAAATAACATTTGGATGAGCTGTCACCACTGCTGTTGATATGATGAAGGCAGTTGATATCCCTATAGGCCAATAAATCTGCCCATGAGACACAATTTGTAATTATGTGCAATGTTGATTCACAAGTGATTAAATATGCAAGGAATATTCCAATTAGGTGAGATCATCAAAATGCACCCATTTACACTTTAACCCCTGGAGGATTTTGGTGGCCTTTACAATTTCCTATTTGCATAGAGTTAGAATTTTAAAGGAAAAGAATTTCCCTGGGTTTCCTCACTAGTTATGCTGGCTATTTAAAAACAATATTGTATATCTTAGGTATTGTTCAAAGAATCTTAATTCCCTTATTTTCGGTGTTTGATTGATGGGTGTAATATGGGTTGTAGAGTATACAGCTTGGCCTTACTCCAGATGTGCATCTTTCCAAAAAGTGCTAGCTTCACTTGCTCATTTTCACTTCCCAAATTCAGAGATAATTGTTTTAAAAAAGAGCTGATAACTTTTTTAAATTTTATGTATTTAGTTATTCATTTATTGCACTTTCAGAAGCTGGTATTGTCTAGTCTGGCAAAATTCATTTTCCCTATTTTAATAACTGTCAAGGATTATGTACTTGAGACAAATTCAAATTGATTTTTTGAGCACAAGGGAGCAGTCATTTTAGTTAAAAGTGTGCTAAGATCATTTACAGTTTCCAAAAGTACAATATCCAAAAAAATGTCAGCAACATTACATGAAAGTATCATAGAGGTATGCAAACATTCTCTCCACTGCATGTTTTAAATGCAAACAACTTCAACTTACAGTCATCACTCTCTCAAAAGTACTTGATAACTGGTGAGTGCCACCATTGTTGTTTGTACCTGAAATGCAATTAGGAAAACGCATTTTGGAGGCTGTTTTTGAATATTTCCTAATACATTGAACTGAGCCTTGAGATTTTCAGTTCACCTAATGCCTTTTTTTGCCCAACAGACCCTTCATTTTCCTATATTGAGTGCACTCTTTATTCGAATGCCCATCTTATCCTACTTCTTTAGGAAACTACTCTTAATGCAAAACTACTGTTACTCGATATAAGTTAAATTGTTTTAACAATATTTAATTGATACTTAGATGTTTTTGAATAAACCAGCTTTGACATGATAGTAACCTTGTAGAAAATTAACTGTAAGTACTAAAGTAATTTAAGTTGCAGTACAGAAGTTGATATGAGAGTAAGAAAATAAAAAAGTGATAAGTTTATGAAAATTGCACCGGGGCCTACAAGTTAGACAATAGATGTGCAAAGTTGTTTTGATCAAAATCTGAAATAAAACAAATTTTGTGAGAACTTGAGTTACATAAGTTTTTTTTAGTTCAGCCCAAATAGTCTGAAATTATATTGGCACAGTGGAATTGACATTCTGAAATACTTGTGCTTAATCCACCCATTGAAATAACAGCTAGAAAACAAAATGTAGTCAAAAGAATGTGCACAGGCAAAGTGATTTTTTTTACACTTCAGGTGATGACCATAAAAATTTACCAGGAGATTGCCACAGTGGAATTAGCATAATTTTTTTTGTTGCAATTTGACAGTTATATTGTTTCTTTCAAATAGATTGCATAGCAACTTTGCTTAGTAAATCACCGCCTTGTTAATCAGAGATACCATGTTTTTTTAGCACTTAGATTTTGGACCAACAGAAAAATGTCATACATCAGCAAAGTGCAATAAAAGCTATTATCTATTATTTTGTGTGAAGGTGATTCAGTCTGATCACAAAAGAGTTTACTTTCCATCAATTTTCTCTGAAACAGTTTAATAGGTTGTTGTAGTCTGAACCTATTTGCTCAGTAATGTTTTGCTCTGCATTTAAATGACAAAAAGTGAATTTAGTTTTCCTTTCAGTATAAGGGCAGCAAATCAATAGCTCATTTGGTTGATTGTCTAAATAGAAATCTAAATGTTGCTTTTTGATACCCTCCCAGACCATCACATTTTAGATTTCTTGGAGTCACCCGAGTGTCTTTGGGAATGGTAGTTAGCTTCCGTTTCCTTGTCATAAAAAAGCCAGTAATGTGTTGAAAGTGTTAAAAACAAATTTAAACAAGCAAATTAGTGAGGATCTGTTTAAGTGATGAAACATTGGAGTGGGGGACCTATTGCTTTTGATCAAAACAACTATTTCTGTTAACTTTGTGACACTGGTTAACCATGTAGATGATATAAAGAAGGAAGTTTACAACTGGGTTAATTAGGTTCCTCAGTCTAATTAAAATTGAGATCTCTGGTTTAAAAATTAGATAATGCAGATCTGATGGACATGATATGAGGTCATGCTCTGTTGACCTTTCCAATTAAATTACAGCCTGAATTCACAGTTCTAAAAGGGCAAAATGATATTCAGAAGTATCATTTCTAACAATAACTCTGCCAATATGAAATGCATTGCTTTATCAGTGATGCCAACATCCTAAATACATATAAAAACTCAAGATTCTATAGATACAAAGGTTATAAAATGTACAAATTCAAATTAATAAAGATATTCAAAATAAAGAGTGAGAGTAAATTGTTCTATAATATATTTGGTTCCTTACTGGCTACAGTTTTACATCTGTAAACAACCGATAGATTTTCAAAATTAATCAGAAAATCCTTTTTGCTGAGATAATATAGAGCTTGCTAGATATTAAAGCAGCTTGGAGTTTACTTGTGGGACAAGAAATCTTTACAAAGGATTGACTATCTTTGATAGACATGGGTATCTGGCAGTAATGTCAACAATTCCCTACCAGTGACATTGTAACTCCTTAAATTCTGAAGTGAATCAGTCAGGAGTTATATAACTTCGAAATCATCCTGGTTAAATTCCTTGTAAATTTATAGCACATTAGACTACTATTGTAGAGCTGTTAATTGTAGTTCAAAAACTTTATGACACAAATCACAAAATGCTAGTTCTGGTGTTCAGAAAAGTTCAGTTTTCTTATAGATTGATCAGTCATATTCCCATCAACTTAGCAATGAAGCTTTTTTTTATTGAGCACAATGTTCAGATGGTTATTCAAACTATCATCCTGCTTGAAAATTCTAAATGTCATGTTTGGCAAGCATGCTCCCATCAGTTTCAGTTATATGAAGATACATGGAGCAAGTACTAATTTTTTACCAATCAGAAGGCTCTTTAAATTGATCATCTGTTAAATAATTACAGAACAAATACTTTTTATAAGGATATTTGCTGAAAGGGACTGGACAGAGCTTAAAAATAAGTTTTGGATACAATATAAAAAAAAGGGTCCATATTGAGGAAAATCGGATTCAGGTCAGGAGAAAAGTGAAATTCTACTTTAAAACGGAAAACAAGAAAATGGTCTTGTTTGAGGGCAATTACATCTAATTCAAATTTTAAAAAAATGTTAGAAAAAAGCAAAATAACAAGAAAAGATGAGAAAGAAATTATTGTTCCCAAAATGAACAATAAAATTAAAGCTATTAGAAACAGGAAATATAAATGTTGCTGAAAATCATTCAAATTGTAAAAGAAACAAAAAATAAATTATATTAAAATAGAATAAAGATTTGTTTTTTATATCAGTAATGTAATATTTCATATTGATATTTTCTATTGAAATGTCATTGATGTTACTATCATAAAATATCACTATATTTTCAGAAATTTTGGAGAAATTTCAATCACAATATCTCGCTGATATTTTCAGAAATTTTGGCAAAATCTCTGAAATTTCACTGAAATTTGATGAAATACCAAATTATTGGTGAAAAAAAGACATGAGTGAATGTCACTGTAATTTCATTATCTGTGATTTCACAGGACCTTCAGTCAAATTTTTACTAGGGTATGATTTTTGTAGAGCATATTTAAATAGAATTAAAGTTACCTTAATTAATTGCAAATGAAATGCCAAGGTAGAGACGGTGCTAATCCAAGTGAAGGAGTCTCTTACCCTCATTTGTTGCCTTTTATGAAGTGCATGAGAGCTATCTTTGCCTGTTCTTTGTCCACACACATGCTGATGACATTAAGATAACATTAAATCCAGTAATGAATTTCAAAAATAAAATTCACTTATGATAATGGATCCATGTCCGTTACCAGGTTTTATGAGAATGCATGTTATGTTCAGGCACTTTGTAGTGAAGGGGCTCTAGTTTGTTTTAGATTGTCAGTCAGCTAAAAACAGAAATCAGGAATTGGCTTCATGATCATAAATTAATTTTTGTTAATTAATTAATTCATTATCCAATTAAACAAATTTCTATCTGGATGTTACTCTGCTTTAATGAATGAATGATATCCCTTTTTCTTAAAAAAAAAATTGTTTTTTTTTTCCCTCAGGATGACAAGGATGGCTGCAAACCTCTGCCCTCTGACACCCAGTACACAAGCAGGACCAAACTCCATCAACTTAGCAAAAAGGAGGTCAGTTCTATATTTGTTGTCAGGGGCAATTGTTAACAACAATACTGTGAATTTGTTTATTTACTAGGAAATAAAGTGGCATAATCAAAGTTTTGTAAAACATGACATTTTTGTAACTTCTCACATTCATTAGTTGGGGATGGAGTCCTATTATTTCCTCATTAGGATTATTTTTTGTTGAGACTTTAAAATTTGTAATTTTTAGGAAACCATAGAAATGAAAACAAAAATTGGTACCCAATGAAAAATAACGTGTTTTCATTACTGTAATTTATATTATTATACTTGTCCCTAATTCAAAGGAGGACATTTCCTGGAGGTTACTATTAGTGCCTTCTTTTACGTATTGCTAGGACAAACAATTCTAATTTTGACTTATTAACCTGACAGGGAAGATGATACATTTTTGTTTGCTTGATGTATAATTGGGCTTGGTTCCCCTCTTAATATGGCAACCCCTTCTGCACTGGGAAAGTCTCCTTATAGGACAAGTTTAAAAGTAACATTATTTAAAGGTTCTTCTTGTTTAATAATTGGCTTATTTCAGCTGAAAATGCATTAACTCTTTACCTCATACAAGTGCCTTTTGACACTTCTACTCAATTCACATACAAGCAACTTTTGACCCCTCTACTCGGCAACCCCTTCTGCACTGGGAAAGTCTCCTTATAAGACAAGTTTAAAAGTAACATTATTTAAAGGTTCTTCTTGTTTAATAATTGGCTTATTTCAACTGAAAATGCATTAACTCTTTACCTCATACAAGTGCCTTTTGACACTTCTACCCAATTCACATACAAGCAACTTTTGACCCCTCTACTCCAATCAATACATTAGCACCTTCTGACACCTCTGTAACAGTAGCCATTTTAAGTGGGTTTTCGTAGGCTACCTTTGGGGAAAACCCCCTATTACATACTACATTCATTGGTGTGAATGACCATTACATCAGAGCACCTGGTAACTGTTTATGTTCTGGTCAAAATCTGCTATTTAGAGTAAGCAAGTAGGTCATAACTGTGTCTTCCCAAAATGGTGTTTCCAAATATTGTTCAGTACTTGCTAAGTTTTGACGATTAGATGAACTATGAAAGCTTCAATAACTTAGGTAAATACTATTGTAAAAAGCCATTATGTTTTATAAATTATCAAATTCAGCTGACTTAATGATGTAAATGTAAACAAATAACTTGTAAATTTCAAGTATGAGAAAATGCTGCTAGGGTTGATTACGCGGCTTCACTGACTTGATAGTGAATAAGTTCTCTCAAGATTTTAAAGCACATATAAAATTCTTGTCTGAAAAATAATTAAACAGCTATAATGACCGTATTTTACTCTTAAATCTTTCCATACATAATATATGTGTAAAAAAAAACGTAAAATGGTTGAAATTGTTGTTAAAAGTAACATACACTTCACTGCATAACAGGTCTATCCATAGCACACTGCTGAGTAACTTTGATACATGTGTATCGAATGGCTAAATTGCCATACACTCTGAGGGAAAGGGTTAATACAGTAGAACCTACCTTGAAAAACTACCTATTTTGCCAAACAATTATGGTCTCTCAAGACAGATGGTCTCATAATAGGTCACAATCCTATATAAACCAATAAATTTGTGCATTAAGAATGTGGTCTCTCAAGACAGGTGGTCTCACATAACACCAGTCTTTCAAGACAGGTTTTACTATAGTTCTTATTCTTGTGAATGGGTGTTGTTGTCATGCACATTGCAAAACCATTCTAAAATGTCATTTAAATCTTGGTATATACGTAATTCTCTTTCCATTTGCTCCATTTTCCCAGTGCTACTAAATAACTTCATTATCGGTTAGAGTTGTTTGTTCGAGTCTTTTCAACATAAAATTGTTTTATTCAAGCCTATTCTACCTAAAATTCTTCAACAAGTCCCTCCTCCCCACCTCACCTGATGTTGTAGATTATAATATCCAAATTCTTTCTGAAAAAATTGTCTCTTGTTTATGTGATATGTTAATGTTAATAATTTATTTGGATGTTTCTAACTATGATTTAATTGTGCAGATGAAACTTATCTAGAGCAGATGAAATGCTGTTTTCATAATGGATGTGATAAATCACATGATTTTTCTGTTTGGTCTGGTACCATGTTTTGTTCAAGATTACTTTCTGTGTGTGTGTGTATTTGTTTGTACAAGATCTAGTTTTAGCCTGTGTTGGCCCTGTTATGATCTTAACAAATATGTCCGGATGTAATCATCAATGTTGCCAAATACAAGACTGATTCATCAATTACAGTCTGGTTCCATATTGTATCTATATTTCATGACACTAAGTGAGAGAAGCCAAAACAGTTTGAACAATAGTGCCTCAAGGATGCTAGGATTTATAAACTTGACAATTGTCAATAGTAATAGCCACTAATTATGAAAGTAAACAAGCTCAACATCTTACTAAGGAAAGCCATAAAGGATATCAAACCATTTTCCAACTGACTTGTGTATTGTACATCAATACCGACATTTCTCAGCTGTTACTACTGTTCAATAATTGTAATCTTAATAATTATCAAAAGTGACTAAACCGGACATCTCATGAAAACACAGCAGTAAGGCTAATCCGATAATGTGCACTTAACTTTTAATATGGATTTGAGTTTTTCTCGGCTTTATGGAATAAATGTGGCTTCTTTCGAGGCATTTGTGGTACATATACTTTAGTCAAAACTTTTTTCAGTAATGAAAACCTGACATTTGGGAAACAAAATTTAAGATTACGTAACACACATTAGAGAATCAAATACTGGTTCATTTTTGTTTATTAGCTGGTTGTGTTAGTGGTGAAAGGTACTTTTGAACACAAACATGTTAGTGCTGACAGATTCTGGCCATAAGGAGCAGGTGGCTGCTGATCAGAGAGGACTGTTCAAGATGGGACACAGTATATCAATTGCCCGTATATACATACTAGAAGAGTTCTGTTTATATCATGGAGCTCTTGACTTCGAAGGTTGATTGTCTTTGGTCACAATGAATAAAGTACATGTAATTTGGTTCAGTTTTTAGACTATTTAATCTATTAGTTTAAGTGGTAACAAGACAGTAGACATAGTAAGATTCCAGAAAATTGTGACATTTTGCACAGGTTATATCAGGTACTTCCTTTCTATGAAATCACACGGTGAGTGAAAATAAGCAAAGTTTCAACCAAAGAGGGGATTGTTTGCTTATTAAGGTAAGGCATTACATAAGATGTGGTAACTGTACTTTAGTTTATACATCTTGCTTCTGCTCTAAGAACATGATCATTACAGGGCATGTTTGGGTAAAATTTTGACCAAAGAGATTAGTATTACATCATTGTTATCTATGAGGCACAAAGGTATTGTCTCAACTGGATACATATTTGCCTTCACATTGTGGGTTACCAATGAAACTACTATATTTCACATATGCATATTCTTTATAAATGTTTGAATTATACCCATGATGAAGTTTTTCTGTTAATTTGAGCTCACTTGAGAGTTTTTAACATTTTACCTTAAGGCACATTATGTATAGCTTTGCATTATTTTGCCCACTTTCACATGGTATTTGGTTGTGCCTTTTTTTAAAAAAAAATGGGATGAGAATTTTCCCTTTCCTTAACATCATTTGTGGTCTTAGACTTGCCTTGATTCCTACAATTGTATTACCTTCATATCATGCTTTATTATTAATTAGTTTTTATATGTAAGTCTCAGATAGCTTTCATTGATTTATTCCATCTGTTCTGAGCAATTGTAGCAACATTTTTTGCCAATTTAGTCATCCCTAAATTTTGTTGAAGCTTGACAGACTTGATTATTTTGTATTTTCCTGTACTGAACTATAAGCCTAATTGACTTGATTATCCTGTACATTTTCTTGTACTGAACTAAGTCTGATTGACTTGATTATCCTGTATTTTCCTGTACTGAACTAAGTCTGATTGACTTGATTTTATCCTGTATTTTCCTGTACTGAACTAAGCCTGACTGACTTGATAATCTTGTATTTTTCTGTACTGAACTAAGCCTATTGACTTGATTATCCTGTATTTTCTTGTACTGTAATAAGCCTGATGGACTTGATTATATTGTATTTTCCTGTACAGAACTAAACATTTTGCTTCCATTCTTGCATTTAAACAGTGTGAAAACATTGATAGTAAAGCGATTTCTGATTGAAATTATCATACAAGCATAAACTTAGCCCAGCTATATGTACTATTTTGTGTGTACTTTTAGTTACTTAGAAGTTGCTCATATAAAATCTGGGGAGCAATACACATTCAGTCCCTGGGGCCCCTGGTCAGTGATGGGATTGAGATACCCAGTAAAGTTGTCAGTTCTAGGGTTAATGTCATTTTTCAGCACACAATAGCTTATACATGGTGGTCAGTATAAATGGTAGTGGAAGAACCAGAGAAACCTTTGGTAAGAACTACTCATCCATGAGATGCTACTGTTTAGCTTTCTCACAGAACTATATTAGCTGAGGCCAAGATTTGAACCCATGCAGATAGAGGTAAGATGGCAGTGAGGACTTTAGACCACTTGGCCACCCCAAGATGCCCAGTAAGCCCCAGAGAACTGATATATATCAGGTCTAAGAAAGTATCTTCCTACAATTCTGAGTTCTTGGACCATTCTATGCCCAGTGACCAGGCATTGGGCACAGGGTACCCGTCATTGGGTGCTGGTAATTGGAGCTCCTATGATATGGGAGTAGGGATCAGGCAGAGTTACCCATTATTCCAGACTACTGTTTCATCCCATAGGAGGATTTAGGAGTTGGCTTGCTGATGCCAGGTTAGGTTTCATACCAGTTTGACATCTCCCTTCTTTATTATCCTTCAAAATCACTATAGGATGCAGGCAGGGCCTTTTCGTGCAGAGAAGCAATTGGGCCTTAAGGGCTTCTGGACCTTAGCCACATGCTGGTTAGGTTGTTGCTGTGGCTCATGGACCTATTTAATCTTGTGAAATTAGGTCAAAGAGAGAGAGAGAGAGGGATTGGAACTTAACCTCAGACATTTACATGGATGGAGAGTTGCAAAAACCCTCCTGCTGAGTCCAATACTAGATATGGTCTGTTAGCTTTGGGAGGAGTTACTGGTTCAGGTTCCTCTTTTCCTCAAGTCTCCCACAACTGGGAGATATTGGATCATGTAGTCCTGTCTCCATTGAGAGAGCAGGATGAAGACATCCTTTCTGTCATCAACATGCTTGAGCTTGATGAGGAACAGGCTGATGTGTTACCCAGTCCTTTTGGGTGCCCCACCCTCTCTCACCCATCAGGAAAGGTATTGGAAGTTGAAGAGAGATTGTCTTTTGATAAAACATTAAATGATCTTTATAGCCTCTTACCTAGTGACCTGTGTCCCAAACCTTCAGGTACTGGCGACTGAAATTCTTTACAGGTTAGAAAAATATCTTGGATCAAACTCTTGACCAGATATCTTGTTTCCTCTTGTCACTGGACATGATTAATGAGATCTCTCAAAGGTTTAGCAAGGGCCAAGATGTAGGAAGTGATCTTTTCTCTCCTTTTTACAGTGCAACCCATCGTAGCAGCTTCTAGTTGTAAGGTTCATACCCTTCCTGGCTCACTTGCCCACCCATATTGGAGATAAAAGTGGATCAGGTCTGTGAATAAGATTACTGTTCTGTGCATGGACTTCAGAGATGACAATTCTTCACTCTGTGGGAGGATATTTTGACTTTGTTCTCTAAGAAAATGCACCCACACTAGAATGGGGTGCTGTTTCAACAGAATTGTATCATTCTGTTGGTGGTCATTGGTCAGTGTAAGAATCCAATTATCACATTATTTTGAATTAGCTGTCTTCCATGCCTTGTAATCTAGCAATTTAAAAAATGGGTGGTATTCAGACAGTGTCATTGTTGTACATTATTGGGTGGGAAACAGAATATCTCTGAAATTTATTTCAGAATAGTCCCTTGAAAGATATGTTTACATTTCAGTTGTCTTAACAGAAATTGAAAAATGCTTCAGCTGATTTTTATTCCAGAAATTTGTCTGATTCAACTGACTGGATATTAAGAATAGATGTTTTTGGTAGACTTAGCCACTCACCTTGTTGATGCAGACATTGGTATTTTCCCTCAAAGTCTAATTTCCACTTTGATGGATATTTTTTTCACATGGAATCCAGAACCATAAGCATTTAGTTTTAATGCTTTGCTCATTCCAGGTATAAATATCAACCTTTATTTTACCACCTTTAAGCTTAATGGAAATAATTATGTATATGATAGTGATGATCATTCTATATTGGCCATCTGATATTGGTTTCCTTTGCTCATGGCACATAGTCTTCATATTCCTTCCAAGCTCCCTTGAGACAAGGACCTACTTTACTCCCACTTTACTCCAGAGAGATTCAACTCTCTTTTTTGTTCCTGCTGTAGAGGGACGCAAAAGCAGTATTATCCATGTATGGAAGTGGTGGAACATTTGGCACTCTGTCAGCAAAAACAATTTCAATAGTGCAATTGAGCAATTGAAAAAATATTTGTTATATTGAAGTTATCAGTGTATCCTTTGAGAAGTAATAGTGTTGTAAGGAGACACAAGTCTTTGCTGTTAGGTACAATTACTCAGAACTGGTGTTCTAAACCACTCTTGCTTCAAGGTGTATGAGACAGGTTTTAAGTAATTTTTTAACACTACAGAATGTAGATTATAAATTCCTTTCATTTAATAAGTCACTCATAGCAGTTTCAATACATAGGAGAAATGCACAAACATTGATTGTCATGAATAATATGTGTAGGTCAAGCAAATATATTTAGTTTAATTTTTCTACTTTACTTAAAACTTCCAGACTTAGGACAATTTTTTTGTTTTGAAGAACATTTATTTTCCTGAGGAAAGATTTTGACCTATGCACACACCATCACATTGCTATAGAAATATAGTCCTTGGAAATGTGGTTAGATAATTGTGTTTGTCAGGTAGCACATAAGCAAGGTGGTTATAAGTGGTGCTATAGTAACAACTGTAAGAAATTTATATCCATTATTTTAAAGCTGTTTCATGTTGCTAGCTTCAGTATCAGCAGCCCATATGATAGGTTGTTCCTTTCATGATATTCATTTACATTGGATTGGTCCTCAACAAATTCTGCATATGAGATATAAATTCAAACAACATCTCTGTTTAAGCAGTTTCAAATGAAATGACTGTTTTGAATTTTAGTGTTTTTGTAATCTTTATATATGCAAAGCCAAAGGCTTAAAAATAATTATTAGAATAAGCCAGAGGCTGAGCATGTATAAATCCTCGAAATAATGTTTCCACCCTTTTATGATGTGGCTGAGTGGTTTGAAGTGCATACCATTATGGATCACTGGCATATCACCTCTTCTCTGCATGAGTTTAAGTCTCCAACTTGAACAATGTTGGTAAGTGAGAATGCTTGCCATTAGCTTCTTGTGGGTCGGTGGTTCTTTCCTAGTTTTTCCTTGGTTCTTTCTCCACCCTCTGTACTGGCCGCCATGTATAGCAGATCATGTGCTGAAAAATGGCGTTGAACCTATAACATGGAGAGTGAACAGCTAGTTTTATATTATCTGTATCACATGATTTTGTTTTTCTCTAAAGAGTGCCTCTTTAGTAAGGGTGAAGATGCTAATTTATACATGCTCAGCTTCTGGCTTACTCCATTAATCCCCCTCAGATCTAATGTATGCATTGATGGGGTCTCAATTTGCTGTACAGATACTGTCATGGAAACCCACTACATTCTCTTTATAAACACTGGGCACAGTTTATTCCTCATTTAATCCTGACAATAAATCTGGCTAATAGCCACCCATTTGACTGGCACCACTCTCAGCTGATTAATAGAATTCAATCGATTTTGCTTAGACCATGTAGTTTGTTTATAATGCTTTGTTTCAACCTTCCATCTTCAAACCTGCAAAAGACAATATGATCTATTTCACTTAGACATGTGTAACAAAAACCATTTGCCAAGCATTAAATGTGTTTGTCAGCTCTTGAGAATGTTGCTGGTACCTTGTTTAAACTTAAAATGTCCAATTTACTGTTGGTGGCATAAAAATTATACCCATTGCACCAGTCTGACTACAATTTCTTTCATCTAAGCAACTGTGTTTCATCATATTATCAAAGGTGTAGTAATCAAACAGATATTTTAAGAACTAAATATTGGATGTTATATTCATAATATTGTTACAGCAAACATTTAATGTCTTTTGCAAATCAAGATAAGCAATTGCTTTAGTGATGTACTTGAAGCCATTGTCAAACTTAATGGCAAGACCATGATAGTTGTTAAATGCTTCATTACTATAGATAGGGAATCCAATGAAAACCAAAGATTGATGACCATTCCTGCCATTGAGATTAATTGGTTTTCTATCGGGAGGGTGAACATTTATTTGAAGCAAATCAGTTGTTAAGTTAAGCAGCTAATTGTCTACATAGAAGATATGCTGTTGGAAACAAGAATGACACATATACATTCTTTCAATTACAATAAAATATTCTTTAAGATCTAAGAAGCTTCATGAAGGAACAACAGCAGTCATTGTTTGAACATTACATTGTTGAAACATTTACTGGTTACAGTAATATTAAAACATTGACTTGTTAACTTTAAAAAAAATGTTCTTGTTACAAAAGACATCAGGAAATGAATAATTTCTTGCTTGAAGGTCAGTTAGATGACACTATCTTTTATTCAAGAGTACTCTTAAAACTCACCTATTTTGGCTACAAGAAAAGATTTAAAGACATAGTAATGTTTACTACCTTGATTACTGTCAGCATGTTTTTATTTTGTAATTTTATGGTGTGTTTTGTAATCTTGTCATTATATATGTTTTCATGAATTTTCTAATATTGTAAAGCGCTTAGAACTTCTAGAGATTAAGTGTTGTTCTGAAAACATTATTATTATTATTATTATTATTATTATTATTATTATTATTATTATTATTATTATTATTATTATTATTATTATTAAACATGGGGAATAAAGCAGGGGTAGTCGTCTGTTATCTAATGTAATCTCCTTACAGGCGTGTCTGCTTGCCAGGACCTTTTAAAATGGGGAGTGGTTTTCTCATCATGCATGAGTTGACCATTGGAGAAAGTTGTTTTTGTATGGAGCCCATGCATATTAATGAGGTAGTCTTTTGTCTTAGTTGTTTTGTGCCATATAATGAGGTAGTCTTTTGTCTTAGTTGTTTTGTGCCATATAATGAGGTAGTCTTTTGTCTTAGTTGTTTTGTGCCATATAATGAGGTAGTCTTTTGTCTTAGTTGTTTTGTGCCATATAATGAGGTAGTCTTTTGTCTTAGTTGTTTTGTGCCATATAATGAGGTAGTCTTTTGTCTTAGTTGTTTTGTGCCATAAGGACTATTTTTCATAGAATTTGGATCAAATATGGCAGTAGGCTTGTATCATGAAGAACTTTGATGAGTACGATGATGAGAGATTAACAATTGATGTGATTTTGGTTGAGTTGGTCTGCTTGTTGGTACTCTTGTAACTCTGTGATATGTCAGTTGGAGACAATTTGTTAAATATTTTTGTGTCATTAGGATGCAGAGTTAACTTTTTTCTTGTATTGGCATATCAAATGTCACGATTTTACAGATTTGCTTTAACACCACCTGACAGTGTTTTAGGTATTACACGTACTTTTTGAAAAGCCCCGATTCCTAGTTTACGCAGTCGATATTAATAGATATAAAAACAAACTCTGCCTCTGTCTCTCTCCCTCATACACACACAGACATACATATATGGTCAGACACAAATAAAACTGCTTTTGCTTATCAACAGAAATAGGTTATTACTCTGATGGGAAAATATTGTGTAAAAGTACACAACTCAAAAGAAGATGCAATGTTTGATGGTAGTATTCTACAACATGTTGAAGGTAACAAAATTGGGTTCATTTATTCTCAGAATGTACCTTTTTTTTACACAGCTTTGCTAGGTATTTGTCCAGTATTTTGTGGTGCAAACTACACTTTTGTAACTCTCAAATTGTTTTCTAAGCCATGTTAGCCATATTCATATATGTTTTGTAATAAAAAATTAACTAGATCACCAAACTTTTAATTTCTAAAGAAAAAATCTCTTTAAAACCATAATATTTGATATATAATTTTTAAGAAAACATAAAAAGAAACAGGAAAAATTAAAGAAAATTGAACAAGAAATAATAGAAATTTATGGGGAACCATTGAATAACATGGAGAAACTCTAGAAAAGTTAGAGGAAAAAAAAGAGCATTAGAGGAATCTAGAAAAAAAGTACATAAAGGGCGTTATCTTAAGATCTAATGCCAGATGGTATGAATTTGGAGAAAAAAATCACAAGGTACTTTTTAAATCTTGAAAAAAGATATTACGACAATAAGACTAAAGGAAATTATTTTATATGATGGGACAAAATTATCTTATCAATAGATATTTTAGAAGCCCAAAAACAGTTTTATATGGAATTGTACAAAAGTAGAATTATTCAGCTTGATGACGAGGAGAATCACGAAATTCGAATAGATTATTTAACCAAAATATATTTTTAATCACAATATTAAACTCGGTCAAGAGGAAAGAGAATCATGTGAGGGTGTGCTTACATTTAATGAATGCGGTTTGTCTCTAAAATGGATGGGCAACGGAAAAAGTCCTGGCTCAGATGGATTCTCTGTAGAGTTCTATAAATTCTTCTGGAAGTCTCTTGGGGGATTCCTTTGTAGATCAATAAACTACGGATACACTGTAGGAAAACTTTCAGATTTTCAGAATCAAGGAGTCATAACATGTCTACCAAAGGAAGAAAAAGATAGAAGATTCTTCCAAAATTGGAGACCTATATCATTTTTAAATATTGACTATAAGATTGCTTCTGCTTCGGGAGTCTTTGCAGCCAGGATCAAAAAGGTTCTTCACTCAATAATCAGTGATACCCAAAAAGGATTTATGAAGGGTATATTTATTGGAGAAAATATCAGGCTACTATACAATATCATGAATCAGCTTGAAAATGAAAATAGATATGGTTTATTATGACTAATAGACTTTAAAAAAGCCTTTGACTCAATTGAATGGACCTTTGTGAAAGAAGCTTTACAATCTTTCAACTTTGGTGATTCTATTTGTAAGAGGTTTAGGCTGTTTTGTAATAACTCTAAAAGTTGATCTTAACTTTTTTTAAAGCAGCTATGAATATCTTGCAAGTTTTTTTTCTATTATCTTGACTTAAATGTAACATAACAAAAACTAAAGCCATTTGGAATGGAAACAAGAAATTTTGTAATGAAAAAATATGACCTGATATGGGCCTAATTTGGTCCTCCTCTAACTTTAAACTCTTTGGCATAGATTTTTTGCCAGATTTACAACAAATGGTAGAAAATAATTATATGAAGAATCTAACAAAGGCAAAACAAATATTGGCAAGCTGGAGTCAAAAACATCTGTCAGTTGTTGGTAAGGTAATTGCTGTAAAAATGCCTTGTTCTGCTCATATTTATACATCTTTTCTCAGCACTTCCAAATCCATCAGCCAAAGTTGAAGCAGAACTAAATTTAACTTTATTTAAATTTGTATGGGGTGGAAAAGTAGAGGGAATTAAACCTAATATATTAGCAGCCCCAGAGAATGAGGGAGGACTCAATATGATACATATATTTTCATTTATTAGGTATATTAAGACAAGATGGGTAAAAAATTTGCCGGAAAATGAAAAAGGAGCTTGGCAGAACTTAGTCATTGCAATTATACTCAGAAATGAAAAGGATATTTGGAACTTAGGGTAAAGGAAATTAGAAGAATTTAGTAAGCTCATTAAAAACAGATTTTGGAGAGATGTCATTTTGGCAGTATCTTATTGGAAAGAGGAACTGTAAAGTGCAAATGAGTTCTTATCCATGAGCATTTTTAATTTTATCCCCCTTGAATGTTCTATCAATACAAATTCTGGACAGAAACCGGTTTTAAAATTTTGAATGTTCTAGTAGACGACCATGGCACTTTATTACCTTTTGAAATGATAAAACAAAAAACTAGAAGTAGTGAATATAATTATATAAAAAATATTTACTCAAGTTTGTTTACAAAGGTCTTTTAAAAAGGGCTAAAAGGCAACATATTGCTAAGCAAGAAGCACGAAGGCAATTATTAAATACAAATATAAGTAGTGAGGAGTGGTCTGAGATTTATATCAGGGCGAAATTTTGTACCAAGGATACCAAATTGATCTCTTTTAACTTTACATTAATCCACAGAATAATAAATCACAGAATAATCACTACTAATGATTTTTTGAAAAGAATTAACATATTGGACGACAACAAATGTACTTTTTGCGAGAGAGAGAATGAAAGTATTGAACATCTCTTCTATGATTGCAACATTACTTCACAGTTCTGGTAAAGTTTTATTGAAAATTTTGCACCATCTTGCCCAAATATTGTACATTTGTCCAAAAAAGAAACACTTTTAGGAAGTGAATAACTGGACAGTTTGTGTAATTTCTTGCTTTTTTTGGCAAAATATTACATTTATACTTGCTGATTCAATATGCAAACTCCTTCCATTCATGCTTTTAAGCATAGAGTTCTAATGTATAAGAACGTTGAAAAATATGCTGCTAAGGTAAACAAAAAAAGAGGTACAATTTTTAAAAAAAATGGACCTCAACAGATGAATAGGTAATTTGTATCTGATTGGATGGTAAACAGGAACAAAACACTATTTTTAAAAGGTTATATCACTTACTTGTATTTAGATTGGGTATCTAAAGAGATTGCTTGCCATATGGATGAGTGCATGAGTGAATGTGTATGTGTGTGTGTGTTGTCCTTTCTTTTTCTTTTAATATATATATATTTACTATCCCTAGTTTATTTGGAAACAAGAAATATTTGATTGTAAGGTGACCTTGGGATGGTTCCCCAACCCAATAGTCAACTTATTAAGGGGATAATAAAAAAATAAATAAATAAATAAATAAATAAATAAATGAAACCATAATATTTGGTATTTAATTTTTAATTCATGCAGTAATAAAGTATAACAGTCAAACACTCAAATTTTGGGGTTATTCCATGCCTACATCCAGATATCTTAATATGTACTGATTTTTTATGAGAATTCCAGATTATTACATTATCTGTTGATTTTGTTTCTCTGAAAGAATATCTTAAATAGATATATTATATACAATCCACAGAAGTCATGTTCTATTTTATCACTTTTCAATATTGCAATGATAAAGCTTTTTAAAAAAATCCAAATCACACACACACACACACACACACATGTGCGCACGTGTGCATAAACACACGAAAATTGATATTGCACCACAAAGTAAATAATCCGTTAAGTTTAAACATTATGTAAATTTATGATTTTTTTTTTACCTGTACAACAATAGTGAAATAAAAATATAAAGCATACACAGAAAAAAGGACAAAAAATTTCTCAGAAATTAGTTTCAATCCTAAAAATGATCACTCAGTGCTGTGTAATTTTCTCCACAAGCAAAACAGCATTTCATTCTATAATAAAGAAACTTACATAAATAAACACATGGCATTATTGTACTATATATGTATGTATTAATTCCCATTGATAAAATGAAAGAAGGAATGGAAACCCCCCAAAAAAACAGAAAGAAAAAACATACCATGCAGCAGATGTGCCCCCCCCCAACTAACTCAGAATAAATATTTTTGATAGCTTCAATTACTTAATATCCTGTCACTTTTGCTTAATTATTCTATTTTAATGCCAAACGTATACCATCCATATGATGTGAATACATCCTCCCATGGGGCCCCGATTGGTCTAAAGCTGTTGGTCTAAATCACTTATGGATCACTGCCATCTCACTTCCGTCTATGTGGGGGTATCAGATTTGGGATCAGCAAATGTGGTTACGTAAGAAAGCTTTCCTGTAGCTTCTCATGGTCCAGTGGTTCTTTCCTCCACCATTTATACTATGTATGGCCAATCTTGTGCTGAAAAATGGCATTTAACCCTACAACAACAAATACATCCTCCCAGAGTGGAGAAAAAGTCAGTATGACTCTTTGACTTTTTGCATACCACTCTGTTGCATGGTCATGTGCAGAAGGCAGATGTACCTATATGTCATTATTTTCATTGACACCATGCTGTATAGACATCGGAAGCTGTTGTGGCTGAGAAATTATGCTTGTGGAATACTAATATATTGCACTTAGTGGTCTTTTTTCTATAACTGTATTGTAGCCTTTTGTTTTTGCCCTTTATACTTCATTCTTTGTGGGAATTTGCAAGCTGCCTCGTGTTCGACCTGTGGTGGTAGACACTTTTACTTAAAATAATAAATGAATGGTATGGGATAGTCCCTATGTTCTAGGAACAAGAACAAACCCAGGTCCAATGTTTTTATTTTGAACTTGATAAAATAGTTATAACATACAAGGCTCGCATTGACATTCATGTATTTGTATATTTTGTCAATAAATGAATCATCAGAATTGGAATATCTTGTTTCTTTCAATAAAAAAGGAAATACTGCAACAATAATTTCCATCCATTTTTTCATTTGTAAGTCGAGTTTTGCAACAAGGGACCAAATTTAAAAAGTTTTGTTTTTCAGAGACAAAGCAGTCTGTAGGGCAGTGGCCACAAGAAGGCCACACGAAGGCCACACACATCAAGTGCTCCAGGTGCAACCGGAAAAACCACTGCACCATTGTGATTTGTGGTCTTTCAGCACATGAACTCTAGTAGATTCTAGGCATAAAAAAGACGGAATAACATTTCCTCTTTTTCATCTGATTTTTCTAGTTTTTCTTCCAGTACTCATGTCAGGACAGACATCTTCAGTGGCTGGTGAAGCCCCTCCAGAAGGAGGGTCATGATGTTTGAGAAGCCATTCATCTCCCCCACCTCATAGGGAGATGATGGAAAGTTCTCGCATCCCTAACATCATTCAAGTAGTGAGTTGCTCCTTGTTGGAGTGGTTGAGCACTACGACTGAGTGTTGCGCCCTTCCATTAGGGTGGTAGGGCACTGCAATTGCGGTTTGCATCTGCCCCACAAGGAGGTAGAGCAATGAGATGGCATGTGTGCCTTCCCTCCAAAGAGGTTGAGCACTTCAATAGCAGGTTGCACCCTCCCTTGAAGGAAGTTGAGCACTAATTTAGCAGTTGGTTGCACTTGCCCTTTAGAAAGGTTGAGCACCACAGTAGAGGGATGCTCCTTCCCTTCAGGAAGTTTGAGCACCTATTGTGACTCTGATAGCATGTTGGCCTTTTCTGTTAGGGAGACAACACATTGCACCCATGATGCACAGAGTGAAGATGAGGTCATCTCCATTTATCACTCATCAATCTCGTGGTACAGGGACAGAGCAGGACTGAGGTTTCCCCTCTCACCCTACCAATATCCCACCGTGTGCAGGATTTACACTTAATAGAATTTAGGCTAGGAATGGGGACTGTTTCGCCCCCCCCTCAATTATGCCTATGAACCCTTGTGGGATGTGGGCCTTCCACACCAGGGACTTTGGTCCATTTTGCCCCCATGGACTACTGGACTATGCCATACCAATTGAAGTGATGCTGCGGCTCATGTCCCACCATCTCCTCACGATGTGGTTTCCTTTTAGAAGGCTACAGGGGGTAAATCATCGAGGGTAAATAGACATTCTCATCTCTCCTCTGCATCTCCTGATCAATCAGGGACTGAGACACATAGTACTCCTATGCTCCTTCATCAAGGGACATAGTGATAGCCAGCCACTATCCAACTCGGAGTGTCATGGATAATGAGGGTGGTCCCTTCATCAGGTCCACTGCATCCAGGTTGCTGCAGATTCAAGAGGAATTTTTTTAACCCACCTTCCTTTCTTAAAGCAGGCAGGAAGGGGTTTGTGGGTGTGTGTGTGTGAGTATCCCTACCAGATTACCACATCTTCAGCCGTGCATCCCCTACCTAAACATTCCAGTAGGTTCTTGCCTAGGCCTTTTCCCAGAGGCTTGGTCAAGTATAACGCACAATGGTTGGGTCTTCTCCACTGTAAACAAGGGTTATCAACTCCAGTTCAGGAACAACACCCCCCTCGTATATCGAGGACCCCCATTTTCTTTCCCTAGACTAATCTGGTGGAATATAAGTGAAAAGGTGCACACCCTTTTACAGAAAGAGGCAGTTTAGAGGTTTTACACAATAATTCTCCCACCTTCTACTCCCAATTCTTCCTGGCCACCAAGAAAAGCAGAAAATTTCAAATCATTATTGATCTGTTCCCTGCTCATCCAGTTTCTCTCAGAGGAAACATTTAAGATGGAAACAACCTCAATCCAGAACACTCTTAGTCAGTCTGATTAGGCAGTCTTCAGCGACCTTCAGGATGCCTATTTACACATCCCAAATTTTCCTCCGCACAACAAATATCTTCGTTTTTGTGTAGACCAAGAAGTTTTTCAATTTTGGGTTCTGCCATTTGGAATCTCTTCCGCACCCAGAGTCTTCACTCAGGTTATGGGAGTGGTAGTGGAATACTTTCGAATACAAGGAACATTGATTCTCCAGTATATTGACAACTGGCTGATTCACTATTTTTATGTTTAGTCCCTTCATCCGGAGTTGTTCCACTCTTGGTCCACCATAACTCAATTGGGTCTCCTACCCAACCTTAAAAAGTTTGAACTCATTACATCACGGGATATTGTTTATTTTGGGATGAACTTCCTCATGGTCTGGGTTGCTTTGGATCAGGTAGATCGAATCCTGGCTCTCCTAGAAAGGCTATTAGCGAAAACAGTTGTATCTACTCACCTTGATTTGTCCCTACTTGGAACCTTGAATGCCTCTGCTGAATTGGTCTATAGACCTCTAGTGGACCTGTTTTCGACCAAGCTCAACAATAAACTTCCCTTTTGGGTGTCTCCTGTCATGGATCAGAAAGCATGGGCAGTCAATCTATTCAACTTCCAGTGGGATTTCCTATTTGCCTTCCCACCTTTCTGACTGCCAGCACAAGTTCTACAAAGAGTTAAAACTTCAAATGCTTGGATCATTCTCTTTGCGCTACTATGGCCTCAACAACCATTGTTCATCAATATCCTAGACCTCTTGAAAGATCAACCCAATTCTCTACCATACAAGAACAATTTCCTGACGCAACACCATGGATCCCTTCTCCAAAACAACCCAGACATTCTCCACCTTCATGCCTGGCTTATCTCAAATGATATCTCCACCAGAACAAGTTTTCCAACAGAGTCACCAGTTGCATTATTCAAACCAGAAGAGCTTCTACATCCAAAGATTATATTGTCAGGTTTCCGGGAGAACTTTTTGTGATTAGTGAAGTAGGAAACATATTGATCCTATCTGCCATTATGTGACTTCCATTGACGATTTCCTTTTCTTTGTTTTCTGGTCATTAATTCTTTCATCACTAAGTAATTCTATAAGAATGAACCAAAATGATCTCCAATGTGAGATCTATCCACACACCTATATAGCCTCTGCCACGTTTGATTGTCACATTGAAGTTCGTTGAACGGACAATTTTTTCAAAAACTTCATCTGAATAGAATATTTGAAAATATTCCAAAGCTTTCCTGGAGCCATCTAACACTCGGGTGTGTCCAACTCTGTCAGAAAACTGAAACAAAACAGAAACAAATCTCTGGTTTTCCAGCTTCATCCAAACAAAATCACATGGAGCATACAATTCCTCTGGTTCAAAACCTTCAAAGTTACCCCGAAAGTTATTTAGTTGGGTACTATAACGTTAAAGAACACTGCCCCAGACCGAAAAGTCTGTCCATAGTGTTTACAGTCTTACTTCCCCTGAACTGGTTTACTGGTTTGCAGTGTTGAAAGGGTTAACTCTTTCCCTCATAGAGTGTATGGCTTTTTCACTCATTGATACGCATGTAGCAAAGTTACCCAGTGCAATCCACTACACATAGGCCTGTTAAGCAGGGAAGTAAGTGTATGTTATGTTTAACAGCAATTTTAATCATTTTACATTTTTGGTACACACTGTTATGTATGGAAAGATTTAAGAGTAAAATACAGTCGTTATAGCTGTATAATTATTTTTAACAAAAGAATTTTGTATGTGCTTTAAAATCTTGAGAGATCTAATTCATTATCAAATTAGTGAAGCAGCATGATTAACCATAGTGGCAATTTTTCATACTCAAAATTGACATGTTCTTTGTATCTACATCACTAAATCAGTTGAATTTAATAATTTATAAAAACTAAGGGCTTCCATCAGTCTCAGAGCCTTTACCTAAGTTATTGAAGCTTTCATAGCTGTGATTCTACTGGTTCAATTACTGAAGATATCAGAGACTGCCATTTAATCAATGGAGAATATGACCCAGTTTTGACCTACTTACTTTAATTAGCTGATTGTAACCAAAGCATTAATATTGACCTGACATAATGATCATTCTCCCCAACGAATGTAGTATCTAATAGGTGGCACTACGAAAAGTAGCTGCTGTTTATGGAGTTGCCAAAAGGTGCTTATATTGACATTGGGTAAATTGACAAAGGCGCCTGTATGGTACGACAGCAAAGGGCCAAAAGTCGCTTATATTAGGTAAAGGGTTAACCGAAACACCTTATGAATCATTGAGTAAAATTTCCTTTTTGAACTCAAAACTATGTTCCTTCTTATCTTTGCCTTGGCGAAACAAGTGAAATTCATACCTCCTTACACATAGAGATTCCCAGTCTTAGTTACTGCACAGGGGATGATCAGGATAGACTTTTATGCATTGTGCATGCTCTTGGATTCTTACTTAATGTCATCAAAGCAAAATAAAGGGTAGGAAATGTCTCCAAGTTCTCCCTATTAATGGCTCCATAGACATTTCATTCTTCTGGTGGATTGTCATTACAATCAAATGAGTTTTTGAGTCTTTTACCGATTGAGGATTGAGACCTCACCTTTATGAAACTTAAAGCCCATGAGGTTCAAGTCGCTGCTGTCTTATGGGCCTACTTTAATCATTCCTGTCTGTTGGATATTATGAAAACAGCTTTTTGGCTTTCTCATAATACCTTTTCCTCACTTTACTTCCCCTCATTAGATATAGTAGAGCACAGGCATTGTTTCTCTGTGTCTCATTGTTATAGCACAGCATGTTACTTTGACATTACATTCTGTAGAAGTGTACTTCTCCCTCTACAATGAGTACATTGGAAAAATAGATGAAAAATGTATGGTGACTTTAGCTTTAAACTATTAAGGTGAATTCTCACACACACTTTAGGCATCATTAGTTACAACAAAATGTGGCATCTTTTTTTTGTCAATAAATTTCTGGTGCTTACAGACACACACTGTATGTAGAACATGGTTTCTTTGAAGTATGTCAGAGAGGCTGCTCTTTTAACAAGATAATTGCAGTGATAAAGATTAACTGTTAATTTAGTCACACTTTCTTGCTTGTTTAGGAGGCACATCTTGGGAAGGAGATTGTTACATCTCTGAGAGACCTTGTTTTTTTTTATATCCAATTTCAGCAAAATGTGAAAAACTTTTTTCTTTCTTGCTTTTATTAAGATATTGAATAAGTTCTTTTATATGGTAAACATATGCATATTAATTATAACTTTATCTTTGGAAAAAATGTTTATTAGACTTTAGTGAAATATGTGAAATAAACATGATAGAAAGCTTGGGAGTTTATACAGAAATGTTAGAAAGCTTATGAATTTACATAGACATGATATAAAGCTTAGGAGTTTACATAGATATGATATAAAACTTGGGAGTTTACTTCAACATTATAGAAAGCTTGGGAGTTTACTTCGACATAAAAAGCTTGGGAGTTTCCATAGACATGTTAGAAAGCTTGAGTTTCCATAGACATGATATAAAGCTTGGGAGTTTACATAAACATTAAAGAAAGCTTGGGAGTTTTGATAGATGCAGTATAAAGCTTGGGAGTTACCACATATGTGATAGAGAACTTGGAGGTTTCCATAGACAAGAGAGAAAGCTTGGGTGTTTCGATAGACATGATAGAAAGCTTGGGAGTTTTGATATAAAGCTTGGGAGTTTCCAGACATAATGTACAGATTGGGAGTTTCCATAGACATTATACAAAGTTTGGGAGTTTCCATAGATGTGATAGAAAGCTTGTGAATTTCCATAGACATTATACAAAGTTTGGGAGTTTCCATAGATGTGATAGAAAGCTTGTGAGTTTCCAAAAAACATTATATAAAGTTTGGGAGTTTACATAGACGTTATACCAAGTTTGGGAGTTTACATAGACATTATACAAAGTTTGGGAGTTTACATAGATGTGATAGAAAGCTTGTGAGTTTCCATAAACATTATATAAAGTTTGGGAGTTTACATAGACATTATACCAAGTTTGGGAGTTTACATAGACATTATACAAAGTTTTGGAGTTTACATAGATGTGATAGAAAGCTTGGGAGTTTACATAGACATTATACAAAGTTTTGGAGTTTACATAGATGTGATAGAAAGTTTGGGAGTTTATATAGACATTATATAAAGTTTGGGAGTTTACATAGACATTATACAAAGTTTGGGAGTTTCCATACACATGATAGAAAGCTTGGGAGTTTACATAGACATTATACAAAGTTTGGGAGTTTACACAGACATTATACAAAGTTTGGGAGTTTACATAGACATTATACAATGTTTGGGATTTTATACAGACATTATACAATGCTTGGGAGTTTACATAGACATACAAAGTTTGGGAGTTTACATAGACATTATACAAAGTTTGGGAGTTTACACAGACATACAAAGCTTGGGAGTTTACATATGCATGTACATTATACAAAGTTTTGGAGTTTTCATAGGCATTATACAAAGCTTGGGAGTTTACATAGACATTATACAAAGCTTGAGAGTTTCCATAGATGTGAAAGAAAGCTTGTGAGTTTCCATAAACATTATACAAAGTTTTGGAGTTTCCATACACATGATAGAAAGTTTGGGAGTTTACATAGACATTATACAAAGTTTGGGAGTTGAGTTTACATAGATATGATAGAAAGCTTGGGAGTTTACATAGACATTATATAAAGTTTGGGAGTTTACATAGACATTATACATAGCTTGGGAGTTTACATAGACATTATACAAAGTTTGGGAGTTTACATAGACATTATACAAAGTTTGGGAGTTTACATAGACATTATTCAAGCTTGGGAGTTTACACAGACATTATACAAAGCTTGGGAGTTTATATAAACATTATACAAAGTTTGGGAGATTACATAGACATTATACAAAGTTTGGGAGTTTACACAGACATTATACAAAGCTTGGGAGTTTACATAGACATACATAGTTTGAGAGTTTACACAGACATTATACAAAGTCTGGGAGTTTACATAGACATTATACAAAGTTTGGGAGTTTACATAGACATTATACAAAGTTTGGGAGTTTACATAGACAGTATAGAAAGTTTGGGAGTTAGCATAGACATTATACAAAGTTTGTGAGTTTACATAGACATTATACAAGCTTGAGAGTTTACATAGACATTATACAAGTTTGGGAGTTTCCATAGACATTATAAAAAGTTTGGGAGTTTACATAGACATTATACATAGCTTGGGAGTTTACATAGACATTATACAAAGCTTGGGAGTTTACATAGACATTATACAAAGCTTGGGAGTTTACATTGACATTATACAAAGTTTGGGAGTTTACATAGACATTTTACAAAGTTTGGGAGTTTACACAGACATTATACAAAGCTTGGGAGTTTACATAGACATTATACAAAGCTTGGGAGTTTACATAGACATTATACAAAGTTTGGGAGTTTACATAGACATTATACAAAGTTTGTGAGTTTACATAGACATTATACAAAGTTTGGGAGTTTACATAGACATTATACAAAGTTTGGGAGTTTACATAGACATTATACAAAGTTTGTGAGTTTACATAGACATTATACAAAGTTTGGGAGTTTACATAGACATTATACGTTTGGGAGTTTACATAGACATTATACAAAGTTTGGAGTTTACATAGACATTATACAAAGTTTGGGAGTTTACATAGACATTATACAAAGTTTGGGAGTTTACATAGACATTATACAAAGTTTGGGAGTTTACATAGACATTATACGTTTGGGAGTTTACATAGACATTATACAAAGTTTGGGAGTTTACATAGACATTATACAAAGTTTGGGAGTTTACATAGACATTATACAAAGTTTGGGAGTTTACATAGACATTATACAAAGTTTGTGAGTTTACATAGACATTATACAAAGTTTGGGAGTTTACATAGACATTATACGTTTGGGAGTTTACATAGACATTATACAAAGTTTGGGAGTTTACATAGACATTATACAAAGTTTGGGAGTTTACATAGACATTATACAATGTTTGGGATTTTACATAGACATTATACAAAGTTGGGAGTTTACATAGACATTATACAACGTTTGGGAGTTTACATAGACATTATACAAAGTCTGGGAGTTTACATAGACATTATACAAAGTTTGGGAGTTAACATAGACATTATACAACGTCTGGGAGTTAACTTAGACATTATACAACGTCTGGGAGTTTACATAGACATTATACAAAGTTTGGGAGTTTACATAGACATTATACAAAGTTTGGAAGTTTACATAGCTGTGATAGAAAGCTTGTGAGTTTACATAGACATTATACAAAGTTTGGGAGTTTACACAGACATTATACAAAGTTGGGAGTTAACATAGACATTATACAACGTTTGGGAGTTTACATAGACATTATACAAAGTTTGGGAGTAAGCTGTGTTTGTACAAAGCTACTTATGCCTGATTAGTTAGATTGCCATCAAGCTATGTAAGCAAGGGAATTGTTTTTAAATGTGGTTGGTATAAGAGTATAATGTATATACTGTTGTTCCTCATTATAAGGTTTATAATGGCCATTCAATATAAAGTCTCTCACTATATAGTTGCCATACTTGTAATGTGGATATTGTCATTGATTCAGTTGAATTGGTCAAAATTGGTTCTATCATTAATCTTGCTTCATATAAGGGTTACTTATAATTTGATTTTACATCAACAAAGTCTCTATTTTGTCTTTTAATCTGCAATCATGACACAGCCATGCTGAAGCAGACAGTCCCTCACTAAGGCAGTAAGGAATGTAGGTTACTGTTACATCTTTTATGAACAGGGTTATAAGGAGGAATAGTTTTGATAATTTATACATGTAAGAATTGGCTCAAACATAATTTGCTGTGTCTAGGGAGCAATCAATCTGGTTTTGCACAATAGCTAGCAGTTGTATCTAGCAAACAGTTTATTATTCTTATAATAAACACCACCCAGTCTACACCATAGATTGCTGCCCATGAGCTATCATGATTACTTTTAGGAGTGCTTGAGAGGAATATTGTACCCAGAGGCACATTTCAATTGTACAGTATGTTTACTACTAAACTCAACTGGCCTAGTGTGTTTAATATTTGTTTGAAAGCTATTCTAGTTGTGGTTGGAATGTTGCCATTCTCTGAAATTTTTTGTCAGTTTATGACATGTTCTTTTATCATATTATTGACTTTACAGGACTTGATGCCAGTCTTGTTAATGCAATTTGTAGAGGCAGGTTGATGAAATTGGTATCCAGAGATTTATGTGTAGCCAATGTCAGCATTAATCAAAGAAAACAATGGGTAATTACTACAGGGTTAAATGAAAGTAAGAACACCAGTAGAAGTTTATAACAATAGAGTGCCTATCTATGCAGTTTACAGTTGGATCTGACTTACTTAAGAGTATTGCCTGAAGAAATGAAGTTTTTCAGTTTTTATGCAACCTCAGAAATACATTACAATATTGGTGAATGAAGGGTTCAAACAATATTGTTATAATGTACTCCCTATAATGTTCTACGCGTTTGCTACTGATGTTTGAATCAATCCCTGAGATTCATCCTTGAAGCCTTGTGCATATTTTATTTTAGCAGTAGATTAATTGTCAAATTTTTAATAGCATTTGTTGTCTAAAGACACCTCATCTTGTAAAAATTGTGTGTGTGTGTATGTGTGTGAGATTTGGATTTTTAACTTAGCTTTAACAATTGTTCAGTCATATTGCTACAGTGTCGGCAGTTTGGCAGTTTTATAGTGATGTCTAGCACTGGAGCATCATGCCGAAGCATCATGTCCGAACCCAGTCACATTATTCTAATACAAGGCTGATCAGTCCTAACACTGACCTCTTAATGCTGAGCGCCTAGCAAGGCAGCTGTATGTACTATTTTTATAAGTCCTAGGTATGACTCGGCTGGGCTTTGAATCCCCAGCCTCCCAAAGGCAGACACTTTAACCATTTGGCCACCAGAGCTGTGTGCATGATATATATATATATATATATATATATATATATATATATATATATATATATATATATATATATATATATATATATATATATATATATATATATATTACAGCCTTGTGGAGAATTGGTCATTTGACAAAATTAGCTTCTTCTTTAAATAAAGTCATTATTACTAAATAGTCATTATTACTATTATTATTATTGTTATTATTATTATTGTTGTTATTATTATTATTATTATTATTATTATTATTATTATTATTATTATTATTATTATTATTATTATTATAAAAATTTTTATTTTCAAAATTATATTATTTGTATTAAAATGATTTGCCATCTATAAAATTTGATTGGTTATGGTGATTGCTATAAAATACCAGATTAGAATATTAGTATCATTGTATTAAAAATTTTGTGTTAGTTGTTTTGCAAGTCCGATACTTTTGTGGTACATTGTATGACAGAGCACAAGTGAGACACCTAGTTCCATTCCAGGAATTAAGACTCATGTTACTGAATCTTTATTGCATTGGATTGACGACTCCAAAATGTATCATATCCTTAGATGCAAATACTGGGCAATGACACTGTGTTACTTTCTGTGTTTGGTCAGTAACTTTACAGCTGTCTTTTAATTGTCAGCAGATTTCATTATTGTGAAGTTCTGTAACTTTACCTTGATAGGCATGAGACAATGTTGACATGCTTGAACATGGAGTCAAAGTAGAAAGAAACTTTAAACAAAGTAAAAAGGGCACTTGGTGTAAATCTGGGTCATTTATTAGGAAGAGAATTGTAGGTGGAAGTTTGTTGAAATATATATAGTTGACTTATATTATCAAAAGATAATAAAAATCAAGGATCCTCTTATTTTGAGAAATTTTTCACAATTTGCAGAAAGAATGAACAAGAAATGAACAAGAGAGAGAGGGAAAGAAAAGAAAGAAGAAAAAAGTTGTGTTTCAAAGAAAGTTTGATTAGCTAATAGGGAGATTTGAAGGATTACAATGGTCTTTTTTTCTTTTTCCAGTTTGAGCTGTTATACATTGAGGTGCTGTACACCATCAAGCACAAGATTGGGACTACAATTGGGGGGCACCTGCCAGTCATCCAGGATCTTTACCAGTATGCCCAGGAGGCCTTCCATATCTTGCCAGAAGATCATGCTCATCTTCTGGCCAAAGCTACAAAAGAAAAGGTATCTGTTGGTTAATTATTTTATACCTGACATTGGTGATATCCATGAAAGCATGTTCAAACATAAACTGTCTTTTCCTGCAGCAATGGCAATGGTAGCAATAATTAGATTTTATCAGGGTTTGTATGGTACTTTGAAAAGTACTTGATTTTCGATTCATCCTTTCAATGTTCTTGAAAGTGATTTTTACCTTGAAAAGTCCTTAAAAAGTACTTGAAAATAAGCCTTGGTCTTGAAAGATATGAAACTAACTGACAAACAAATGTACAAAAGTTTCTTTTAATACCATTATGTCATATAATAAAAAAACCCTGTTTGCTATGGCATGGTTTATAACATGTGTCCAATCTGATATGCAGACCTGATTATAGAGTGCATTAAAAAGTGTACAAATCTTGTCCAATGATCATTCTTCTTTGTTGATTCATTCTCTGCAGCACTGGTACATCTTTGTACTTCAAATCATGGTGAATCAGATGTTCAACTAAAAAAACTAAACATCATGAAAAATACACACAGGTATGGTCAAAATTTGTTCTTATTATATGTCCAAGCATTTGATTTTTGGCATACAATCTAAAATTCAGAAGTCTGCTGGAAGTATATCAATGACTTTTTGAGCATCATGACCAAACTTTGGGCATAAATTATGGTGATATTCCTGTTCATAGAAAGGTTGCTTTCTACACAATGTAATTCACGTATGTGTAAATTTACCTGTAAAATTTTGACAAGCGATCTCATGACAGCAGATATTAAAAAATTAGATGAGTCGACATGCAGTAAACTTTTGCAACAGACAATATTAAAATGCCACATAAATGCATCATATCATGAAGTTATTCCAGACCATCAATCTTGTTCACCTCGGACAACTTCAAGTACGCATAAATTATGCAAATCTCTATATACGAGGTGTTTTCATGAAGTGAGTCGGAGAGAAGGTGGGCTTCAGGAGGCTGCAATCACACCTGCCAAAGGATAAACGTGTATGTGACATTGAAAATATGGAAACTTTTTCTGGGTATTTTCCTGCAAGATCTTACCTATTTCACTTGGAGCAAACTGCCTGGGAAGTGACTGTGTTCAACTCTAATTGGTATTTGGAGTTGAGAATTTAAAGAACTGTTAAACCTAGTGTACCTTATTTGCTGTTATTGATATGGTTTTTATGTTCTTGATATAAAGATCTGAATTCATTTGTTTTTCTTAGAATAAAAGTATTGTTCTCCTAAGATTTGTTTTTTTATTCTCTATTATAAAGTCTCAAGCCAATTGTGCAAATATTATTAAGTCCCTTGTTAGGAAATTGCAGCATTCTCACTAATCCTGTAAATGGCCATTGATTAATATACCTAAAGTGCACTGGGCATATGAGTCCTTGAAAAAAAATGGATAAAGTCTTTGAAAAGTCCTTGAATTTTGTCACACCTAAGGTGTATGACCCCTGTTTATGTTGAATTTCAGTTTAAAAAAGATTTTAAAGCCAGATTGGGTGAGGGGAGGATGGCCTGAGTCATATGCAATGCACATCATTCCATAGCACCCTATTGGTAGCTCAGTTAATAAAATAAGGGAACAAGAGAGCCTTCCCCTTCACAAAGTCACACCCTGTGCATGCAAGTGTTTGTGTGTGTAAATTAAATGCATAATGTTATGCAGTTTTTCCAATATATTACTTGCATAGATTTCTTTATATATATATATATATATATATATATATATATATATTATAGCTCAGACTGAGTTGGTATGCATTATGAGTGAGGTTAGTGGGATGGGGGTTTAATTTCTAGTTATGCACATTGATTGGAGTAAAGTGCCTTGCCCAAGTACACTCTGGTAGCCAACCCATGCTGATCTGATGGTAGGATTCAAACCCACACTCTTTTTGTCACAAGTCTGGCACACATGCCACTTAACCATTTTTGCTGCTGATGTCATTAGAAACTTTAATGACATGCAGAAGGTACATCTGGTCGGTTATACATACTGAGCATGAAGGAGTAGGGTGGGAGTGAATACATGTATAAACTGCGGACTGAGATTCATAAATATTTAAGTTGCTTAGAAAGTTTGCTTCATAACCTTTCTCTCTATACCACTTTCTTTCCAGCATTTCATCATGGGACATGTATGTACACTGGTATAAAGGAATTGTTTGCTTTTACTCCCTAGGATATGTTTTGCTTCAAGACTTTATATATGATTCCACTTTTTCTTTTATGTAAATATGAATGCTTTTAATTAACACTAATAACTGTTGCTTTTAGAAAAACAACAAATAACATGTGGTCAAATACCAGTGGATGCATGCATTTTAACTGTAGTTTACTGGTGATTAATTAGTTCAGAAAAAAAATACTGTCAAACTTGGGGATTTTTTGTGTGCAATTATGAGCAATACACAGTAATTGCTTCTCTAGTAATGAGAAAATAAATCATGGACTTAACTAATATTTAGCTAACTAAAACTGCATGTACAGAAACAGGTTGCATAACAAATTCTTAGTACACCTCTCTTTGATGGCTCACACATAACTCTGAACCAAGATAATATACCATCAGGCATGGATGTTTTGGACAGTTTTCATTACTGTTCATAGACCAAAACAGCTAACCATATGGTCAGTTGATAATCTTGTTATTGCCATTCCTCCTGAATGGATTGTCCTATCAATATGGAATTTTCACTAAATGACTTTTATGATCTGGGGGTTGGTCCAAAATGAAAATTGTATGATCTGACATCCAACACCTTGAAAATCTTGATTTCAGAAGTCCTAAATGGATGGTCATATTGACATAGGGTTTTCACTAAAAGACATAATATAATTAATATCTAGCTGGTACTGAATTTAGATCCAATGGCCACCATGGCAGTGGTATTAAAGATCATATCACATGCAGAAATACCTGAGCAGAAAGTCATATTAACATGGTGGTTTCACCAAAGGACTTCTTATAATGTCCAGTTGGTCTAAAATAAACATGATCTGATTTAACATTTAATATTGTTGTCATACAGTGGCAATCTTCAAAATTGTGTTATTGCTACTTCTGATGAATGGATGGTTGTATCAACTTCAGGTTTTCACTAAAAGGTTTCATATGATGTTTAGCTGGCCTAAGATGAAAATGGTGCTGATCTGACATCCATTGTGGCTGCCACAGCAGACATCTTGAATACACCACTCCCTCGATAACTCGCGCCCGGATAACTCGCGAACCCGTTTATAATGCGGTGTCTGGCATGGCTCCCGATTTTTTTCCAAGGAAAATATATTTTAAAATATGTTAAACATGAAAAAAGTCGTGATAAGAAATTGTAAATTGGCAAATTTAACCTTGATACATAGTTCGTTTTTATCATTGAAAATGGTGATTACTGTATTTTTCAAGGTATAAGTTGCTACTTTTTTTCGTTTTTTTTCTTCTTAAAAATGACGTATGTGACTTATATGCATGAGCGACTTATACGATAAATAAATTTTTTAATGACTGTGACTGATGCGCAGTGATGCTGTGCTTTAGCAAAATGCGTCTGCCTGTATACGGGCAAGCCAATTGCTGGAAACTTACATACGGTACATGTAAGTATTAGACTATAAGATTATCAAATTAAATAGTCAAATAATATTTAGTTATATATGTGTTAAAATTTGTTGTTATTAATAAATAAAAAAAATATTGAAATAACGACTGCCATTGTATTTCCTTTATTATTCAGCATGTACATCTTAGAATCTCTAAATTCAGGTGTTGTAAATTTCAGCACATTTTCCCCAAGCTGCTAATCAAAGTCCTTTGAACTTGCTGCCCAGCTATTTCTTTTGATGTACTCAAATAAATACAGAATGCAGAACTGGGATTATTTTGTTATTTTAGACAATGAATTATGTCACTGTAAAGTGTTTCCAAGACCTCCGTTAGTGCTTCATAATTTACTTTAACAGTAGTTTATAAAAAATAACAATCATTTTTTCGGTTGGTTTCTCAATGGCTTGTTATAAAAAAAAAACATAGCATGAATATTTCCTCTGATGATTGCTCTAGTTTAAACTCTGGATTAAGCCAAAACTGGCTTCATGGAGAGAACTTCAAAGTACCGGTTATTAATAAAAAAAATTAAAAAAAATAACTGGAAGGCTGGTGAACAGTTTCAATGTTAGGTGAATTCGAAATGTCTTCGTTAATGTATTAAAATCACTGCCTTTGAAGTTCGATTGGGTTGTGGAAATGACCGATATATAAATACGTACCTGCATACAATGAAGCATTAATAAAATATAGTTTCACAATAACATTGTATGATTTAAAATTGTTATATTAGCACAAGTCAATAAGTTTTGTTTTAAATTAAATTCGTGCCATTTATCATGGCACCAACAACTAGAAAAAATATGATGCAGAAGTTAAGTTAAACGTCATAGCATTTGCAAAAGAAAACGGAAATCATGCAGCAGAAAGAAAATTCAACGTAAGCAAGAAGATTGTGCATGACTGGCGTAAAAAAAGAAGATGAGTTAAGGTCAACCAAAAAAAAAACCCAAGAAGGGAAATCGTAGTGGCAAAGCAAGTTGGCCAGTTCTTGAGGAAAATCTACGAAAATGGATTGTGGAACAGCGTGCTGCAGGTAATGGACTTGCAACAATTCAAATACGACTCAAGGCAAAGTCAAAGTCTATTGTAATACTGACTTTTATATAACTCTTAAACAATTGTATAATATTTCTTACACGAAGTTGAAAATTACCAAGTCACATGCAATGGCCAGGGGTATCAAAGACGTGATTATGGTAAGTGCGGAAGAGCGACTTATACACAGGAGTGACTTATAGGGCAGAAAATACGGTATTGCCTGTAAAGATAGAATCCATATTGTGAAATTTGTATTTTTTCAAAATGTGAAGTGATATTTCTCAAACGTGTCACAAACCACAAGTGTTATCGTGTTCTAATTTATGTCTTTTAAAATTTTTAGACCCATTAAATTCATGTTGGTAATGGTTAAAACTTGTGATTTTTTTTCTTCCATTTTACTTCTACCGCAATAAAAATCTACACATCGTTCGATTGACATTGTTTTTTCGAAGTGTGTCGATCTTTTGTATTTGAAAAAAAAAAACCGTCTACTTTGGATCAAATAATAAAATTAGAATGTATACCATTCACCACAAAAATAAGTGACATAATACACAACGTGTGAAGTACATGTGCTTAGCAAACAGAAACCAGGAGGAATAATGTTTAGATGACTTCCTCAATATACTGTAAGTTATCCTGAAATTAATGTGACTCTGTGAGAAAAAACTAAACAAAGTACACCGATATGAAAAGATATTTACCCACTGTTAACCTTAGCGCGATTATTAATTGAGTATTCAGCATGCCAAGTCACCCCACCCCCCTTTTCTTTATGCGGCGATCCCATTGTTATATTTGTTTTTTGTTATAGGTCCCTTGATAACTCGTGCCCTCGCTTATATCACGGTCGATGTTTTTGGACCCCAATATCCACGAGTTATTGAGGGAGTGGTGTATTTGTTTTATCAATCATCTTGAATTGCAAGTAACACATTGAAAACATTGATATCTCTACTACTCCAAAGTGGATGGCTTTGTCAACATAGTTTTCACGAATAGGCTTTTTATGGTATCTAGATAATCCTAAATGAAAATGGTGACTGTTGTTCATTTAATATAACTGCCTTCAGAATCTTGTTGTCATTACTTCCCATTATGATGTGAGGTTTTCTTAAAATGATATCTAAAGATGTCTTCTTTGAGTCAATGAAAATTGTGCCAGGCTGGAACACAATTGATTCCACTAAGACTGATATGGAATAAATAATTTTCATGGTTCATTCCAGTCCTTATAAGGTGGGTGGAAAAAAAAATGCTAACTTATAATAAAAAATGAAAATGCATTACAAAGTTCCTACTTTTGATTTTTCTTATTTTTTCATCAGTAATATCAGCTTTAATGTGACATTTAAGAGATTTTTTTTGTGAAATAAATGTCAGGTCTGTAGAGGAGGTCTGGTTACAGAGGGGCTGGCAGTAAATTACATTGGTCATATTAGGACTGAAACATGTGGTCATTTTTGTAGATAATGTCATGTTACAGAGAGGAGGATTTAGGGAAAGTTTTACTGCATACAATCATGTATATAAATTTATATTTTAGATACCCACTGAATACAATTATGTCTAATAAAACAGTATAGAAATTTATATTTTAGATACCCACTGCATATAATTGTGCATATTGTGTATAGTACAACAGTATATAAATTTATATTTTAGATATCCACTGCAACAGTATAGAAAATTTATATTTTAGATACCCACTGCATACAATCGTGTATAGTACAACAGTATAGAAATTTATATTTTAGATATCTACTGCATACAAACATGTGTAGTACAACAGTATATAAATTTATTATATGCTCATCTTTTTTTCTCCACTTTACATTGTCAGAATCGTGCAATATTCACCGATATTGAACATCTTCATACTATATCCCACGTGCAAAGAAACTATTTTCTAACGTAAACAATTTTTTATGAATAAACTAAACCATATATTTCATAGACAACCACATACCAGCAAATGTTTCATAGACTGACACATACAAACTGCTTTGGCACATTCCTCATTTACCTTTTTGATACAATGTTTCAAATTTAACTATATAGTGACTCTATACAGGTTCCTCACTATAAAATGCAAGTTATGCACATAAACTGTCTTCTTTAGCTGTTAATAAAAATGGCCAAAAATATACTTAAAATATTACATCCTGAATTTCCTCAAAAAATATATTTTTGTAGGTCTGTAAATCTAGATGAGCTATGTCATGGGTTCTCAAGATTGATTACACATTTTGAAATTGTACTGTAATTTCGAGTATATTCCAAGTGTGGCTACATCCTCCTTACTGCACTCAAAATGAAATAAACATTAAATTCCACAGTGTGTTTTCGATAATTGCAATGGAAAGGCTTCATAATTTTCCCACATTGTGATCTGAATCATTCAATGACAAAAAAGAAACACGAATGCTGATGTCAACACAATTCAAAACATTAAAATGGCAGACGCTGCTGGAAACCGATGCAAGTCACTTCATGTAGATAAATCCAGACCATAATCAAAATATTGCGTTGAATCAACAAATATACCAAAAGGTATTCATTCCAGATCAAATGGAAAAGCTGTTGCAATGCGTATTCATCAACAATATTACTCCAAATTTCAATTTTAAGTAGAGCAAGTGCCATTTTCTTTTGAAACTTACGTCTAGCGCGCGACCAACTTCATATTTATCTGGGCGGAGTTATGCGCTCATTAATAATGTTGTGTAATGATCCATCAATGCTTATGTATTTAGTTCGAATACAGCGTACATTTAGTTACTTTGTTTCTTTCAATGTAGTTTTGTTTATATATTTAAGCCTTGGGAATAATAAGAAATGAGCATATAATAGAAAGGTTACTATGTTTGTATGGGAAAATATGAACTCGTTTTGTGGGAAGGATATACTGCACTCCCAAGGTCATGCAGTATATCCATCTGAAGAAACTTGTACATATTTTCAAATACAAATGCAGTAACCTATAATTATAGTAATTTATATTTTAGATATCCACTGCATACAATGTGTATAGTACAACAGTATATAAATTTATATTTTAGATATCTACTGCATACAAAACATGTATAGTACAGCAGTATAGTAATTTATATTTTAGATACCAACTGCAGTGCTGTTTCTAAAACAATTACCTTTCAAATCATGGATCTTTTGTAAAACTCTAGCAATTGACATGTTATCACCTCTCAGTTGGACCAGCCTGGTCTAAATTAAAGTATAGATATTTAGGTTGATTGCTTTTGTTGGATTGTTTTGAGCTCATCTGCTCTGCAACAGTACTATTGTTGTTTTCATGTAGAGAATTCTCTCACTGAATCAATTGTGTCAGGTGTCAACATGGCCTGATTGCTTTGCCTGTGGAGCTCTAAATGTCAATTTAAAGTCCTAGATGAGGTTAGAACTATAGCTATGTTCATTTTATGTCTTTTCTTCCTACCCCCAAAGGCTGCTGAGTGAGACATTAATTTAATGTGGTCTGTCAGTCCATCACACTTTCTTATAAGTAAGATAGCTCAAAATCGCTTGAGCCATATCACACTTTACTTAAAGTTTTTGAAAATTTCTTACAAAAATTGTCAAGGAATGGCTAATGTTGCAATTTATGTGTACTATTAATGCACAAATGATCAAATAATACAAAGAAGATTCAAATTTAGTGATGTCATCAAAATTCACCCATTAATATTTAAACACGATGGATAGATTCCAAAACCTAGTCATGTTCTGATGTTGGTGACTTTTTTCCCCCAATATTTGATACATTTTTGTTTTGAAAATAAAACTTGTAAGGACATTTAAGAAATAATTACTTGAATTACATGAACAAATATTTGGTTGTCATATTTATAATAATGTGTAAATGACAATTACTTCTCTAGTCATTATATCATTTTTAAAATTCCTTTACATATTTTTCTAATATTTTGGAGATTACCATATTTGTCAAAAAAAACCTTAAAGCTAAATTTGGCAAAACACATTTAAGATAGACTAAAAAAATAGGTGCATATAGATAACTTTGTTAGATTTTCATGTCTTTATTGCACTATTTCTCAATTTCTAGAGATCTTTGATTTAGATTTATTTGGTCTCCTGTGTTTTTACAATCACAATGATATTTGTTTGACCAATATTTTTACCTCCTAATTTGTGCTTTTGGACAACTTGCAAATTACAAACTTTCCCTAATGTGTGCATGCATGTGTGTGTGTGTGTGTGGAGCGAGGAATGTGCTTGATGAGTCTGTACAAGAAACATAAAAGGCATAGATAACGGGTCTTAAGGTTGAATTGCAACAGCATATTTACAAAGTATATAATCCTAATTGTATATTTAGATTTCTACTCCTTTTCGTATGCCTAACATAAGATTGAGCATTTATATTATATTATCCAGTTCATTCATTCATGTGTACATCACCAATTTGGTTTCCACACAATAACTCCAATTCTCTACCATCTATTCATATATTTCCACTTTATATACTCCTACATCCCATGAGTTAAAACTATAAATACAACCAGCTTGTATAGACTTGTTGTGGATACTGAAAATTCTGTATAATTCCTACAAGTCTACAAGCCAACTCATGTGGAGGTTTACAAACATGTCTTTGTGTTTATTTGTTTTATATATGTTTTGTATTTGCCTTTGAAAAAGACTCATTAAGAGTTGAAAGCTCTCAGGCTAGTTAGTTACTAGTTTAACACTGTTCATGTCAGTTTATTACATTTATCTAAATCAATCCCTGACACAGAGGGATCTGGATCCAGTGTGCTTGAAAAGGTTGTTATTCACCATATGATTTGTATTTTATTTTTATATATATATATATATATATATATATATATATATATATATATATATATATATATATATATATATATATATATATATGTGTGTGTGTGTGTGTGTGTGTGTGTGTTGTGTCTCACCTTAAATGCAGCATTTGGTAAGATGGTGAGAAAATATATGGTCATCTTGGAACATTATCACCAGTTGATTGAATGACATATAATTGTAAAGGCAGAAATTAGCCATTGTTTGTAAAATCGCCAGTGCAACTGAATGACATAACTGTCAAGTCAGGATTGCTGATGTTTTGAGTTAAGGTTTGCATCATAGCTCATGACTTTCTAGGAAATCAATCCTTTGGCTGAGTGGATTAGGGACAGAATGTCCAATAAGGCAATAATGGCAATACTGATATGAAAAAGGTTGAATAATCAGGCCAATATGAGAGGCCTGGCAGTGCCATCTCCAGGATAGTGGAATTAATATGCTTGAGGGAGGTTTAGTATAAGTGAAGATGCAAAAATAAAGTGTGCTAGATGAGACAGAAATGCAAATAATAGTTGGGATGGTGGATTATAAGCAAACAAAGCTACTTCCATCCCTCCATCTCTGTCTGTTAGTTGATACCAATATTGTGGGCATGTCTGAGAAAATGAGCTTTGCACTGGTAGGAGTCCATGCGTTGTGTAAATTGTTCTTTTATCACATTAAATAACTTTTATGCAGTACAAAATAGATTGGATGAAGGACAAGTTGACTATGAATTGAAAACCTTGATAGGCATTTAATTGTACTGAAATCAGCTTTGTGTAGATTGTTGTAACTGCTTCACTTACCATTTACCAATGCTTACATCATCAGTGACTACTGCCTTGATACAGAATAAAGAACAAAACCTAAAACAGACATGTATAATAATAACTTGGATATTATCTACTTCCTCTCCTCATGCCCTTTCAACTCTATATAGGATCTTGACAGTTTTCAAGTGATGACAGGAAAGCACTAAGTGTCCTTCAGTGCTATAATGGAAATGTGCCTGATAATTTGTGTCCTTCAAACAGTTCTAACCAGTACTTGGTTAGAAGGTTGTGATCTCAGCTGTTTCCAAGCTATGACCCAGGGTCAAATCCACAACCTATAAGGGGCATGACCCATTTTGTTTGTATTGGATATTCTGATATGTCTGTTTGTTTTCAGTCTTTCAACTTAGCTATATAGTTATTGAGTGGGGATCTCAACAGTTTTCTAGCTGTTACCCAAGGATGATCCTTGTGAGTATGTTTTCTTACATACCAAAATGGGCCATTCCTGGGGCAAAACAAGAGAATGTAATACCGGTAATTCAAGTATTACTATTTTTGAAAGAAACAACTTTTTTGAGATATTGTTCCATCCCAAGAGCAATTATTAAAATTTTGAAACCTTCTGTGTACATCTAAAGACTGCCTCCAGTCATATCCAGAAGATTCAAGCACTGATGTTCTTGCTGTAAAAGTGGGTTTGGAAGTCTGCTCTTTAGATATGCAAAATGAGTTGCACACAAGTAAAGTTTAATCATGTTGTAGTGCAATTTCTGCACACCATAACAATGAGATACATACTGGTGAGGAGTTCTTTAGTAATTTGAGGAAATCCTGATCCTTGGTATTTGCCAGTCATAATCATGAAATTGAGGAACTACTGTAGGCCAGATTGGTAAGCTATCTGTGTTGCAGGGCTGATGGCAGCATCTCAGAGATGATTCAGATGAATAACTGTGATGAATGATGATGAACCAGTTAGTTAACTTTTATGAACTGTTCATGGGTTCATTTCATGAATAGTTCATCAACGTTCAAGAACAGTTTGTAAAGTTATGGTTCATTAACTATTCATGAATTCATTTATTTCATGGACTGACCATTTTCAGTTCATGTACATTCATGAATTGTTCATGAACCTTTTGATGAACTTTCATGAACCATTCAAGAACAGGTTTATGAACCATTCAAGAACAGTTCATGCCAGTTCATGAATTAGTCATGATTGTTTCGTAGGGGTGATAACATTGATTACAGAATCACATGCAGACCTCTGCATGCTTCAGGGATCCTGTTTGCTTCTGATGCAAAAAATTTGGTAAATATAATCCAAATATGATTCTAAGAATAAAGTCTCAAGTCCTATCAATAAATAGTCCTATAGGAATCCAGGTTTGAGTCCCAGTGATGTATGAATATGGAGGGTGATGACGTTGGGTGTAGTCCAATGTATAAATAACAATAATTCCTCACTTGAATCACAGTCTTTGTTTCTGAATAATTCCAGAATTAATTTCCTTGAATATCTTTCAGAATTTTTTTTATAAGAAAGTCAACTTGTTGAGTGTCTTGGAAAAAAAATTATTGAATCCAAAAATCAGATGAAGAATAAAATATTCTGGCAAAAATTTAAAATAAATACATAGAAAAATGCATAAACTCTGGCCAAACAAATAAACCAATATTAAAAATGTGTATTTACACTAAAAACCATCACTTCAAATCTCGCGAGATTTTTTATGTAAGTCTCTTATTATGCTATTTATGTCTCATCTGCAATACAGACCAACTTAAAAAACCAATAATAAAAATAGGTTGTTTACAAGCATTGATCATGCAGAGAAAGTATGTTCGTGATGCTGACCAATCATTTTAACTTCCTGTTGATTTGTTACCAAGGTAAGGCAAACTAAATGCCAACCCTCATGTATTACTATTTCGTCTTAAATAAACAAAGTTTGTGCTAAAATTATATCTCACTGCTAAAATAGAATCCAAAAAAAAAAGAAAAATATTGCAATTAAATTCAATGAAACAAAAATGAAATAAAAAGAATTTTAAATCTTACACAAAAGCAATTTAATCACATATACATAACAATAGTTCTTTGACTGATTTAAACCACTAACTAAAGGTAAGAAACAAAAGTTCTGCCCTGCACAATAATCCTGGATGCAAAATTATGATGGCCAAGTAAACTTAAGAGTTTTTTTTCTTTGTACACTGGTCAGATGTAAAAGCTGTTAAATAGTGTCAACATTTCTATTTTTCCTTTGGTAAATGAGCTTTCATTTTATTAACAGTGTTCCCAGATATTTCAGAACATGAATAGATCCCACTGTTTTATGGGGAGAATGTAGGATATTTAGTTTAGCAAATATCAAAGTGATAAGTACCATGGTGCGGTCAGCATCTGCATTGGGAGAATCGGTTGTCAAGTAATCATCTAATAGATTACAGAAATGACCAATACTATAATTCTTCCTTGCAATCCAACAGATGATGCTGGCTAAATCATTGAATAATTTGTTACTTAATCTACATCCAAAAACAAGATGAGTAAAAAGAAAAAGTAATTCAAGTGTTTTACCCCCTGAAGGCACCATTGAGAGGGTTTCATTTGTATCTGATTAAATGCATCTGTTAAAACAGCCTTACATATCAGAGAACCACATCCCAAAGTCTGCAGTGTTTGAATGTCATCATCAATCTTTACATAAGTCAGTGAATATTTCCCCTATCAATAAGATCATTGATGCTGGTGATTTTTGATCAGAGTAAGACTGACATGTCAAAAAGAAGTATCTTTTTACCAGAGTAATTGCCCTTGACAGTGCCAAGTGGATTGATTCTGTAAATGTCAAAAGGGGGAATGGAAATCGACCTAAATGATAACCTTTGTCTAATTCTTTCAGTAACAATTCCGAAACCATACTTGGCTGTTTGCATAATTGTTTTTCCATTCCAGACTCTTACAGGAGCTTCTTTACCATTGTCAAAATTCTCACTCAAACCTACAATTGATGTATCAAGCACTGATTCATGCATGATAATCTTTTATGTCAATTGCAAGTTAACTGTATCAGAAGCCTTCAAAGGAAGATTTGCAATTTGTAGTCATTTAATCCTGTAACCAAAGAAGATACACTGCTGTCATTGTAAGTTATTGGTATTAGTTCAAAATGAATCTGAAAGTGCAGAACAGTTTTGGATTGTAATACAAGTCACTGTCAGAACTCTGTCAAACTAGCTTGAATAAATCAGTTAAACAATCATAGCTATAAATATGTGAGTGATAAATTAAGAAAGATAATGAATAAGAAAGGTAAACTAAAGCAAATTCATAGAGTACCAAGCCCAGCTGAATGCACCAGCAATACATACAATGGAGAATAAAGAAATGTTCAGTAAAGCAATAGAATTCTGTAGTTTAACAGCTAAAGTTTTCTAAATTTGAACAATATGAATGACATGAAAAACAATTTCTGGTTTTGTAGATATCATACACTGCAGTGATGCATGTGATTCAGGGTCATTAGGATGAGAATGTATATGTATGCCTTCACTCAATGTTTATTTCCAGCAACAATAACTTTATTCATTATATTGAATGCTTATCCATTACTCCATCATTAATGTAGAATATATTGATTTTGATTTGTTGCTAACATTGATTGGAAATTATAGTACCAACTTTAGATCATTAATAATCCAAGTGTATACATTATTCCTGGTGTGCTGAAGATAGAACTAAAAAAATGATATGAGCTTAAACTACCATATATTTGAATGGCTTAAACTATGGTATATTCCCTAATTAACACACCTGGGGTTTTATGTTTTCCAGATGGAGGCATTTATTAGAGCACAATAATGAAAGCTGAAGTTGCTCTTTTAATGTACTCTGGTAATGATCAAATATGGGGGTGTTTGACTGCCACTGAATTTGGTCACTGTAAATATCTGAAATGAAAACATATTTTCACACTGAGCAGCTGGTTGAAGTAGGGCTGGTGTACCTAAGTCTTTGAACTTAACACCATCTATTGTGTTATGTTTAACATGCATGTGTACCTGTGACTTTAGTAATTTATACATTGATATATGCATTGTAATAGTGTGATCAATTGAGACTGCTGTTGCATCTTTGAATCATTATGTGAAGTAGTCAGGTATTAAATAGCACACATCTTACAATGCATCTTTTAAATTTTGTTCTTAGAAAAAATATGGGAGCATTAGAGTGGGTGTTAGGGAAAATATGGTAAATAATAGTGAAAAGCAAAACCAACAAGTTTCATACAATTTAACAAATAAATAAATTCTCAAGAATACCAAAGTGAAAATTTAAAAAGAAATTACAGTATTGTGCATTAAATCCTAAAAGTTTTATTGCAGGACCAGTTAACTATAGAGTGATCCAAATGAATTCCAGTATAACATGTGATGATGTGACAATGGTCATGGATGAGCTGATGTGCCAGCTGTCTTAATGTTTAACAATGATATAATCAAAAATATCTTTGAATAAATTTGCAATAATTCTAAAACTGTTTTAGTCTGAAACGTCAGTATTTTCTATCTCCAATGAATAATTTAAGTAAATGATTCCTCTCAAATAATAACTGAATATAGCTAAAAAATACAAGCTGATGTGAAAAACAACTGGATTGACACTAAATAAGTGATTTTAAAAATCAAAATGTGAAGTCTGGAACATATGTACAAAGCATCTGTGAACACATTGACATATATAAAATATAAAATATCATCCTGCATTGAAAGATTCAGCTGTGAAAATGATGCAAAATTACAGAAAGGCAAGCCGTATTTATTGTACTGGAATGGTTTAATTGTCTAAAGATTTCATCCATTGTTCTGTATTTATGATCTTACTGTTTTCCATGCACCATGCTTTATATTTGCTGAGAGCATCTTGTAAGTAAATATTTTCAAGTAGTTTTGGTTTCCCCATCATAGACATTGTAGTATCATCTACATAGATGTCATTGGAAGAATTGAAGTTCCTATCTTAAAAGGCAAGCCATTGATAAATAGAATGAATAACAGAGGTCTGAGGATAGAACTCTGTGGTACTTGACAGTTAATATTTTTACTTTGAGCAGGTTGATCATTTAAAGATACTTTTTGAACTCAACCAGTTAAATAAGAAGTAAACAATTTCAGGGAGTTTTCACTGCATTCATAAATGTTTGGTTTTTCAAGGAAAATTTAATGGTTTACAAGAACAAAAGCTTTATGAAAATCAACCATAATAGTGTCTACCATTTCTCCTTGATCTAATTCTTTCAGCCATTTATCAAAGTTACATTTTACAAGTTACATTTATCAATCTAAGATACAAGTGCAGATTCACAGGAGTAATTATGTCAAAAGCCAGACTGATTATCATAAATAAGATCATGAGTGTTTAAAAAGTTGAGAAAAGAATCATGTACATGTATTTCCAGTAATTTAGAAAGACAAGGGAGGATAGAGATTGGTCTGTAGTTATTTATATCATCTTTTGTTCCAGTTTTATGCAATGGTGTTACTTTGGCAGTTGGGGCCCAGAGTGGCTGTCAGTCAGGTCTAAAGTGCTCACCATTATGGAACAATGCCAACTCATCTCTGTTTTGGTTCAAGTCTCCAGTAGCCAGTAGCTTTTTGTGGGTTGGTGGTTCTTTCCAGGGTTTTCCTGGGTTCTTCTTCCACTATTTATACTGGCTGCCATGTATAGCCTATTATGTGCTGAAAAAATATGTTAAACCCTCCAACAACAACAAGAACAACCTTTGCAGTTTACCATGTCTGTGGAAGTTTATTATTTTTTAAAATATATTTCAACACAAATTCTGGACTCTTTTCAGGAATTTCAATCTTAATATTGTTTGGTAGTTTTTTAAAGCACAAAAAAGTGTTTGAATTTCAGATGAAGTTCTGGGTTCTTTAAGTTTTTTCGCAATTTGAATGAAAAAGTCATTAAAATATTTGAAATGTCAGTTGGATTATTGTTATAATTGCCCTCATGATTGAGGGATAAAATTTGGGTTTTATTCTTACATTTCACTGTACCAAACTCCTTAAAAGCTCTCCAGATATGTTTCGGATTATTTCTATTTTCATCCTGCATGTTTTGTAGTGTGCTTGTTTGGCTTGACATGTCATTTTATTAACTTTAGTCCTTCAAATTCTATATTCAGCTTGATTTCATGAAGATTTTAGTTGGTCTCTTAATATTGTTTCTAAACTTTCTGGAGAGATCCAGCCTGGCTGGTGGACTTTCTTTATCCTGTGTGGTTTTAAAGGGGCATGTTTGTTCACTAAAATGATGAACAGATCCATCCAAGTATCTAAAATATAAGTATCATCAATGATTTGGACTGTATTCATGGAATCTGTTTCAAATCATCCAGTAATTTAACAGAGTCAAGATTTTGAAAATATGTAAGTAATGGATTTATGGATATTATTTATTTTTATGTGCCCTTGACTTATACCAATCTTTGGAACCATTACTTCCAAAACATTTTCTTTTGTATTAGTATAAATATAATTTATAAGCGTTTTAGAGGTAGATGTTACTCTGGTGGGTTCATTTACTCCATACCTAATTAAGCAATAAAATTCATTCAATTCACTTTTATTTGATCATTTAGAAGGTCTCTAAATAGCCTAGAATATAAAATTCTTTCTCTTTATTTGATATTTTATCTACTTTTAAGTTCAAAATATATTACACCAATCAGCATGTGATGTTGGGGCTTTTTCTGGAGTGATTTGTAGCCAAATGGATTCAGTTTCCTGTATTTCTAAGTCTTCTCATCTTTTTGAGATAGTACCAGTTCCAACATACACAAGGAGCCCACAACCGCCTGATTTAATACTACTACTACTACTACTACTACTACTACTACTACTACTACTACTACTAATAATAATAATAATATAAAAAAATGTACAAAACAGTTATATCATTCACTTAATAATAATAATAATAATAATAATAATAATAATAATAATAATAATAATAATAATAATAATGACTTTATTTGAAGATGATAACACAGTTAAGAACTCAACTACCTTGAGGCCCTCATACAAAGGAATTTATTTATATTAGCTGCATGTCAGAAGCCACTGGATATACTGGGTTTGGAAGATTCAGGAAATGGAGTAGGCATTTCTAATCTCAGCTGGAATTCTATTCCAGAACAAAGTTCCAGAGTATTGGAAACATTTGTTTAAAAAATTCATTATTTGTTTTGAGAATTATATACTCATTTGGTAGACATGTGGGGAGTATTACCAGGTAGCCTATACTGGAATAGTGATTGTAAATATTCAGGAGCACTATTATTGGCTATCCTGTACATTCATTTGGCTTTTCTCAAACAGATTATATTTTAATAGGTAATATTTTTAACTCCTACCAACTAAATTTTTCAGTGCTTTCCTCCTGGACTGATATCCCAGACATTCTTTTTTGGGGATGTTCCAGCATTGCTAAGTTTTTATCATTTGAATTACCCCATACTGTATTACAGTAGTCTAAATAGGGTTGTACATAACTGTTATAAAATAGTTTTCTGTGGCTTTCAGGGAGAAAATATCTTATCCTACTGAGAAGCCATAAGCTTGAATTGACTATTTTACTGATATGTTCAATATGTTCAGTCCATAATTATAAAGTTTTTTTTAGTCTGCCAAAATGCCTAGTAGTCAATCATGACAGACTATTTGCAAGTTTTATCATTCTATGTCATAGTTCTTGACTATCAGTTTTGTCTTTTTTTCCCCTATGTTGAGATAAGTAATACTTTAGTTTTACCAGTATTTACCACTATGCTATTGCATGTGCACCAGTTGTCCAATTTGTTTAGGGCATTCTTTAAAGAAATTTTGATTTCATGCATTATTTTGGATGTCTGACAATGTTGTGTCACCTGCATAGAGATCTGTAGATGATATTGAGTCCTTTAGTACAAGTGATATGTCATTAATAAATTAAAAAATAAATGGATCTAGAATTGAGCCTTGTGATACTCCACATCAAATTATTCCTGGCACAGATATAACATTGTGTTCCCTCACTTAAATATGAAGTAAACCATCTAACTGCACTTTATCACATTCTTCAAAAGGATTTCATGATCCACCATGTCAAAAGCTTTCCTGAAATCTACAAATACAGCTCCTATTATTCTAACTTGATCAAGTGCTTGAAGCCATTTATCAGTTAACCCTTTCATCACTAAGCAACTTTGTAGGCATAGAGTCCTCAACACTAAGTAACTTTGGACTTGCAAAGCAAAATGACTAGTGGACTTTGAAACAACATAACTTTGCCAATGTCAAAGATATCTGGCTGGATTAGGTGTCAAAATCAAGGTTAAAAATCAAATTTTATGACTAATTCAATAAAATGTACATATCTATTACAACTTAAAATGCAGGTGCAAACAGGTAACACAACCAGTAAAATACAAGTAATTATTTTATTACCTCTTAGAAAACTTAGGAAGTTCTCAAAACTTGTTCAATTGACCCTAGATGTACTAGTAAATAATCACAGTAGTAGCACAAGTCTTTCTTTCATGGTGTCCATAATATATAAGATTCTATAAAATGAACCAAAATGATCTCCAAGGTGAAATCTGTCTACACACCTATATCGCCTCTGCCACGTTTGATTATCGCATTGAAGTTCGTTAAACAGACAGTTTTTCCAAAAACTTCATCTGAATAGAATATTTAAAAATATTCCGAAGCTTTCATGGAGCCATCTGACAATCAGGTGTGCCCAACTCTGTCAGAAAACTGAAACAAATCTCGTTGGTGTTTCGGCTTCGTCCAGACAAAATCACATGGAGTATACAATTCCTCTGGTTCAAAACCATCAAAGTTCTCTTCATCGTCATCACTGTCACCCACAAGTGCATTTCATTGTCTCTCCATACATCTTCTCTCATTTTCATCCTAATTTACCAGGTCAAAATTATTCAAATTCTCTGATAACACTCTGTTGAAGTTTCTTCAAATGCTGCCATTTTGGATACAAATTTCAACATTTGGAAAACACGTTTAAAAGTTCCTACTTTGTTCGGTATTTCTAGTTGTATACAAGCTAAACTCACGAGATCATCCAAATATAACATCTACATTACAAGATGGAAATTATTAGAGGTACCCTGAAAGAAGTTATTTAGTTGTACTATAACGTTATGGAGATCAAGGCAGTCTCATATGAATGTTTCTGTCTAAAGCCTGATTGATTAGTGTGTAACAGCAAGTCTTTGGTTAACCGGTAGTCATCAGCATCATCTTTAGAACCAGATTTGTGAATAGGAGATGCAGTTTTCCATATTTTGGGGACAGATGAGGATGCAATACTTAAATTGATTATCAATGTTATGCTATCTACAGTAGCAGAGGCAGAAGATCTAATGAATCATGGACCAGTGAAGTGATCACGTCCTGTAGCTTTCTTGGTATCAAGTTCACTGAGACATTTTTTAAACAAAGTTTTTTGATATTGGTGGGATAGAGAAACATACCTCCTTAGAGCTTTTGCTATTCATTAAAGCTGTTTTGTATCACTGGTTCTTTTAATTTTGTGTTAATGTTGGTGAAAAAAGTAATTGAAAACATTTGCAATGTCATTCACCAGTAGGGAGTGATTTTTTTATCTGATCTTTGTGTGTTCCTCCAGTAAGTTCATTGAAGATGGATTTGTGTTGCTCTTTTTTTTCTCAAAGAATGATTTATAATAAGTGATTGATAATAATTTTTTTAGCTTTTTGAATCATACTTGTTTTTTTATCTCACCATACTTTATATTGTGCATGGTTTCTTTATAGCCATGAATTGGTCTCATGTTTTCATAGCATCTAGGATTTATGTAGTAAGCTAATTAGGTTGGATTTCATTCTTTACTGATGTACTTTCAGTGGTTCATGCTTAGAGACTACAACCATAAAAAAGTCAGTCCACACCCTCAGAGTTTCATCTGTGTCATCCAAATTTTGGATCATATTCCATGGAACTTTATATAGGTCATTGAGAAATTGTTCTTCATTAAAATTTTTGAGCAAGCTGTAATTGATAGTTTTATGTGTATTTTTATTATTTCTCTTGCATTTAACCTTTCTTGTCAAAAAAGTTAGATAGTGGTCGCTAAGATTTTTTTTATCCCTTCGATAAGGTTTGTCTTAGCCATTGATATACAAAACAATTTTGTCCTGATTTTCTGTCAACAGTGTTTCCAAGAGTCCAAATAAATGGATATTATTATTTGGAGATGTTAGAAGTAACTTCAATTGATGAATCTTTCTATGTAAACCCTGTATATATAACCCTTTACTCTCCAGGTAGGCTCTTCTATGCCTTTACCATTCTCCCTGTCTACACATAACTATGTTTTTACCTTTGACCCCCATCTACACATTGCTATGCATTACACAGTATCTACTATGAATATGTTAATGTTCCATTTAAATGTTGATTCACCACGATTTAGCCAAATGTTGGTAAAAACTAATAAATCATTTTTACTAACATTTGAGTTTATATGATGTATTTTCTAACATTAGAACATATAAATCTAAATTTATGTAGGTTTTTTTTCCATGGCTGCATACAAAATGGCATCGTTAGCCAATTGTAATACCTCAGTTCAATGTAAATATTATGGCTTTTTTGACATATGTAAGTTACTTATAATTGTAATTTTTCCAACTATAATGTTGAAGTTTACAGTAAAAGTACACATTCATAATGTGATCATGTTCTTTATGTGGAAAATCACATTCTTAGAATACACAGCATAAATGTTCATTACCTGTAAGACACATTGAAAATCTGTCTTGATGCTCTATGAATAGCAGTTAATATTTAATAGGTACATGCAGGTATGGAAAAGATTAATGTTACATCTTTTATTTCTGTACAAGTTTACTACCTTTTATAAAAATGTACATACTGGTAATCATGGATACACAACAGAGCCAACAAAAAAGACTCAATATAAACCATAACTATCTTACTATGGATGTGCAACACCAGGTTACCAGGCTCAGGAGATGCATTTTGAGGTCTGATTATGGTACTGTATATACTCTCTTTAAGACAAAATCCAGCTGCAGTTGCATAATTATCGGGTAGATCTGTGTCTGTGCAGTTTGTTAGGAGTAAGTAGTAGAACAAACAACCCTGATGTTTAAGTGCATTATGCCACAGCAGATCAGGAGTTATGCTGTTGTTGGATTTGTAAGTGAGTAAGACAATGTCTGCAAAGAAATATGTTCTTTGTCAGGAATATACATGTCATTTGCACACATTTCAGGTTATAGCTTAAACAATTTTATTTCCTTTCAGCCACCCATTGTGGTTTTGAATGTCACGGTCATCAGCGCCAAAGGCTTAGAGGCAAAAGATCCAGATGGTAAGTGTTCCTCATCTCACTTTAAGTTAGTACTGTATATATACCTACTTCTAATCACAGCCTTTGAATCTTGTATTTTTTATGTTATTAAATTTGATAGGTATTAATATTTGTATATTTCCTACAACATGTTTTGGTAATTTTTGTGTTTTAAAAAATTAAATTTTCAGCTATGTAATTTTGCTGATAGATTTCCCTTGTAAATTCCCCAAAAGTAAATAACTTTACAAAGTAGATTTGCAGTCACTATCAATTTAAGTCTTAAAACGTTTAACTGTTTCACAATTAGTTAGCATGTGTTGTAGTTTTTGGCTCTTTTAGTCATCATATACCAAAAATGCTTATGTGATGACGTGATCTATCCATTGTCTGACAATTTAGACAAGTCTTATTACTCTTCCTCCAAAACTACTGTGAAGAGAGCCATGACACTACACCCATGGTCTAGTGTTCTAAATGAGAATTGGAATCTTAGAGCTGCCACTGTGGCCATCTTGAAAATATTGTTATTGCGCTTCCATTTAATCATATAGTCGTAACAACTTAGGGTTTTAACTAAATGACTTTGTGATGCCTGGTTAGTCCTAAATGAATATGACACCAGTTTGACTGCCAGGTTTGACCATTTTCGTTTATCATTACTCTTCCTTAATAGCAGGTGCTGTGAACACAGGGTTTTCGCTAAAGGAATTATATTAATGTCTTGCTAGTCCTAAATGAAAGTCATCCTAATCAGACATCCACTACAGCTGCCACTTGAAAATCTTTCTGTCTTTCTCTTCCTTAATGACTGGTAAAGTCAACATGGAGTTTTCACAAAATGACTTATCATCTCATTTTGGTTTTCAGTGAAAATTGCACCCTTTGGTAATCTAGTATGGCCACCAGAGTGGTCATCTTTAAAATAAAGTTATCAATCATATACCTGCTAATTGTTTCAGCTGTGTACAATCATTTGGATTTAATGATGTTGAGTTATCAGTACTATATTGCCTGTTTTTATTGCATATCTAGCACTTTATAGGTAGAAAGATACTAAATGAAAAAATTTGTCCTTTCATTAGGGTGAGATTCCAGAGCACTGGATCAACCCTGCAGGACATAATGGGACATATATTTCTCATGCATGCATTTGTTCTTTATTCCTATTTTAGATGTCATTTTGTAATATTAAACATTGCTCACATTAAGAAGAGTGGTCACTGCTTCGTGGGTCAGTGAGTAAATTACAAATTTTTTATATGCTATATTATTCTTAAACTTTATGATTATACCATAATCAAGTTTTTATCACTGTTTATGTAATCTATCTTGGGAGGTTTTTGAATCTCATTTCTGTGGTGTACTGCTTGGCATTTTAATTTATCCCTTTTGTCACTTATGACATTATTGCTTCAAATTTGGTTGTGCATTTCTCTAGTAACGGTAGATATTTTTAACAAATTTCCTTATCCATAGATATTTGCAATCTACATGCTTGCCTTTCCACCAGTGAAGTATGCTTCATTGGCAGCATAGGGGACTGGTTCTAAATGACAGTCAGAATCAGACAAGGCTGTCTGATCTCTCCCACATTATTCAACATCTTTCTGGAGAAAATCATGGCTGACATGCTTGAAAAGCATGAAAGGACAGTCAGCATCAGAGGCAGAACAGTCACCAACTTATGTTTTGCCGACAACATTGATCAACTAGCAGGAAATGAGCAAGAACTAGCTAGCTTTAGTACAGAAACTCGACAAAACCTCTGTAGCCAATGGCATGAAAATCGGTGCAGAGAAGTCCAAAATGATGACTAACAATATCAATGGCATCAGCACCAGGGTCCAAGGTATGAAGCTAGAAACTGTCCACAGCTTCAAATATTTGGGTACAATTGTAACAGATGAATGATCAAAGCCTAAAGTATTCAGGATTGCGCAGACAACCAGCACTGACAAAATTGAAGCCCATCTGGAGAGACAAGAACATTGCACTCAGTTTAAAGATTTGACTGATGCAATCACTGACAATCTCCATATTTCTCTATGCTTGTAATTCATGGGCTATAACAGTTGACTTAGAGAAAAGGATACAGGCCACAGAGATGAGATTCTTCTGAAAGATTCTTGGCATCTCATACAAATACCGTGCCACCAATGAAGAAATAGGCAAAGGATCAGAAAAGCCATTGGTCCTCATGAAGACCTCCTGACTACAGCTAAAAAATGTAAATGCAGTGGTATGGGCATAATTTCATGATCATCAGGACCTGACAAGACAAAAGGCACTGTACAAGGAAGAAGAAAGGGAGACAGGCAGAGAAAGAGGTGGGAAGACAACATTCAGGAGTGGACAGACTTGGCACTGAGCAACTTACTAAGAAGACAGAAAATCAAGTATAATGGAGAATGATGGTTGTCCAGTCTGATGCAGTATCCCAACGGTCTACTGGACTAAGTGACTGATGATGATGATGATACTTGCCTTTATTCATTTTATTGTTCCTTAAAATCAATTCACATTGTGAGTTGTTCTAAATTTATACTTGTTAAGCCAGTTCCAATGCACTTTTTCACTTGATAAAGTGGGCTCAGTTATCAATTTTATTTAATTGAAAGGACAGGTGGCCCTTGACGAGATCTGGGAAATAGCATGTATCTTGATAGTCTTCCGAGTTCTGATTCACTTGGTTCTCAGAGAAAGATTACCAATGTCTCTCCTGAGATTCTTGAAGTTAGTGGACCCCTTTGCTAAGGAAGGCTATGAACAGTTGGAGAGTTAGTCATGATATCCTGAGATGGAGGACTAGCACCATCCCACTTTGGTGGTGAGGGAAGAGAGTGGGTTGAACCCTCCCCTTTATGGAGGGAGGAGCAGCACCCTCATCCGGAAGGGCAGAGAGCAACTTGCACTGCACACTCCCCATGAGGAGGGAGTAGTATCCCCATCTGACTCACAGCTCAGTTAGGGCTGATAGTCACACCCACACCCTTGTAAGTGGAGCAGAACCCATTCATTACCCAGAACCTGTTGTCAGCAATGAGATTTAGCCTTCTGGTAAGAGGAAAGTTTATATCTTAGACTCATTTCTAGGAAAGGATTTTCTTATAGATCGGAATTGCCTTACAAGTCCGTGATTGAGTTTTGGGCATCAGTATTGGTATTTGGAGCAAGCAGAAAGGGATCAAGCCAAAATCCCCCTCTTTCCAAGCTTCCATTTCATCCCATGGAGGAGTACCCCTACGAAATGATCATGAATAATTCATGAACTGGCATGAACTTTTCTTGAACGATTCATGAACCTGTTCAGGAACCATTCCTGAAAGTTAATGAAAATGTATATGGACGATTCATGAATATGCATGAACTGAAAATGGTCAGTTCATGAAATAATGAATTCATGAATGTTCATGAACCATAACTTTACAGACGCTTCTTGAACATTCATGAACTGAATTCATAAAAGTTCACTAACTGGTTCATCATCATTCATCACAGTTAATGAACATATTCATGAACTGTGAATGAACAATGTTCCTCATTATTCATGCCTTTATGAACAGTTTCTAAAAAAATCGATTATCTGACAAATGCCTATTTCATCTTAAATCATAAAATAACCTTAGATGTGGGGGAAGTTTGAAAACAGTATAAAATGCAACATATTATCTTAAAAAACAGTATTTAATTTCAGATAAATTTCTAATATACAACAGGAACATGTAAACTGTCATTAAGCAATACTTTTTTTTAACTCTTAGCAACACTTTTTGTATGTTTTGTAATTTTTCTTTGAAAATTGTTCAAGAGATAATGGGATAGTTGTGCTCAATCAGCTGCTGAAGCATATTTATCTGTGATTGTCATGGAGCTAATTCCACTGATGTTTCTCCTGATGATCTGGATCCCCACCCCCAAACTGACCTGTCAGATAACTCTTTTTGTGAAGACAGTCAGGGCCTAATTTTAATTTAATCAAATTCCACCTATTGTCACTACTGAATGTCTCAACTTTAGCTGTTTCATCTGATTACTGTATGGATCTTAAACATTGCTGCAGCAGTCACTTTTTAATGTCTATTCCATCTTGGCTGTAAAATTGTCCAGTTGTCAAATTTTCCTCCTTATAAACTTCATCCTCTAATAATTTTACTTTTCTGCTGTCGGATCTGCAAGAAGGATAAAGTTAATTACAGACAACCTCTGATCAACATTGTCTTCAGCTTTTAGCACATTATTTTTGTACACAACTTTATTTACTGATCCAACTCAAAATTATTTAATCCCTTACACTTAATACACAACTTACTGAGCATTTACATTATTTGAGAATTTTTTCACTAGTTGTATCTAAACTGAAGCTGACTAGCCATAGGTATTATAAGCCATAATTTTGTTAGTGAGGCTGTGGGCTGTGGATGTACATCATCTTACATGGTTGGGGCTAAAAAGAGGGAGATAAGTAAACCTTCTTCCCCATAACACTGGTAAGTGGTGAGTTACTCTAATCCATCTGTGGCTTCTGCTGCTAAAAATCAGTCTGATAACTCAGCACTATTAACTACTGGTTCAGATCCCCCCCTTCTCAAGCTTTCCTCGAAATAGAGAGACATTGGGTCACATAGTCCTGCCTCCCAGGGTGAAAAACTAGGAAAACATTGTCCTTTCAAACCTCATTGATGTGCATGCATTTGTCTCTCACTAGAATGATGTGTACCCTTGCAGTGAGCAAAAGGCTATGTCACTAGTAATAGTGTCTCATATGCTAACATCTTATCAGCAGCATTATTCAGCCTGCTGAAGGAAAAGTCTCTGTCACCAGTGGCTCACCATTGTTGGAAATATTGGAAAAAACAAATTTTTTTTTTTCCATGGCCTTCTGAGTAGAACTTCTTCACCTCAATAGGTATGTTGCTCTGGACACTTACAAAGTCATGCTAGAGCACCTGAAGAATCTCTGGAGGGCTGCCATTCCTTAATATGGCATAAGAAAACCAATTACTACTCCTCCAGACAACGACTCTTGGGAAGGCTCATCCCATCTGTGGCTACTCAAATTTGAAAGTCTTATAATCAACTCTGATCTTTTGCATGAGCTGCTAGTCTCCTTGAAACCAGACAAGAAGCAAAATCATTCTGTCTGCCCTTGGGGGCACCATCACCTAAATTCTTTATGTTGAACAGCTCTAGTTCAGGTTCAACAACCCCATTTCAAGCTCTCTCTCAGGTAGGTGGGCCTTAGAAGGCAGTGGTCACCAGGTCTTGAAATTTTTGTTACAGCTATACATGAATGAATGCATGGTCTTGGCTACATGGGATTTTTATTAAAAAACTTTGATGACTAGTTGGCCCAAATTGAAATTACTTATGACCAAACCTCCAGTTGGATGGTTTTGGTGGCCATCTTTCAAATCATTTTAATGCTGCTTCTGATGATTTGATAGATGTAGTGAGATGGATTTTTCACAGAGTTCTTGTTATGACATGTTGTTGGTCAGTTATATAATTGGTGAAAGTTATATCAGTTGTCAGTGTGTCAAAGTCATAATTCAGGAGTTGAAGGCTTGATACTTGTCCAGTCCAGCCCTGGTTAGCTGACTTGGTTTGTTCATTGGAAATGTGCTTGACTTCAATTTCCTGGCATGATATAGCCACTGATGTGTTAAAAAATGCCATTAAAACCAGTGAAGTACAACAAGAAAAACCCAAATTAACATGTTCTGGTATGATATTTGAATAATGGCCATGATGTGGGAACAAAAAAAGAGGTTGTTCATTAATTCTAAACAACTTGCCAAGTCTAGAATGTACCAAAAATAAAATGATGGAGAAAAAGCCTGATAAATTTTGGTAATTAGAAAGTTCTTCAAAAATTCTGTAAATGATGTTAATGGAAAATATGTCAAGAAATGAGCATTTTAGAAATGGTAATTTCTTCTCTTTAAAAAAACCCAACAAACAAACAGTTTCAGTTAGCAAAATATTGCGTGTATTATTATAACCTATACAGTTTGACATATCCTCAAACTGATAGGTCTAAAATATTGTAGTCATTTGTACAAGAGGCATTTTTTTAGTATTCAGACAGACTAGTTGGTTGCCAGGTAACTATTATATTCTGCAAAGATCACATTACTCTCTGTAAATATATTATTAATGAGACTGAAAGTAATGATGCCAAGATTTCATTTACTGTATATCATTTTTTGATTGTAATCAGAAAAATATAACATTCATAGTTGTCAGATTCTATATATAGAACATGTTGTATGAGAGCTGACAGAACCAACATAGAATTTAGAGCTTCATTAAATTATAAGAAATGCTTGATGCATATTGAATAAACATCAGTAAATTGAGAATGTCATGGTCTTACTGCTAATACTTGTTTATGTGAATAAATTCATAGCTGGGCCATGGCTGCAAGATTTTTTGTGACTATATCATGAATCTTTAGTTCTTCTCAGAACTTGAAACTTTTCATTCATTATTCTAGAAATAAGATCAGGCTTGAAGTTAATTGCTTTTCTGTAGTTAAAGATTTTGCCCTATTAAGTACTAAACATCCCATCAACCAAACCCCTCCCCCCACTAATTAGAACTGTGAAAATTGCCACTGGAAACTGTCATAAGAAGTGGCTGAAAGTCAGAAGAATAGGAATTAATTTAATAGTAAATTTATATGTTTATTGTGGTAATTTTAGTACCTTCCTTCATGACTCCTTCCCATGACAAGGTGCAATAAATGCTCATGGCACTTAGATCTTAGAAAATGAGCATAAACTTGTCAATTTCTTGAGTCTAGTTGGTAAAGTACAGTTATTGTTTTGATTTCATGCCCAAAAAATGTTTCCAATTGGCCAACTATCATTGTTTTTTGTTGATGACTGTAGCAGTTTTTTCCCCTAGGGTAAAAAGAAAGTAATAAAAATATTCTTGAAATTGATTTGTACATTTAGTTGAACTGGTTTAGCCCATTGCTTAAAGTGCTTGGTACATTGTATATACTATTCATTATAATATAAGAAAGAAAACCAAACTATTACCTGCTCTAATTTTAAAACCAGTACACACGTTTTTTCTTTGGCCTAGTGATTAGTAAATGTTGAATTAGAAATTTGAAACTGATCAGCAAAATTTAGACTCAATCAGTAAAAAAAAACTATTCTGTTGATATTGTGGGTTAATGATATCAGAGCCAGATTTTTAGCACTTATAAAGAACATATTCTAGTGGAAACAAAGCAAAGCTATTGATGATTGAATGGCAATGAAAATATTCGCTCCAAATTAATAATTTATAGTTATCATTTACTTTGGTGGAGTAAAAGTTATTGCATCAATTGTATTGCATTTATAAAGAAAAAAAATCTGAATTGGATTTAACAGTGTGTTACCAGCTGTGTCTCATTGCTGGTCCAATAATTAATTTATTACCCATATAGAGGAGGTCCATTTCTTCTTTGAGAAAACAATAAATCTGATCAGAGCAAATAATACATGGTAGTAATGACAAAAGTGATCATAGATTAGCTGTTATAAAAAAATTATTCTTGGCTTCAAGTGTCAGCTCTTTTAATTCTGTCATTGGAGAGATATTTCATGGCCTAGAATTAACACAAAATATACAATGCCTGAAAATGATATTTTCACTGCCAATAAAGAGACAAGTGGTTTTTTAAAAAATGCATGCATGCATACATATGTATCATATACATACATATCTGTCCATTGATCCATCCATCCATCCATCCATACATACATTCACACAGACACACACACACATACATACATACATACATACATACATACATACATACATACATACATACATACATACATACATACATACATACATACATACATACATACATACATACATACATACATACATATATACATACATACATACATACATACAGAAATTCTGATATTTTTTTATACCACTGTAGATGGTGATTATTAACTATCACAGTAAAACATTTTTTTAATAATCTTCACCTTGCTCACTTAAGTACTTGGTATAATCAATCATTTTTAAGTAAAAACTGTTAAAACTATTTTCTGATTATCTAAACCCCTGATTATTGTATATGAGGAAGGTTATGCACCCCCAAGTGACATCCAGGTTAGAAATGATAAAATGTTCTAAAAATTTAAAGTTTTGGAACAAATGGAAAATGTTCTTGCACCTGAGAAAGAAACAGCAATATAAATATGCTCAAATAAGGATCAACTGCATGGAATCATGGGACCCAGGTCCAGCTGGTAAATGAGCCAACAGAAAAATCAAGTGCTTTTATTGATCACATTTATACCAACCTACTAGACATTTAGAAAAAAAATAATAAGTATGATTAAAAAATGTTTTCAATGATTTTTTTTCACCAACATTGACACAAAGTTAAAAGAACCAGTGATAGAAAACAATTTTAATGAACAGAAAAAGTTCTGCAGCAGCAAATTCTCTAAGTATGTTTGTCTATCTCACCAGTACCAAAAACTTTCTTAAAAAATGTCTCAGTAAACTTGATACCAAGAAAGCTACAGAACTTGATCAGATTCACTGGTCCATGACTCATTAAATCTTCTGCCTCTGCTATTGTAGATAGCATAACATTCATTATCAATTTAAGTATTGCAACCTCGTCTGCCCCAAAATATGGAGAACTGCAAAAGTAACTCCTGTTCACAAATCTGGCTCTAAGGATGATGCTGATAACTTTGACTGTCAAATCTCAATACTACCGAACTTGTCAAAATGGATTGAAAAATATGTCCATTACTCATTCATGTCATATTTAACTAAAAACTTGCTGTTACACACTAATCAATCAGGCTTAAGACAGAAACATTCATGTAGACTGCCTTGATTCCCCTAGCTGATAAATGTCTTCAAGTACTAGATCAAAGTAGAATAATAGGAGCTGTATTTGTAGATTTCAGGAAAGCTTTTAACAAAGTGGATCAAGAAACTGAAAATCTACCAATGTGATGAAAGCACTGTGTGATTGTTTACTTCATACATAAAGTGAGAGAACACATGTTTAAATAAATAATGTTCTGTCTGAGCCTGGAATAATTAGATATGGAGTACCACAAGGCTCAATTCTTGGTCCAGTACTATTGTATTTATTAATGACCTACCACTTTTACTAAGGGACTCAATATCATCTACAGATCTCTATGCAGAGGACACAACATTGTCAGACATCCAAAACAAAGCATGAAGTTTGTTTACAGAATGCCTTAAACAAACTGGATGACTGGTGCACATGCAATAGCATAATTGTAAATTCTGGTAAAACTAAAATATTACCTATCTCAACATGAAAAAAAGGACAAATCTTGATAGTGATGAACTATGTCTGACATAGAAGGATAAAAAGTTGCAGATGGTCTGTCATGATAGACTACTTGTCATTTTGGTAGACAAAATAAACTTTTTAATTATGGACTGAACATATTAAACATATCAGTAAAAAAATCAATTCAAGTTTATGGCTTCTCAGTAGGATAAGACATTTTCTTCCTGAAAGGCGTAGAAAACTATTTTATAGCAGTTATGTAAAACCTTTCTTAGACTGCTGTAATATAGTATGGGGTATTTCAAATTCAAACACAGCAAAGCTGGCACATCTTAAAAAATGAACATTTGGGCTAATATCAATCCAGAAAGAAAGCAAGGAAAATTTAGCTGATATGTTAAAAATATTATCTATTAAAGATTGAATCTGTTTGAGAAAAGCCAAATTAATGTACAGGATAGCCAATAATAGTGCTCCTGAATATTTACAATCACTATTCCAGTATAGGCTACCTCATACTCCCCACCTGCTATCATGATGTCTACCAAAGAGTATATAATTTTCAAACCAAATAAGGAATTATTTAAACAAATATTTCCACTTAACTCTGGAACTTTGCTCTGGAATAGTATTCCAGTTGAGATTAGAAATGTCCACTATATTTCCTTCTTCCAAACCCAATATATCCAGTGGCCTCAGAGATGCAGCTACAATAAATAAATTTCTTTGTATGAGGGCATCAAGGTAGATTAGTTCTTAGCTAATTGTTGTACCCTCTTTAAATAAAGTCATTATCATTATTGTTATTATTATTATTATTATTATTATTATTATTATTATTATTATTATTATTATTATTATTATTATTATTATTAAATGAATGAAATAATTATGTTGTGCATTTTTTATATTCTTGATGCTTTTCATTTTTAAAATTTAAGTGGGGACAAAAGTGGGTAGGTATGTGTGAGGAAGTAGGCAAATAAAAATGAAGTAAATTACTAAAACTTGTTAAAGTTGTTGTTGTTGTTGTTGTTGTTGTGGGCTTAATGCCATTTTCCAGCACACAAAAGGCTATACATGGCTGCCAGCATTAATTGTGGAGGAAGAAACAGAGAAATCCAATGAAAGAACCACTGACCCACGAGAAGCTACTGGCAAGCTTTCTCACATATCCACATTCGCTGAATCTTAGAATCAAACTCACAGACAGAGGCGAGCGAGATGGCAGTGATCCGTAATGGAGAGCACTTTAGATCACGCGGCCACTCGGGATCCCTACATGTTATAGTAAGGAAATACAAATTAGAAAAGCACTGATATGATGCTGAATGTACAGATATAATTTTTTAAAAATCAATTGAAATTAAAAGACATTTTACATTAAAGGATCCTTTCATCCAGGCTTTTTACACTATTTTGCAGTGAATGGAAATGATTAAAATGTACTAAAATTCTAAGAAAACTCATGGTGTAATTTATATGCTGGAAAAACTAATACTTTATAGCCAAAAATCTGTTTAAGTTTTGAAAATTGCTCAGCAAACTCAGAGTACAACACAGAGAGTGATATGATCTCTCTTTTCAAAATTGGCATTACCCACCTCCACCTAAGTATTGATTTTGAATATATATGTGGTATTATCATAAGTATTTGTCAAGAATTCTTGTTTCATAAATTTCATAATGTTATCTAAACTATGTTACTCCATCTACTGTGCTGTTAAATATAATAAGCTCAAGTACATGTGTGATATTCAGAAAGCCAATTAGTTTGCAAAGTACCTAGTTTTTGTGGAAAACCAAGATTACACATTAGTCTTTGCTGTAGCTGCCTTCCTCCATGGACTAAAATAGGTCGATAAAAGAAAATTTCACCAAATCAAACTTTTTATCATTTATGCCCAAACTCAGTAGATGATAATAAAGAGTTCCTGACCTGTTCTGTATATTAGCACTATGCACTGCTTTCAAATGGTTATGGTATCCAGTCAGATATGATTCACATTATGTCATCTTTATAAAATATGCAGTGTAAATTGAGTGACTAAATTTGTATACCAGTCTTTGCAAATTATCAAAACCAGACTGCTCATTACAATTATTCATTTGCACTCTATATTCTTGCCACCATGTATCACTGTCATTTTATTCTTTTGATCTTTCTCTGTTACATTGTATGCTATCTGTTAAAAATGTTATGTACAATAAATGAATAATTAATTAGGCATGGTTTTTTTTTGTTACTGATCCGGTGGTTCATCACTTTTTCAGTGTGTCATATTCCAGTATCCAGATTTTTGCAGAGTTAAATTTTAATGATAGTGTGTGTATCAGGAAGATCATGAAAATTAAGGGATCTCATTTGATAGAGCACTGAACTTGTACTCCAAGGTTTGCAGGTTCATTACCCACCCAGGTGCATCTGTGTGTCTGGAGAGAATGCAGTAACTTGAATTTCCATAGCATGATATATTAGCCAAAAATCGGTTTAAAGTGCTGTTAAAGCAAAGGAAAAAATGAAAATCAACTAGTCAGAACTTTCCCTTGATATATGTTACAAAATTGTCCCCATATGAGTTCATATACCTATATAGCAGATGAGAACAAACATTGTGAATGCATAGTTGAACCCAGGATGTAGAATATTTTCACTTGTACATTTTTACAAATGCCTTGAGGTTGTTTTTTTTTGTAAATGTGTGCCATTGAAATAGAGGCCATGAAGGATTAAACATAATAATAATAATAATAATAATCAATAATAATTTTATTTTAATAGGTAACTAAATTAAAAAGAAGTACCCATAATCTGTCTTAAGGACATCAATTATGTACATATTTACAAAAGTATATGTATATAAATGTCACATTCAAGCCTAAACACATGAAGTACAACACATATTTACCTATATCAACATGCCTTAATTGATAATATAACAAGATACAAAGATTAACATATAACACAGAATATGCAGTAATAAAAATCTACCAATATCCATACAGAATATGCATCATGTTTTTTATGATTTGCTCACTCAATCTAGTGGACATGGACAGAAGGGAAAGGGATTAAGTCACCATTATAACTGGTTCAAGTTTCATTAAAATATCTTAATTAATCTCATCATACAGAAAAAGCACAAAATCACATAATTACAATTTCGCAGCCTTACTGCATACTTAACCTAGTGGCAGGGGTGCTCCATATGGTAATTGTTATGTTGTTATTGTTGTTATAGGGTTTAACGCCATTTTTCAGCACAAGATAGGCTATACATGTCGGCCAGTATTAATGGTGGAGGAAGAACCCTGGAAAACCCCAGGAAGAGCCACTGACCCACAAGAAGCTACTAGCAGGCTTTCTCACTTGCCCACCTTAGCCGAGTCTGGACTCGAACTCATGAAGAGGTGAGATGGCCTCTTTATATGGTAATTGTAACATACCAGCTACCGTAGATGTGATAAATGCAGTCAAACCCATTTATTTTGATTATGTTGGGGGTGTAAAAATAATCGTCAGCATAAAGAATAAATCTGTTATTTATTTTCTGTTTTATGAAATGGCTGAATGCATTAAAAAGAATGAAATTGTTTGTGGCAAGTGTCAAAATGCCAAGCATATGTTTGAAAGCATAAGTGCTTTTGGATCATTCATTACAAATCAGCATCAGATTAAATAAAAGCAGACTGATAAAATACACATGTAGCTGATGCTTAAGATTCAGCATTTTCATAAAATAAAGCTACATTGTAATTTCTGCACACACTTGTCTTTGTTAGTCCTTCAATATTTTATGTAGTGAACATGATATATTAATAAACAAATCAATTAAGCTACTCTTAAAAATAAAAAAAATAGAATTTGAAATTAACATGTGACTACAGCCATAACTGACCTAAATTGGGCATAAAAATTGATCACTTTTGCCAACCATTTCTTGTAAAAATTCTGCAAGATTGATGTTAAAATGTTGCATTTTATTGAATTAAGTGGGTCCACATGATAGTTTGGACCGAAACTTATGCCAGACATAACAGAATTATAGACTTGACATAGGTCGAGATAAGCAGGCAAAAAATAGCATAACAAAAAAGGATTTTTTGGGACTGGACCAAACAGCTCGACATGTGCAGGTTGTTGAGATAACCAAGATTGACATTAGTGGGTTTGACTGTACATGGGCAGAGTTTCATTAAATCTCTTCAGCATGTCAGAAAGTTATGGGCTAGACAAGAAATTGTTAAAAAGGATAAAATGACATTGTGTTAACATAATATACCTAATTTAAGATAGTTGTAAAAGAAATGAATCATTAGTTTTATCATAATTTATTATGATATTACTTGTCTTCATGGCTTCACCTTGATAAATGCTTCACACTCTGTATCAAGAACATGGTATGCAACACTTTATACTGAACATGGTATGCTACACACTCTGTATCAAGAACATGGTATGCAACACACTGTATCAAGAACATGATATGCAACACAGTGTATTAAGAACATGGTATGTGCAACAGTGTGTCTAGAACATGGTATGCAACTCACACTGTATCATGACAGGGTATGCAACACTATCAAGAACATGGTATGCAGCACAATGTGTCAATAACATGGTATGCAACACACTCATCAAGAACATGGTATGCAATGCAACACATTCTGTATCAAGAACATGGTATGCAACACATTCTGTATCAAGAACAGAAATGCAACACACTATCAAGAACATAGTACACCACTCCCTCGATAACTTGCGGACATTGGGGTCCAAAAACATCGACTGCGATATAAGCGAGGGCGCGAGTTATCGAGGGACCTATAACAAACAACAATAAAACAATAGGATCGACGCATAGAGAAAAGGGGGGTGGGGTGGCTTGGCATGTTGAATACTCAATTAATAATCGCGCTAAGATTAACAGTGGATAAATATCTTTTTATATTGGTGTACTTTGTTTAGTTTTTCCTCACAGAGTAACATTAATTTCAGGATAACTTACAGTATATTGAGGAAATCATCTAAACATTATTCCTCCTGGTTTCCGTTTGCTTAGCACATGTACTTCACACGTTGTGTATTATGTCACTTATTTTTGTGGTGAATGGTATACATTCTAATTTTATTGTTTGATCCAAAGTAGACGTTTTTTTTCAAATACAAAAGATCGACACACTTTGAAAAAACAGTGACGATCGAACGATGTGTAGATTTTTATTGCGGTAGAAGTAAAATGGAAGAAAAAAAATCACAAGGTTCAACCATTACCAACATGAATTTAATGGGTCTAAAAATTTAAAACGACATAAATTAGAACACGATAACACTTGCAGTTTGTGACATCTTTGAGAAATATTACTTCACATTTTAAAAGAATGCAAATTTCACAATATAAATTCTATCTTTACAGGCAATACCGTATTTTCCGCCCTATAAGTCGCTCCTGCGTATAAGTCGCTCTTCCGCACTTACCATAATCATGTCTTTGATACTGCCGGCCGTTGCTTGCGACTTGGTAATTTCCAACTTCGTGTAAGAAATATTATACAATTGTTTATGAGTTATATAAAAGTCAGTATCACAATAGACTTTGACTTTGCCTTGAGTTGTATTTGAATTGTTGAAAGTCCGTGACCTGCAGCACGCTGTTCCACAATCCATTTTCATAGATTCTCCTCAAGAACTGGCCAACTTGCTTTGCCACTACGATTTCCCTTCTTGGTTTTTTTTTGTTGACCTTAACTCATCTTCTTTTTTACGCCAGTCACGCACAATCTTCTTGCTTATGTTGAATTTTCTTTGTGCTGCACGATTTCCGTTTTCTTTCGCAAATGCTACGATGTTTAACTTAAATTCTGCATCATATTTTTTCTAGTTGATGGTGCCATGATAAATGGCACGAATTTAATTTAAAACAAAACTTATTGACTTACACTAATATAACAATTTTAAATCATACAACGTTCTTGTGAAACTATATTTAATTAATGCTCCATTGTATGAATGGTACCTATTTATATATCGGTCATTTCCACAACCCAAGTGAACTTCAAAGGCACTTTATACGATACAGTGATTTTAATACATTAACGAAGACATCGCTAATTCACCTAACAATTGAAACTGTTCACCAGCCTTCCAGTTATTTTTTGTATTAATTACCGGTACTTTGAAGTTCTCTCCAGGAAGCCAGTCTTGGCTTAATCCAGAGTTTAAAACTAGAGCAATCATCGGAGGAAATATTCCTGCTGTTTTTTTTGTTTTTTTTATAACAAGCCATTGCAAAACCAACCGAAAAATGGTTGTGTGTTTTTGTAAACCACTATTAAAGTAAATTATGAAGCGCTTTACTGGGACATAATTCATTGTTTGAAATAACAAAAGAATCCCAGTTCTGCATTCTGTATTTATTTGAGTACATCAAAAGAACATGACGAAATAGCAGCTTGGGTGGGAAAATGTGCTGAAATTTACAACGACTGAATTTAGAGACCAATAGATTCTAAGATGTACATGCCGAATAATAAAGGAAATACAATGGCAATCGTTATTTCAATATTTTTTTTATTTATTAATAACAACAAATTTTAACACATATATAACTAAATATTATTTGACTATTTAATTTGATAATCTTATAGTCTAATACTTACGTGTACCGTAAGTTTCCAGCAATTGGCTTGACCGTATACCGGCAGATGCATTTCGCTAAAGAACAGCATCACTGCGCATCAGTCACAGTCGTTAAAAAATTATTTATCGTATAGTCATTCCTGCATATAAGTCGCACACGTCATTTTTAAGAGAAAAAAAAAAGTAGCGACTTATACCCCGGAAAATACGGTAATCACCATTTTCGATGATAAAAATGAACTATATATCAAGGTTAAATTTACCAATTTACAATTTCTTATGACGACTTTTTTCATGTTTAACACATTTTAAAATATATTTTCCTTGGAAAAAAATCGGGAGCCATGCCGGACACCATGTTATAAGCAGGTTCACGAGTTATCCGGGCGCGAGTTATTGAGGGAGTGGTGTATGCAGTACAATGTGTCAAGAACATGGTATGCTACACACACTCATCAAGAACATGGTGTGAAACACATTCTGTGTCAAGAACTTGGTATGCAACACTGTCAAGAACATGGTATGCAGTGCAATGTGTCAAGAACATGGTCTGCGGCACTATTAAGAACATGGTATGCAACATTCTGTATCAAGAACATGGTATGCAACACTGTATTAAGAACATGGTATGCAATACAGTGTCAAGAACATGGTATGTAACTCACACTGTATCAAGAACATGGTATGCAACACTATCAAGAACATGGTATGCAGCACAATGTGTCTATTACATGGTATGCAACACACTCATCAAGAACATGGTATGCAATGCAACACATTCTGTATCAAGAACATGGAATGCAACACATTCTGTATCAAGAACAGAAATGCAACACACTATCAAAAACTTAGTATGCAGTACAATGTGTCAAGAACATGGTATGCTACACACACTCATCAAGAACATGGTATGCAACACATTCTGTATCAAGAACTTGGTATGCAACACACTGTCAAAAACATGGCATGCAGTGCAATGTGTCAAAAACATGGTATGCGACACACTCCTCAAGAACATGTTATGCCACACAGTATTAAGAACATGGTGTGCATCATGTTCTGTATCACTAACATGATATGCAACACACTCTGTATCAAGCACCTGGTATGCTACACACTCTGTATCAAGAACATGGTATGCAACACTGTATCATGAATATTGAATGCAACACACTCTTTATCAAGAACATAGCATGCAACGCTGTATTAAGAACATGGTATGCTACACACTGTATCAAGAACATAATATGCAACACTATTAAGAGCATGGCATGCAACACACTGTATCAAGAACATGGTATGCAACACACTGTATCAAGACCATGGTATGCAACACACTGTATCAAGAATATGGTATGCAACACACTGTATCAAGAACATGGTATGCAACACACTGTATCAAGAACATGGCATGCAACACACTGTTATCAAAAACATGGTATGCAACACACTGTATAAGAACATGGTATGCAACACACTGTATCAAGAACATGGTATGCAACACACTGTATCAAGAACATGGTATGCAACACTGTATCAAGAACATGGCATGCAACACACTGTATCAAGATCATGGTATGCAACACACTGTATCAAGAACATGGCATGCTACACACTCTGTATCAAGAACATGATATGCAACACATTCTGTATCAAAACATGGTATGCAGCACACTGTCAAAAACATGATATGCAGTACAATGTGTCAAGAACATGGTATGTGACATGCTCGTCAAGAAATGGTATGCAATACAACGTATCAAGTACATGGTATGCAACACAGTGTATTAAGAACATGGTATGCAACATGTTCTGTATCAAGAAAATGGTATGCAACACACTATGCATCAAGAACATGGTATGCTACAGACTCTGTATCAAGAACATAGTATGCAACACTATCATGAACATGATATGCAACAGACTCTATATCAAGAACATGGTATGCAACACTGTATGAAGAACATGGTATGAAACAGTGTATTAAAAATATGGTATGTTACACACTATCAAGAACATGGCATGCAACACTGTATCAAGAACATGGTATGCTACACACTGTGCATCAATAACATGGTATGCAACACTGTATCAAGAACATTTTATGCAACACACTCTGTATCAAGAACATGTTATACAACACTATCATGAACATGGTATGCAACACACTGTATCAAGAACATGGTATGCAACACTGTATCAAGAACATGGTATGCAACACTGTATCAAGAACATAGTATGCAACACACTCTGTATCATGAACATGGTATGCAACACATGCTCTTTATCATGAACATTGTGTGCAACACACTGTATCAAGAACATGGTATGCAATAGACACTGTATCGTATACATGCATTCTTTCTGATATCTTAAAGAGCTTCAGAGCTACAGCCTGGAATAATAAGAATTGAATATCATGACATTTAGAGATAGAACCATGAAAGTGATATTTGAAACACTGTTAGATTATCATGGATTTAGGCATATAGTTTCATGTCTCTAAATATGAGTTCAGGACTTGGCAAGTAATATATTCATATTGGCATGAGAGCAAAATGCTAAGATTATGAAAGCCACAAGATGTCAGTATATAAAATTGTGCAATGTTGGATAATACTACTCCTAATGGCTTTAGGTTCCAATCATGACATCACAAGAAATTAACCTTGAGATGAGGATCTTAATAGTGGTACAAGATACACCATCCAAAATATTTGACTTTCATTACTTGAACAGTTTCTGAACTACAGCCCAACAATGAACAATGTCATTGATTTTTCAAATGGGATAAAAAATATGACAATTGACCATTGGTCATGACACATGAATAATTTTTTAAAAAAAATTCCAACTGTCCTTTAGAATTCGTGAGTTACAGGTTAGACAACAAACATAGGTGATGTTGATCTATGATCAAAACTTTGATGAAAATACCTTGAAGATATATTATATATTCAGAAGTTATGATTTAAACATAAGTTTGACCTGATTACTTACATTGACTTCAGAGTTATAGTCCATTGGTATGTAATGTGAGTAAACTTCATGCATGACTTTGATCTTGCTAATAGGACCATTCTATTAATACATATGACTTTCATCATGCTGATAGGACCATGCTATTGATACACAAGACTTTCATCATGCTAATAGGACCATGCTATTGATACACACCTCATCATGTTAATAGGACCATGCTATTGATAAATATGACTTTCATCATGCTAATTGGACCATGCTATTGATACACATGACTTTCATCATGCTAATAGGACCATGCTATTGAATAATATGACTTTCCTCCTGCTGATAAAACCATGCTGTTGATACACATGACTTTCATCATGCTAATAGGACCATGCTATTGATACATACAACTTGCATCATGCTAATAAGAGCATGCTATTGATACACATGACTTTCATCATGCTAAAAGGACCATGCTATTGATACACATGACTTTATTCATGCAAATAGGACCATGCTATTCATACATGCAACTTGCATCATGCTAATAGGACCATGCTATTGATACATATGACTTGCATCATACTAATATGACTATGCTATTGATATACAAGACTTTCATTATGCTAATAGGACCCTGCTATTGATACATATGACTTTCATCATGCTAATTGGATCATGCTATTAATACAGAAGACTTTCTTCATGCTAATAGGACCATGCTATTGGTACACACAACTTCATCATGCTAATTGAAAAATAGCATGCTATTGATAAATATGACTTTCATCATGCTAATTGGACCAAACTATTGATACACACAACTTTCTTCATGATGATATGACCATGCTATTGAATCATATGGCTTTCCTCCTGCTGAATGGACCATGCTATTGATGCACACGACTTTCATCATGCTAATAGGACTATGCTATTGATACACATGACTTTCATCATGCTAATAGGACCATGCTATTGATACATACGACTTGCATCATGCTAATGGGACCATGCTATTGATACACACGACTTCCATCATGCTAATAGGACCATGCTATTGATACTCATGACTTCCATCATGCTAATAGAACCATGCTATTGATACATATGACTTTCCTCATGCTTATAGGACCATGCAACTGAATTACATGAAAGGTACATGATAGACCCTCAAGTTATTACTTTACATGGGAAAACATTTTTTTTCATGGTCTTTAGCAAAAGCATTTATAATAATAATAATAATAATAATAATAATAATAATAATAATAATAATAATAATAATAATATTTAAAGATGGTGACGCAATTAGTTGCATGAACTAATCCTCTTGTGGCCCTCTATTATGTACATATTTATATCCAAAGTATATGTACCTAGTTATACACACACACACACACACACAAACACACACACAACATTGATCATAAGCTGTATTTATATAAAGACAAGAAGAAATGTTCAATGAACATGCTCCAACTAGGTACATTGTTAATATAGTGCACAAAGGTAGTGAGGCAATGAACTGGAAGGTTAGTGAATTTATACTTTAAATTGTAATGCATTTGTCAAATCAAACAGGTTCCACTTTTCATTCACAAAATCAAATTATAAGTTGTTGTTGTGGGGTTTAACACCATTTTTCAGCACATGATAAGCTATACATGGCGGCCATTATTTATGGTGGATGAAGAACCTGGGAAAACCCTGGAAAGAACCACCAACCCACAAGAAGCTGCTGGCAATCTTTCTCACATAGTCGCATGGGTCAAATCTGAGACTAGAACCAACAGAGATGAGATGGCAGTGATCTGTAACTGAAAGCGCTTATAAGTAAATGCATGTTTATTTGCACTATCTCTAATTTCTGTTTCAAATTGGTGATCTTGAATACTTTTGAACTTTCTGAAAATGTTTCTTTAAAGAGTTTTTTATTTGGTTTTTGTTTTATTGCTCCATTGACCTTGTGGTTAAAGCATTCACCTCAGATGCAGAAGGTTACAGGATCAAACCCCAGCTGAGTCATACCAAAGACTTATGAAAATGGTACTAACAACTGCCTTGCTAGGCACTCTGTGTTAAGAGGTTAGTGTTATAACTGGTTGGCCTTGTGTCATGTGATTAGGTTGAAGTGATCCTACATGTCTGTGGCATGATGTCCCAATCTTAGACATCACCATAAACATCACACTGCAGACATCTTAGCAATATGACTGAAATTTTTTTAAAGCTATTTAAAAAATTGAAATCACACATAAACACTGTTATTTGGTTTTAGGTTGGAAAGGTGGTTAGCAAAAAAGTGATCTTAATTTGGAAGTGTTGCCTTGTTTTCTAGCATGAAGTAGTTAATTGAGATATAATGGGATGATATTGTGTGAAACTTTGTGCATAAACAGTAGCCTTTCTCAAAAATATTTGTTCACTTATTGTTATTGTTTTAATATAATTCATTGCATTTCAAGTGTTTTCAGCATTATCTAAGATGAGTCTACAAGGTCATTTTTGCAAGTCACAGGGATAATTTGTAAATATTGTTTTCAGAAGTGCTTACCTCGAAAACATTCCAGTAGTCTAGGTGGTTGTATATAGTATTTGAAATATATCAACCTATATTTAGGTGATAGACATTGCCTTGTCTTGTTAAATAACCACAGACAAAAATTTACATTTTGACATAAGACTTGAATATATTCATTCTCTTGCAAATTTTTGTGCTCTACATGTAATTGTTTCAGCTTTAGAAAGCTGACATTTAATTTGAGGCACCATCTTCTCATTGTCAGACATGATTGTAAACCAATTAATCATTGAAATGTCACTTTGATAAATGATCAGTTTGTTGATACTAAAATCCTGATCAACAAGGTCAAAACAGTTTTTTAAAATCAGCTTGTATGGATCCAACTAATTTTCCTTGATTAAGGCAGTAATCTACATATAGTGGCCACCCTTCTGCATTGGGAACCTGGCATTATAGGATGGGTGGCCTTTCTAGAAGGGGTCTATATTTGTGAGATGTGTATGTATATGTGTATAAAGTAGGAAAGCTAATATCTTCATTTAAAAAAGCATTATTAAAATGTTGTTCTTGTCTTGAAAACAGATTTATTTCAAGAAACATAAAATTAATAGTTCTTATTCTTAGACCGGAAATGTGAGTAGGATATTGTTGGCATTTCATTACAAAACCATTGAAAACTGTTATTTAAATCTTAGTAATTACACCACTCCCTCGATAACTCGTGCCCGGATAACTCGCGAACTTGCTTATAACACGGTGTCCAGCATGACTCCTGATTTTTTTCAAAGAAATTTTTTTTTAAATGTGTTGAACGTGAAAAAAGTCATGATAAGAAATGGTAAATTAAACCTTGATATATAACTCGTTTTTATCATCGAAAATGGTGATTATTGCCCGTAAAGATAGAATCCATATTGTGAAATTTGCAATTTCTAAAAAGATATCACATGTTTTTTTTTTAAAAGAGAAATAGTTGTTAATACACTATAAATTGTAAATAAACATCGCTCAATGAAAAATTCTGGTAAATGCTAACGTGTGGCAACAGAGAATGAAATAGACACTAATTAAATGTCTTGCTAGGTGAAATTCACATTGTAATCCTTTAATTTTGTCTCATCTCTATAATCCCAACATACCATACATATTCTCTGATATGAAAACATGAAAAGAGTCAGTCAACTGCCACCTCGAAACTTCAGTGAGAATCTAATTACATGCCGGCTTTGTTTTGATCAACAGCGTGGAGAAGTGTTTGTTACAATAAAAGAATCAATTAAAAAAGGTGTTGTTTTATCTCTTTGAATAGGTATTTTGTATCCAATCAAACAAGGTAAGTGCAATAAAAGAAAGTTCAAAGGCATGCCAATAGGAGCATATGTTCGTTCCTTCATTACCGTTATCAAATTTAATTTTACTTCACCAATCGAAAATGTTTTCACATTTTATTTATTAAGATCATTAAAGTATATAATATCAGTAGTTTATCTAGGGCTGTCATCGGGTACTCTGTTACCTGACCGTATAGAAAACCCCTGGTATTGAAACGTAAACTCGGGTACCCATAAAAAAAAAAAAAAATTCGCCACACTCGCTCTCTGCTTAATATAAATAAACAATATGTCAGACCGTCTGTTTTGATTAATAAAATTCATTGGCGTTGTGCAACCGGACCAACCGTTATCCCCTGATATCGAGGCATTATATACCAAGGTTAAAACATTTGTTCTACAGGTAATAAACCTCTTTGTAGACAATAACTATTGAATGTAGGTGCTAAATGATCGGTACATTGCTGCTCTTTTAATGAAATCCAGATGGATACCTTTGATTTCCGAACAAACATGTCAAAGAAATCCCACAATGTATATTATGAACAATCATCGCCTAGACACCTTGAAATCTTCGTAATGCCTCAAAGTAATCTTTGCTCGTTTTTTTTTTTTTTATAGTAGTTTACTAGTTCTTCGAATTTCGAAAGTTAGCCATCCTACCTATACTGATATTTCTATTTGAGATACTACTATGTTTTTACCATAACTATTTTAAGAATTATAATTCCAAAATAATATTTATGCGACTGCATGGTCACGTGGTATAACTGGGGCACGCATGCGTGGGTAATTCAAAACTGCGGTCAAAAGCAGATGAATAAACGCGGTCTGTTCTAACAAGGACTTATACTTTAAAAAATGCAAGTGTTCTAAAGCTTTTAACGAAGCTGATCACAGTGATCATTGAAAATTGGATTATACCTACCATCTGTGTACAAAGGTCATTCTATATAAATTTATTAATTAACAGCGTGCGGTCAATTCGCTGCTACATCGGTGTGGACGAATCAGACTGAGTAGTACACGGTTAGCCTCTATTGCCATTAAAAAAAAAATATTAAAGAAATGGAGATATCAATTAGTTGGTCTACGGTTGTACATGTCATTCATGTGCTAACGGGTACACGTTAAAATTTGCAAGGGGTACCCGGGTTGTTTTTTTCGTGAGTTTTGACAGCCCTAAATGTATCCTAATTATTTGTAAATGTGACCATGGAGAGCAAAGGAATTGAGCGAAATGCGTACTCAGTGACTGAAAAGCTGTGCATCATGGATAGTGTTCATAATGACGAAGCGAGATCAAAATTTTGCATTAAACTAAAAATTGCTGAGTCGACATTTAGAGGTTGGCTTAAGGATGAGCCGAAACTTCGAAATTACTCACATGATGTTGATTCAGATGAAGGGATGACACGAAAACGAGAACGGACTGCAAGCAATAACGAATTAGATGATGCTGTGTACGCATAGTTCACGTAGCAACGTGTCACAAACCGCAAGTGTTATCGTGTTCTAATTTATGTCGTTTTAATTTTTTAGACCCATTAAATTCATGTTGGTAATGGTTCACCCTTGTGAATTTATTTTTTTCTTCCATTTTACTTCTACCATAATTAAAATCTACACATCATTCGATCGACATTGTATTTTCGAAATGTGTTGATCTTTTGTATTTTAAAGAAACGTCTACTTTGGATCAAACAATAAAACTAGAATGTATACCATTCACAGCAAAAATTAGTGTTGTAGTACAAAACGTGAAGTCGTACATGTGCTAAGCGAATGTAAACCATAAGTCGTACATGTGCTAAGCGAATGTAAACCATGTGGAATAATGTTTTGATGATCAATATACTGCAAGTTATCCTGAAATTAATGTTACTCTGAGGAAAAAATAAAAATATATACCGATATGAAGAGATATTTATTCACTGTAATCTTAGCACGTTTATTAATTTAGTATTCAACACTGTAGCATGCCAAGCCAACCACATCCCCTTTTGCCTAATCGTCGATCCCTTTGTTACTTTTGTTGTTTGTTATAGGTCCCTCGATAACTCGCGCCCTCGCTTATATCGTGGTCGATGTTTTTGGACCATGATGTCCGCGAATTATCGAGGGAGTTGTGTACATTGTTTTATATTTAAAGTTAATCTCTTTTTATTTTCTCCATTTTCTACAAAATCTCCCCATTGTAGTAAAGTCAAATAACTTTTACTTTTTCTTCTAATGTATTATATCTTCATTTATGTAATGTTAAAGTTTTGTAATTATTTATCCCTATGTTACTAATTGTACAGTATCCAATTTAATTTTGTAGACAAAACTTTTGTATATGAAACCTTTTTATAAAGGAAGTGATACATCAACTGTCACATTGTATTTCATTCTTTGTCTTGTACCTGTTTTGTTCAAAGTTGATTGCCTCTCTGTGTATGTGTTTATCTGCAAAATCTATTTTTAACTTATCTGACCACCCTATGATCTTGACAATTATATTGGTCATAATCATCGTTTTTCTATATCAAAACATTCCTGACTCCATTTCTAACGGACCATGTTATGATTTTGACAATTATTTCCAGTGGTAATCATCAATTAGAAAAACTAAATCCACTTAGGGAAGCTGAAAGCTCTATCAAAACCTTGCTGACCACCTCCCATTTCCTGCAAATAATAATAATAATAACCTTAGTGGTACACATACTTTAGCTAACACTTTTTTCAGTAATAAAAACCTGACCTTGGGAAATGAACATTGGGAAAAATAATTGGATCACTTACATTACCTTAATTAAATATTGGTTCTGGACATATTAGTATTAAAATGTGGCCACTTGTGAGAGGAACATTTTACATTTGTGCACTAATATGTTGGCAGCTGGTTGGATTGAGAAGGGTGTTCTTTTTCGAGGGGTACTCTTGAACACAAACTCATTGGTGCCAAGATATTCTGTCCATAAAAAGTGGGTATCGGCTATGGGGGGGATTCATGAGGGGGACCATAAAAACCAAGGCTGTTTCTAAGGAGAAGGTATCTTTTTAGTAACTTGGATTAATTTATATGAATTAAGTTATAGTTTGATAAGTATTTCAAAAAATTGTCATGAACATATTTTTCAAGTAGTTTGGACAGGGTTGGTAAGATTGACATAGGTTTGCAGTTATTGACATCTTCTTTGCTGCCAGAGTAGTGAATGGGGGTAACTTTTGCCAATTTCCATGTCTGGAGAAACACTTAAGGTAGATATGCTTAGATTACATTTGCAAGCTCCACTGTTGGATACTATATTGCAGCAGCCCTCAGGAGAATTTGCAAAACCTTTTCTTTTGCTATTGTAAAGATAATAAATTTTGATTTTGTTACTGTTGTATTTTTTTCTGAACTAAAATTTCTTAGTTCATGATGATTTGAGCGTGACAGTGGGTTCCTTAATTCTGTAAACTATGCTGATAAAAAATTTATCAAGTGTATGCTATTTCAGCATTCTCATCAATCATCTGGCCTTCCTGGCAAATTTGTTGAATTTTGGATGACACTGTGGAAGGCTTATATTTGTTAAAAGCTTTCCACATAGAATTCTTATTACAGTTATTTTCCAAAGCCAGCTGACATTAATTATTCTTTGCCAATTATTGTTTTAAAATATGCTTGTTGGCCAAAAGATCTGAAATAATCACTAGTTTTCATGGCATCTAGAATGACCATAGTCAACCAATTGAGTTCAGTTAGGCCCTATTTGTTTACAGAGGTATATGTTTATCAACCACCTGTAAAAAAAAGTTGGGCCCATATATTGAGATCATCATCGGGATCTTCAGGCATAGATAATGTACTCCAAGGAATACTACTGAGATCTTCCAGAAATTTGTATTCATCATGATGTTTAAATGTCCTGTATGTAATGGTTCATGAGTTTTGCATTTTGCATCTTTTTTTAAGCAGGAATTTATATTTAGGAGATTATGGTTGAGATCACTTAGACCTATCCTTAGAATATATATTTCTGTCACGGTGATTTTCTTCCATATTTGTATAGATATTATCTATTAGATTTTTTTAGTGGTCAGTTTCTTGTATTGGTGTGTTCACCAATTGGATTAGACTAAAAGTTTGTGAAATTGAACCAATTTCTGTCAGTTTGATTATTCATAAGATCTCTGTTGAATTCACCTGAAATATATTCATTTTTGGGTCATAAGTTACTAAAATTTGGTATAATTTGTGTAGATCTTTAATTGCAGCAAATTTTTTTCTTGGTTACAATTAACTTTGACATATGGGTAGGATTTCAATAAATTGCTGCTGGTGAAAGAATGTTTTTTTTCTGCTGAAAGGGAAGTCTGAGGGACTAGAAGGAAATTAACAAATAATTTTTTTCTTTAAATACATCATCAAAGAAATGTTAACTTGAGGAAGAATTTGAGAGACCTGGAACCAGAGAGAGAAAGAGATTCAGTTGCATAGCAAGAGAAAATCTTGAAAGGGCACAAGGAGGAAAAAATAGCTACATATCTGTGCTATCCAGTGTAAAGGATTGCTATCAAGTGTGAAGGATTGCTATCCAGTGTGAAGGATTGTAAACCAAAATCAAAGATAACCTGAAGGGGCTGGATATATATATATATATATATATATATATATATATATATATATATATATATATATATATATATATATATATATATATATATTGTGAAAAATAAGGAATGAACTAGATGATGCTAAAATGGCTGCAATTTGAGTTTTGATTTTCAGTCACTTGTTTCTGTGATGAAATGTTTTTACTGGTATAACAGAACAGCTAATTGCATTTCACACAAATTTTGTTAATTCAGTTTCATTGAAAAGGTACATCATTTAAATTTCATGATCAGTTTCATTTTGTTTCAGGCAATTATTTAAATTTTTTCTTTGACATACAGGAGCTCCTGTTGTTCTGTTCTATCTCTTTGTTCAGCTGTCTGTTATTCCATCCATTTATTTTATTGTTTATTGCTTCCTTGATCCCAGCAACAACATTGTGGTTGATCAGCTCCTAGATACCAATAAGCAAAGCACCTTAACCAGTGAAGATCACATCATGCACCCTCATTATCACTTTATCTATGTTCCTTTCAAAATACTCATTCCATTCAACCTTAACCAAAGGAGATCTATAGAAAAATCGCACTAGGAATGGCTTTGTATTTAATTACAGGTACATGTAATTTACCTTGATCATATTGCTTCAATTTCATCTGATTGTAGATCATTTCTCCTTTCAACTGATAAACCATTACTTGCATAAACAACAGTACCTCCACCTCCTGAACATTTATCATGTCTGATTGGTGTATCATAACCATCAATAAAGAACAAGTCATTTGCATAATTGTCATTCAACTTTGTTAAACCAAGAATATGAGTATTATTGACCTTAGAGATGATAGTAATGAATTCAGTAGAACTGACTTATTATTCATACTTTGTGTATTTATATGCCCCATGTGTAAACTTTTCCTTTTAATTCCTACATATTTATTATGTCCTTAGTTTATATTACTGGGAGATTCAGACAAGGAATCTAGTTCCATAACATTTTTATAATTTCTTGAAGCATGCAAATAGTCTTTGTTAGAACATTTACAAAGACATAATATACTTCCACTTTCAATATATCCATCACAGTTATCAGTTTCAGAGATGTTTAAATGAGGTCTCAAAGGAAAGGAGGTGAGGGGGGGGGCATCATCACCCAGTAGAGTTTCCAATGTTTGTTTAGAAATGGTAGATTAATTATCAACAGGGCACTATCATCATAACCTTAAAACTATCACCTGTTGCCTGCCTGAAACATTTCATAGTGTTTGACCTTATATCTATATTCCAAACAGTCATGCCATTGTATTTTCATGGTATGGTCTATTTTTAGCACAAGGTAAATTTAAGTACAAGCGCCATTAAATTAAAATGAATATGTTTTCAAAATGTGAAATAATATATGTCAAACTTGTCACAAACTATTATAGTGTTCCAATTTATGTTATTTTAATTTAGTAGAGACTATAATTCATGTTGGCAATAGTTAACCCTTTTAAATTTATTTATTTTTCATTTTCTACTTTAATCAAATCTACCCATCGTTTGATCAACATTGTTTTCTTGAAATGAATGTAGAGCTTTTGTATAAAACAAACACTACTTTGGATAAAACAATAAAAATAGAATGTATCCAAATCAACACAAAAATCTGTGATGTAGTACACAATGAGTGAAGTTGTACATGTGTTAAGTAAATGGAAACCATGAAGAATAATGTTGTGCCTCTGTGTATTTATTGTTCACAGATGATTATCTCTCAGAGCTGGTATGGATATAATTACATGAAGATTCCTGATTTGCTTTGTGTATTTCTCTTGACAATGAATTTTGTTTAATTCTATGTCAGTGCTGGAATCTCCAAAGCCATCCATGGCTTGCCCTAAAACAAGATTTATTTTCCATACTTTTTGCCATTTTTTCTTCTTGGACCTTGAGAGTTGTTTCAGAGATGGGAACACATTGTTCATGTTGCTGTGAACCATGCAAACACAGCATCATCTAATTCAGTATTGTTTGCAGTCCCTGCATCTTTTATTTGATCCCATTATCTCTGAATCAACATCATGTAAATAATCCCAAAATATCTGCTTATCCTTAAACCAACTTCTAAATGTCAACAAAAAGACATACCAAGTGATAAGACAACACTGGTCTCTTTTAATTAATCTTTTTTAATGCAACAACACTTCCCCATGCTGTTAATCAGAACCAAGCTGACATGTAATTAGGTTCTCACAGAAGTACTCACAGGTATCAATGTGATGATCCATTGACTCTTTTCAGGTTTTCATAGAAGAAAAAATGTAGTGATTATAGTGTTTACCTTGAAGCGAAATTAAAGGATTAGAATGTGAATTTCACACAGCAAGATATTTAATTGGAAGTTCATTCTCTGTTGCCACCTGTTAAATTTTACCAGAATTTTTTGTTGATCCTATTTCAACAGACTGTTTATTTACAGTGTATTGGCAACTATTTCAGTCCAAAAAAACCCAAACATAAATCTTATTATAACTTGTAAATTTCACAATATGGATTCTATCTTTACTTGCAATAATCTAGATGATAAAATGAGCTACTGTATTTCATGTATTTTTCATACTCTTCAATTTTTTTGACACAATGCAGTTATCAAAATATAAATTTAAAGGTATCATAATTTTTGGTACATATATCTTTCTATTATTTGAAAATTTCGTTAAATTACCAGACATATCAAATTTTCACTAAGAAGATTTATGTTTGTAAAATATATTGAAAATACTGTATTCTCATTTTGTTTTTACAAAATAATAATGAATAATAATTATTTTTTCATGCATGAAAATTTACATAAAATACAGTACTATCAAGGTTCAATTTACCAATTCTTATTGTGATTTTTTTTTCACATTCAGCACATTTTAAAATCTATTTTCTTTGGAGAAAAAAATTGGGAGTCATGCTGAACACCACCTTATAAGCAGGTTTGTGAGTTATTAGCTATCAAGGGAGTGGTGTATTATACAGTCTACAGGTTTAAGCACCACTTAACTAAATATTGGAATGCACATCTATATATTCAGATGAACAAATTTAACACCTTGTACAAGGTTTTCAGTAAGAACAATAATAATAACAATTAGATAAGAACATTGAATGCCATTACATCAGTTTGCCTTGTTTGAATGACTGCTTTTAGAAACTGATATCACTGTGTGTGGTTTCCCAGAGGTAAAAAAGTAAAAGCACCATTAGTTTCTTTCTTCAGTAATGTGATGTTAAGCACCAAACACATTTTCAATGTGAATTAGTTTGGGGTCCTATTCATTGCATAGGTATTGAGGTTTTGAACATTATTGTCAGTATATGGAGAAACTGCAAATTAATATTTTACAATCTGGATTGTTTAAGTAGATGTTAATCAGAAAATGGTAAAATTTTCTTCTATGCATTCAATCTCAATGTTCTTGTTAACATTACCTCCAACACTGATGATAATGTTATCAAATTTAGAAAGATCTGTTTCATTGCTCACATGAAGCCAAGGACAAGTTCCCACCCTAGGCAATGATTTGACTTTAACCCATTTGCCACAATAACACTATGATATTGTAAATAATGCTGCAGAATGTGTGCATCAACAAATTTTAAGCCACTTGTCAGTGCAGCTCACATCTGAAATACATGTAACAACTCAAGATTCAAGAGATACAAATTTTATAAAATGAAAGAAACAAATTATTAAATATATTCAGCATGAAGACATAAATTTCTGCTCAGTACATTTGACATAGTAATCAACCTGCTTAATCAGATTATGAGTTAACATGTTTGTCATTCAAAAACTTTTTGATCAATTAGCGAGTCACTAACATGTTTGTCATTCCAAATTTTATGATCTATATGTAAGTCACTATTCTTTGTATTTCTTCTACTGGTCTATTTCAATCTTTCTACTTCATCCTTTTTTCACTTCCACCTCTTATTCCTTCATTTCCTTCCTCCTTCTACTCTTGCTCTTATTCCTTCTTTCTTCTTTTTCCTCTATCTGTCTGTTTTTTGATTCCTTGTGTAAGCACCATTTTAGCATCCTTTTGAAGCTTTTAAATTCCAATTCCAGTTCACTTTTATGAGGTAAGTAACCATGAATCTTGGAGTGGCCTTTCTTTAGAATTCAATTCAGCCACGCAGTTTCCGTTTCTATAAAAAAGATTTCACTCGGATGCATGCATCTGTACTCTTCCAGAATTCTCAGCATAGTGAAAGTCTTTATAAAATTTTTCTTAGAAACGGTCCCTGTTTCCTGCTTAAATTTTAGACCCTGCCCCTATTTGGGTTTGGAACCTTAAAGTTAACTATCAATGATATACCACAAGATGTATACAATTTTCATTAAAAGAAAATTAGGGCTTGCAGAGTTTCCTTTTAATGAAAAATTTATACAATAATTGGTATATCACTGATGCAGGGTACTACTTACTATATCTATATATATATATATATATATATATATATATATATATATATATATATATATATATATATATATATATATATATTTATGTGCATACAAATACACATATTTGCCCTTTGAACAAAGTTAAGATTTACTACAGGCAACTGTGTATCTACTGAGTGAATGAATTCCTCACATCCCTGCCAAGTGTGAATGCTGCAGAAGGTAGTTCTATGCCTATTGTGGCTATGCACAATCACCTTGCATGTTGATAAGTTGATTGTTTTCTTTTGTGAGTTCTAATTTTTCTTCACATTGATTAAATCAGTTTAATGATTAAAACATGAAAGATAGTTTTAGTAATGAAAATAGAGTACTACAAACACATGGGTAGCTAATGCCATACCCAGGAATGGTTAGCCATTCACATACTGGTGCATGGAAATTAATGTGGAATAGAAACTAAGCAAAATGACAAACCAACAAGAGGTAATTAACATATTTTAATAAATTAAAGAGTTAATCAAAGTCATTAATCTGCTTTAACAACAGTACTACTGACCATAAAACTCTCTTCTTTTGGTCAGTTTGACTTTAAAAAGTTCTCTCTCTTTTCCCTCCTTACCCCTTTTCTTAATTCCTTCCTTCAGTTGGTTAGACTTAACTTTTATGATCATTCATAGGTCCAGAAACATTGTCTTGTGAATACAAGAGAGACCCTATAATATTGCTTGTCTTTTCATGGAATTTTTCCCATATACTGCTGCAATGATTCTGAGGCAGAGTTTGTCTGGGTTTTTTGGACATTGGCTTATTTAAATTATTATAATTTGATTTTAGAACATTACAATACGAAGTTATTAAATATGTTACAGTATCTGTACCTTGTAACCCATGTATGGTGTCTGATAGTCTATTGCAACAAAGTTGTATTATTGATATTATGAACACTAGATAAATCCCAAGAAAAGTATAAATACAAACCAAATTTTTGTAAGTTACTTGGTGTAAGTTCAAAATTTAAGGTTTTCATCCAGCCCAGATTCTTTTTTATCTCACTCAAGATTTCTGTGTATTTTGTCCCTTGTTATACAACATTTTAAGATATGCATAACATTTACAGTGTTGGTGGGTGTACAAACCATCATATGCAAAAGGAAAATTTGTTGTTTTTCAAGTTTATAATTCACTGACCAGACCGAGATAATATTTTTAAAACTTTTCCCGATGTTTTCAAGATCAACTTTCTGTTTCTGACGAATATAATTAACTGCTTTTAAATCTTCATTGAAAACCCGAAAGTATAAAAAACTAAAGCCGCATGCTAATGTAGCTACAAAAAAAACAACCTTACCCCCACCCCACCCCAAAAACAACACACAACAGTGAAATTTCTTGTTGCATGTAATTCCATGGGATCAGTTGTGTTTTTATCAGGGAGGACATGTTTCTGATATTGAAATATGCAAATCAGCAGAGCATTTAATTGGATCAGATTTTGGCAGACAGGATTGTACTCTTCAAGAAGACATGGCAACTGAATGTTTCACAGAGTTGATCTTGCCAGCATTTACAAATGGGAAAAAAAAACAGCTTTCTGCCCATGAAGTGGAACAATCTTGTAACTATCATCATCATCATCATCATCATAATCAGAGAGAGAGAGAGAGAGAGAGAGAGAGAGAGAGAGAGAGAGAGAGAGAGAGATTCATAAAGTCAGATTTGTGAATTCAATTAAGTCAGAAGCACATAATGACATGTTTTCAACTGTGGTTCAAACTGTCAGAACATGTGCCATTCTTACAAATTTAGATGATGGGATTGTTCTTACTTCTGATGCAATGGGGGAAAAAAGCTAGAGACTTTCAATTTATGCAGTCATTTTAATTTTTTTTTTAGTGGACACATTTTTTGAGACACAATTGTGTTTTAGTATGCAGAATAAGTTTCAGTTGTCATGTTCATAATAATGATATATGATATGCATATATGCAAATGGTCAAACTGAACTACTTTGTTAATAATGTGTGATAAGCCTTAATTTCCATAGCTGCAATCATGAAAAGTGACATTTATACACATATTTTTTTAACATATTTATAAATTGGAATGTTCATTATATAAATCCATTTTTGTATGGTATAAAGATGACAAATAATGCATTTTTTTCATTAAATCATAATAAATCATTTTTTGCCTTTTCTCCTTTTGCAATCTTTTCTCCTGCCAAAATTTTCTAACTGTCACAGTTGTCATGACTTGTTTACACTCTTCTGCTAATTATTTTCTAAGATTATTGCTGTCTGGGTTGTGTAAAAAATATCATTGGCATTGGCAAGCATCTTACTGATATTTGTTTGACTTTACTAACAAAGTTTCTTTGAATGTGTTTAGTCTGATAGAAAAATATTGTCAAGCCTCATGCAATTTTTCATTGACTCTTTGGTGTACACTCTTTGCAAAAAAAACACCGAAAAAGAAAAATATAAATGCAGTGTAGATAGATGTACATAGGTTGAAAATTAAAATTATACAACATTTAGTGCTAATTAACCAAGGTTTGAAAGGACAATGAAAAAATAATAATAATAATGGAAAAATATAAAATAATGAAAATTTTAAAATATAATTAGGATCACTGGTAATACTGACTGAAAATTTCAGATTTTGTTATAATAGTTTGGTTAAAGAAAAAAGATTTAAGAAAAATGTATACAATTGAACAAAATATTTTGTTTTAAAAAAAAGACTCACCAAGTGTATCTGTAAGATAGTTGTAAATATTAGACCATGTCACTTCAGGCCATATCCTGGAGTTATTTATCCAAATATTGGCTGGTACTTTATAAGGATAATCATTAATTTCAACAACTTTTATATTGTAAATATCTGGTCCCCATTACTTTTTATAAAACATTTTTGACACCAGGTACAGTTTTTAAAGCAGACAAATAGTAAAATATTTAAGCTGGAAATTAAACCTAGGAAAGTAGTATCTGTACTGAGCAACTGGTGTTTGCATAGATAAGGATAAGATCCTAATAGGAATTTGATCATATTATCTCCAGTATAAACTCAAAGCATAATCATTAGAGAGCAATAAAACTGCTGATGCACTCCACAATTTGTAGTATTATAAATCACTAAGATATACTTTGTTTCAAATTCCAGTTCACTTGATTTAAAAGATCCTTTTTTCCAACAAGCATACAAATTTGACATTTATTTGTGATAAAGAGGTCCAGGTCTCTAACATGCCAGTTTTGTAGGGTTTTTTTTGTTGTCTCACCTTTTATTCAACCAAACATTTAACTTTTGTAACAACATATTGACTACATGTAGTATCATTGCAAATAAAGGGGTTCCATAATTAGATTACTGAACCAGCCCAAGTGTTTTAGCTCATTTACATTTTTATGAGTGGGCAATCAGCACAATTTCCAGTTTTAATATTTTACTATTTGTCTGCTTTAAAAACTGTACCTGGTGTCAAAAATGTTTTATAAAAAATAATGGGCACCAGATATTTACAAATATATATATATATATATATATATATATATACACACACACACACACACACACACACATACACACACACATACATACATACATACATACATACATACATACATACATACATACATACATACATACATACATACATACATACATACATACACACACACAAATGCGAATAATTTTGTGTAACTTTGGTATTTACTGTATGCATTTTCAGGCACAAAATGTTTTTCTTTTTAATAGTTTTTGTTATCTAAATGCAACAGACACTGGTGCTCTCAGGGTACAAACATTGAGAAAATACTTCTTTCAGTTGCGCTAAAACAAAAGGTATTTTCTCTTCATTATAACACTAACTGTGTATCAACTGATGTGATTTTTTTGATAACCTGTAAAACAAATGTAGCGTGCAATATGTTGGACAAACAAATCAAGTTTCTAAGACAACGAATAATCATTGCTTTCATATAAAAATTTATGGAGATCCTCAGTTTTCCTTTAATATTTCAACACATTTTAATACCAATAATCATTCTGCTCAATATTTCTTTTGTGCCAATATGATGCAGTTTTGTGGTAGAACACAATTTACCATTCCTCACTGAATATTATTTTACTAAACTGGTGAAAGTTTTGTTTCTCTACTCTAACATTGCATACAAATTTTTGTGTGAGAGTACAAGGCAGCACAGGGTCTAGCCTCCTGGGGACTTTTGTTGTTGTTGTTGGGCTTAATGCTATTTTTCAGCACACGATAGGCTATTCATGGCGGCCAGTATTATTGGTGGAGAAAGAAACTGGGAAATCACCGGAAAGAACCACTGACCCACGAGAAGCTACTGGCAAGCTTTCACACATATCCACATTCACAGAATCTTAGACTCGAACCCATGAAGACAGAGGTGAGATGGCAGTGATCCGTAATGGAGAGCGCTTTAGACCATTCGGCCACTCGGGGCCGCCCCTCCTGGGGACTGGGAAATAGAATCTGAAAATATGTGTAGGAGTCATTCAGTTTACTGCCATGATTGAGAATACATGTTATGGCAAGAATGCACTTGTTTTGTTTTCTGATTCCCATTATAACACTTTAATTGGTATTTTATAAAAAAAAAACCCACTGGTTTAGAGACCAATCTACTTTTAAAAAATTTTAATTCTATTGATTTGATGTTATTTTTCTGTCATATATATGTTATTTTTCTGTCATATGAACAGTACATGATATAAAGTTGGCAGTTAAAATAGTACATAAATTTCATCTGCAGTCAAAATAGTTGATTAATTTTAGTATGCAATTCAAATATTACATGAATTTTAGTGTGCTGTCAAATTAGTGTATGACTTTTTTATCAGAAAGAATACACATGAAATTGAGTAGGCACTCAAAACTGAGTCAATTTGATTACTACAACAAGGATATTTTGAAAGAAGTTTGTTCTCTACTAATATGGTAAATTCTGCTCCATCCTATAAGTTAAATCATGACTGACACTTACAAACAAGAAAAGTGTGTTTTTATGATAATACACTAATATCACTCTAATGGATGACATACATATGATTTTCAGAGTACTGACTTCTTTGTTCAGCCTGATTGTATAACCAGAGGCAGGAACAGCTGCTTACACAAAGAAAATGATATATTAAATCCATGATTTACACATATGTTGCATTCCTGAGAAATCATGCACAACTCCATTCCATCCATCCATCAATGGGAAGCTGAAGATTCATTCTGGTTGAACACATTATAAAATGGCTGTTCCTGCATGGGAATCCATGTTGTACATCAATGCATATATACATAAATGACACAGGTCTTAAGGGGGAGGGTATATTTCTCTGTTTTGGTGTTAATATTTTTTTAACCTGAGAACCTGGTGTGTTTAATGCACATACATTGGGAGATTATTGTAGACCATAAATGGACTGCTTTAAACTGACCAGACCCAAAAACAGTTGACTTTATGTGATGAATAGAGTATGAAAAGAACCAGTGTGAACTGAAACTTCTTTGAAGGCATGTTTTGTGCATCTGGAATGACCCATTACCATCATAAAAAGGGATATGACTTGTATTTTTCCTCTTGTATTTTTTCTTCTTTTTAATTAGTGATGGCTTGAATTCAGTTAAATTGATTAAGAGAATGAAGTATGCCTATGACAACACCCCCCCCCAAAGCAACAGGCATAATGGTCAGGAACTAATGATAAAATCTGAATTACTTTAGAATTTGACCTATTGATAGTAGAATTACACTCCAGGCAGTGTGGCTGGATTACATTCAGATTAAGTGAGATTGCCATGATATTTGTTTATTTAAATATCAAACAAAAGTTTATTTGTCCATAATGTTGATATGCTTTGTTCATCATTTAAAGCAGGCCGGAGAAACATGAAATTTACTTGTTGAAAATTGGGATGGCCATTGTGACTAGGTGACAGTTATCAGTATATAGAAAGGTGACCATTAGGACAGGTTTTCCTGTATTATAATTAATTTGGTTCTCTTTAGTTGAGAACTAAACATTATTAAATTAATTAAATTCTGCCAATTTGATCGATTTGCTGCAGTGCTTTTGTTACATGGAAGTTGTGCTAAACTTTTGATTTTTTTATTGTGTAAACTAATATACAGGTTGAAATTCAAATGCAAGCAACATTCTGCATACCAGCCACATCACTGCATTTTACATTAAAAAAACCCCAACAATATATATATATATATATATATATATATATATATATATATTACTCCCAAACCCTCTGCCATGCATGGTCATGTTTCGGAAAAAACTATTTTCAGTAATCTTCATGTGAAAGAAAAAAAAAACTGAAGAAAAAACACTTTAGTATATGCCTGTAACATGTGGGGTGTATAACTGGTAAATATATTTGCTTGTAACTTGTGTATAAACTTTCTTTGGGTCAGCTTATATAACAATTAAAAGGCAAAGAAGTGGTGTATAAACAACTACCATTTCATGTATTACCTAAATGGCTGACAGTAACTTGTGTCTTTTTAAGGCAGCTGAGTGGTTGCCCATTGTGCCAATTTTAATCATTTTCATATGTAAAGTTCACTGATTAAAACAACCCAATTAGTTCTTGGTAAAGGAAATAAGTGCTAGATGCTTGTACAACAACCAGTTATTATGTCATTACCTTGAATGAGAATTTTTAAGCCATTGGTATTAAATTTTATTGGCACATTTGTGAACAGTGACATATCTTTGAAGTCAGAATATACTTCATGTATAAAATGCAAAGCTTGATTATTTCATTAGTCAGAATATTGTACAAGTGTGATTAATTTTTGATGGTGATTCAGGTAGTAAAAGCTAATGGCAAAGTACAGCAAAAATAAATTCTTAACTCCCAGTTGACAGAGTGTGTGAAGCATGAGGAAAGGAGTTTCACATTGTGAAGCATAAGGAAAAGAGCTTTCAATTATTTGCATATACTGCAAAACAACAGGTCAACATGAGTGATTATGGAGTGTAGGATGATTCATTATTTTTATCTTGTTAAAATACTGTTAATTCACATGCTTTTCAGTGTGATTTTAGCAGTGAAATAGATTGATTGAAAGACAATAATCAGACCTTGCTGTTTGCAGCTATATTGATAGATTGTTACACCCAAACTAGATAGAAACATTTGTGCTACAGTATTACATGTAAAGCCACTATTAAACTGGAAAATATTATACCCTATCCCATATAACTCCTCCTCCCATGAGACAGGCATAATCTCATGCTTTTACTGCATCAGATACAGTTCTGACAATGCTGATATTATGGTTGTCAATGCTTACATTATGGTTGTCATGAATAAGTCATTTCTGACAGCACTTACATTATGGTTGTCAAGAACAACTCAGTTCTGACAGTGCTTACATTATGGTTGTCAAGAACAACTCAGTTCTGACAGTGCTTACATTATGGTTGGCAAGAACAACTCAGTTCTGACAGTGCTTACATTATGGTTGTCATGGACAACTCAGTTCTGACAGTGCTTACATTATGATTGTCAAGAACAACTCAGTTCTGACAGTGCTTACATTATGGTTGTCAAGAACAACTCAGTTCTGACAGTGCTTACATTATGGTTGTCATGAACAACTCAGTTCTGACAGTGCTTGCATTATGGTTGTCAAGAACAACTCAGTTCTGACAGTGCTTGCATTATGGTTGCCAAGAACATCTCAGTTCTGACAGTGCTTACATTATGGTTGTCATGAACAACTCAGTTCTGACAGTGCTTACATTATGGTTGTCATGGACAACTCAGTTCTGACAGTGCTTACAATATGTTTGTCAAGAACAACTCAGTTTTGACAGTGCTTACATTATGGTTGTCAAGAACAACTCAGTTCTGACAGTGCTTGCATTATGGTTGCCAAGAACAACTCAGTTCTGACAGTGCTTACATTATGGTTGTCATGAACAACTCAGTTCTGACAGTGCTTAATTTATGGTTGTCATGGACAACTCAGTTCTGACAGTGCTTACAATATGGTTATCAAGAATAACTCAGTTCTGACAGTGCTTACATTATGGTTGTCATGGACAACTCAGTTCTGACAGTGCTTACATTATGGTTGTCAAGAACAACTCAGTTCTGACAGTGCTTATATTATGGTTGTCATGAACAACTCAGTTCTGACAGTGCTTACATTATGGTTGTCATGAACAACTCAGTTCTGACAACGCTTACATTATGGTTGTCAAGAACAACTCAAATCTGACAGTCCTTACATTATGGTTGTCATGGACAACTCAGTTCTGACAGTGCTTACATTATGGTTGTCAAGAACAACTCAGTTCTGACAGTCCTTGCATTATGGTTGTCAAGAACAAGTCAGTTCTGACCGTCCTTACATTATGGTTGTCAAGAACAACTCAGTTCTGACAGTGTTTACATTATGGTTGTCAAGAACAACTCAGTTCTGACAGTGCTTACATTATGGTTGTCAAGAACAACTCAGTTCTGACAGTGCTTACATTATGGTTGTCAAGAACAACTCAGTTCTGACAGTGCTTACATTATGGTTGTCATGGACAACTCAGTTCTGACAGTGCTTACATTATGGTTGTCATGAACAATTCAGTTCTGACAGTGCTTACATTATGGTTGTCATGGACAACTCGGTTCTGACAGTGCTTACATTATGGTTGTCATGGACAACTCGGTTCTGACAGTGCTTACATTATGGTTGTCATGGACAACTCGGTTCTGACAGTGCTTATAATATGGTTGTCAAGAACAACTCAAGTCTGACAGTGCTTACATTTTGGTTGTCAAGAACAACTCAGTTCTGACAGTACTTACATTATGGTTGTCAAGAACAACTCAGTTCTGACAGTGCTTATATTATGGTTGTCATGAACAACTCAGTTCTGACAGTGCTTACATTATGGTTGTGAAGAACAACTCAGTTCTGACAGTGCTTACATTATGGTTGTCATGGACAACTCAGTTCTGACAGTGCTTACAATATGGTTGTCAAGAACAACTCAGTTCTGACAGTGCTTACATTATGGTTGTCATGGACAACTCGGTTCGGTCAGTGCTTGCATTATGGTTGTCAAAAACAACTCAGTTCTGACAGTGCTTATATTATGGTTGTCATGAACAACTCAGTTCTGACAGTGCTTACATTATGGTTGTGAAGAACAACTCAGTTCTGACAGTGCTTACATTATGGTTGTCATGGACAACTCAGTTCTGACAGTGCTTACAATATGGTTGTCAAGAACAACTCAGTTCTGACAGTGCTTACATTATGGTTGTCACGGACAACTCGGTTCTGTCAGTGCTTGCATTATGGTTGTCAAGAACAACTCAGTTCTGACAGTATTTACATTATGGTTGTAAAGAACAACTCAGTTCTAACAGTGCTTACATTATGGTTGTCATGAGCAACTCAGTTCTGACAGTGCTTACATTATGGTCGTCAAGAACAACTCAGTTCTGACAGTGCTTACATTATGGTTGTCATGAACAACTCAGTTCTGACAGTGCTTACATTATGGTTGTCATGGACAACTCGGTTCTGTCAGTGCTTACATTATGGTTGTCAAGAACAACTCAGTTCTGACAGCGCTTATATTATGGTTGTCAAGAACAACTCAGTTCTGACAGTGCTTACATTATGGTTGTCAAGAACAACTCAGTTCTGACAGTGCTTGCATTATGGTTGTCAAGAACAACTCAGTTCTGACAGTGCTTACAATATGGTTGTCAAGAACAACTCAGTTCTGACAGTGCTTACATTATGGTTGTCATGGACAACTCGGTTCTGTCAGTGCTTACATTATGGTTGTCAAGAACAACTCAGTTCTGACAGCGCTTATATTATGGTTGTCAAGAACAACTCAGTTCTGACAATGCTTACATTTTGGTTGTTATCAACAACTCAGTTCTGACAGTGCTTACATAATTTGTTGTAATGGACAACTCAGTTCTGACAGTGCTTACATTATGGTTGTCAAGAACAACTCAGTTCTGACAGTGCTTACATTATGGTTGTCAAGAACAACTCAGTTCTAACAATGCTTACATTTTGGTTGTCATGAACAACTGAGTTCTGACAGTGCTTACATTATGGTTGTCAAGAACAACTCAGTTCTGACAGTGCTTGCATTATGGTTGTCAAGAACAAGTCAGTTCTGACAGTGCTTACATTATGGTTGTCAAGAACAACTCAGTTCTGACAGTATTTACATTATGGTTGTCAAGAACAACTCAGTTCTAACAGTGCTTACATTATGGTTGTCATGAACAACTCATTTCTGACAGTGCTTACATTATGGTCGTCAAGAATAACTCAGTTCTGACAGTGCTTACATTATGGTTGTCAAGAACAACTCAGTTCTGACAGTGCTTACATTATGGTTGTCATGAACAACTCAGTTCTGACAGTGCTTACATTATGGTTGTCATGAACAACTCAGTTCTGACAGTGCTTACATTATGGTTGTCAAGAACAACTCAGTTCTGACAGTGCTTACATTATGGTTGTCATGAACAACTCGGTTCTGACAGTGCTTACATTATGGTTGTCAAGAACAACTCAGTTCTAACAGTGCTTACGTTAAGGTTTTCATGGACAACTCGGTTCTGACAGTGCTTATATTATGGTTGTCAAGAACAACTCAGTTCTGACAGTGCTTACATTATGGTTGTGAAGAACAACTCAGTTTTGACAGTGCTTACATTATGGTTGTCATGAACAACTCAGTTCTGACAGTGCTTACATTATGGTTGTCATGGACAACTCGGTTCTGACAGTGCTTATAATATGGTTGTCAAGAACAACTCAGTTCTGACAGTGCTTACATTTTGGTTGTCAAGAACAACTCAATTCCGACTGTGCTTACATTATGGTTGTCAAAAACAACTCAGTTCTGACAGTGCTTACATTATGGTTGTCAAGAACAACTCAGTTCTGACAGTGCTTACATTATGGTTGTCAAGAATTACTCAGTTCTGACAGTGCTTACATTATGGTTGTCATGAATAATTCATTTCTGACAGCACTTACATTATGGTTGTCATGAACAACTCAGTTCTGACAGTGCTTGCATTATGATTGTCAAGAACAACTCAGTTCTGACAGTGTTTGCATTTTGGTTGCCAAGAACATCTCAGTTCTGACAGTGCTTACATGATGGTTGTCATGAACAACTCAGTTCTGACAGTGCTTACATTATGGTTGTCATGAACAACTCAGTTCTGACAGTGCTTACATTATGGTTGTCATGGACAACTCTGTTCTAACCGTGCTTACATTATGGTTGTCATGAACAACTCAGTTCTGACAGTGCTTACATTATGGTTGTCATGAAAAATTTATTTCTGACAGCACTTACATTATGGTTGTCATGAACAACTCAGTTCTGACAGTGCTTGCATTATGGTTGTCAAGAACAACTCAGTTCTGACAGTGCTTGCATTTTGGTTGCCAAGAACATCTCAGTTCTGACAGTGCTTACATGATGGTTGTCAAGAACAACTCAGTTCGGACAGTGCTTACATTATGGTTGTCAAGAACAACTCAGTTCTGACAGTGCTTACATTATGGTTGTCATGAACAACTCAGTTCTGACAGTGCTTACATTTTGGTTGTCATGAACAACTCAGTTCTGACAGTGCTTACATTATGGTTGTCATGGACAACTCAGTTCTGACAGTGCTTACATTATGGTTGTCAAGAACAACTCAGTTCTGACAGTGCTTATATTATGGTTGTCAAGAACAACTCAGTTCTGACAGTGCTTACATTATGGTTGTCATGAACAACTCAGTTCTGACAGTGCTTACATTATGGTTGTCAAGAACAACTCAGTTCTGACTGTGCTTACATTATGGTTGTCATGAACAACTCAGTTCTGACAGTGCTTACATTATGGTTGTCAAAAACAATTCAGTTCTGACAGTGCTTACATTATGGTTGTGATGGGCAACTCAGTTCTGACAGTGCTTACATTATGTTTGTCAAGAACAACTCAGTTCTGACTGCTTACAATATGGTTGTCAAGAACAGCTCAGTTCTGACAGTGCTTACAATATGGTTGTCAAGAACAACTCAGTTCTGACAGTGCCTACATTATGGTTGTCATGAACAACTTAGTTCTGACAGTGCTTACATTATGGTTGTCATGGACAACTCAGTTCTGACAGTGCTTACATTATGGTTGTCATGGACAACTCAGTTCTGACAGTGCTTACATTATGGTTGTCAAGAACAACTCAGTTCTGACAGTGCTTACATTATGGTTGTCATGAACAACTCAGTTCTGACAGTGCTTACATTGTGGTTGTCAAGAACAACACTGTTCTGACAGTGCTTACATTATGGTTGTCAAGATCAACTCAGTTCTGACAGTGCTTACATTATAGTTGTCAAGAACAACTCAGTTCTGACAGTGCTTACATGATGGTTGTCATGAACAACTCAGTTCTGACAGTGCTTACATTATGGTTGTGAAGAACAACTCAGTTCTGACAGTGCTTACATTATGGTTGTCATGGACAACTCAGTTCTGACAGTGCTTACAATATGGTTGTCAAGAACAACTCAGTTCTGACAGTGCTTACATTATGGTTGTCACGGACAACTCGGTTCTGTCAGTGCTTGCATTATGGTTGTCAAGAACAACTCAGTTCTGACAGTATTTACATTATGGTTGTAAAGAACAACTCAGTTCTAACAGTGCTTACATTATGGTTGTCATGAGCAACTCAGTTCTGACAGTGCTTACATTATGGTCGTCAAGAACAACTCAGTTCTGACAGTGTTTACATTATGGTTGTCATGAACAACTCAGTTCTGACAGTGCTTACATTATGGTTGTCATGGACAACTCGGTTCTGTCAGTGCTTACATTATGGTTGTCAAGAACAACTCAGTTCTGACAGCGCTTATATTATGGTTCTCAAGAACAACTCAGTTCTGACAGTGCTTACATTATGGTTGTCAAGAACAACTCAGTTCTGACAGTGCTTGCATTATGGTTGTCAAGAACAACTCAGTTCTGACAGTGCTTACAATATGGTTGTCAAGAACAACTCAGTTCTGACAGTGCTTACATTATGGTTGTCATGGACAACTCGGTTCTGTCAGTGCTTACATTATGGTTGTCAAGAACAACTCAGTTCTGACAGCGCTTATATTATGGTTGTCAAGAACAACTCAGTTCTGACAATGCTTACATTTTGGTTGTTATGAACAACTCAGTTCTGACAGTGCTTACATAATTTGTTGTAATGGACAACTCAGTTCTGACAGTGCTTACATTATGGTTGTCAAGAACAACTCAGTTCTGACAGTGCTTACATTATGGTTGTCAAGAACAACTCAGTTCTAACAATGCTTACATTTTGGTTGTCATGAACAACTCAGTTCTGACAGTGCTTACATTATGGTTGTCAAGAACAACTCAGTTCTGACAGTGCTTACATTATGGTTGTCATGAACAACTCGGTTCTGACAGTGCTTACATTATGGTTGTCAAGAACAACTCAGTTCTAACAGTGCTTACGTTAAGGTTTTCATGGACAACTCGGTTCTGACAGTGCTTATATTATGGTTGTCAAGAACAACTCAGTTCTGACAGTGCTTACATTATGGTTGTGAAGAACAACTCAGTTTTGACAGTGCTTACATTATGGTTGTCATGAACAACTCAGTTCTGACAGTGCTTACATTATGGTTGTCATGGACAACTCGGTTCTGACAGTGCTTATAATATGGTTGTCAAGAACAACTCAGTTCTGACAGTGCTTACATTTTGGTTGTCAAGAACAACTCAATTCCGACTGTGCTTACATTATGGTTGTCAAAAACAACTCAGTTCTGACAGTGCTTACATTATGGTTGTCATGAACAACTCAGTTCTGACAGTGCTTACATTATGGTTGTCAAGAACAACTCAGTTCTGACAGTGCTTACATTATGGTTGTCAAGAATTACTCAGTTCTGACAGTGCTTACATTATGGTTGTCATGAATAATTCATTTCTGACAGCACTTACATTATGGTTGTCATGAACAACTCAGTTCTGACAGTGCTTGCATTATGATTGTCAAGAACAACTCAGTTCTGACAGTGTTTGCATTTTGGTTGCCAAGAACATCTCAGTTCTGACAGTGCTTACATGATGGTTGTCATGAACAACTCAGTTCTGACAGTGCTTACATTATGGTTGTCATGAACAACTCAGTTCTGACAGTGCTTACATTATGGTTGTCATGGACAACTCTGTTCTAACCGTGCTTACATTATGGTTGTCATGAACAACTCAGTTCTGACAGTGCTTACATTATGGTTGTCATGAAAAATTTATTTCTGACAGCACTTACATTATGGTTGTCATGAACAACTCAGTTCTGACAGTGCTTGCATTATGGTTGTCAAGAACAACTCAGTTCTGACAGTGCTTGCATTTTGGTTGCCAAGAACATCTCAGTTCTGACAGTGCTTACATGATGGTTGTCAAGAACAACTCAGTTCGGACAGTGCTTACATTATGGTTGTCAAGAACAACTCAGTTCTGACAGTGCTTACATTATGGTTGTCATGAACAACTCAGTTCTGACAGTGCTTACATTTTGGTTGTCATGAACAACTCAGTTCTGACAGTGCTTACATTATGGTTGTCATGGACAACTCAGTTCTGACAGTGCTTACATTATGGTTGTCAAGAACAACTCAGTTCTGACAGTGCTTATATTATGGTTGTCAAGAACAACTCAGTTCTGACAGTGCTTACATTATGGTTGTCATGAACAACTCAGTTCTGACAGTGCTTACATTATGGTTGTCAAGAACAACTCAGTTCTGACTGTGCTTACATTATGGTTGTCATGAACAACTCAGTTCTGACAGTGCTTACATTATGGTTGTCAAAAACAATTCAGTTCTGACAGTGCTTACATTATGGTTGTGATGGGCAACTCAGTTCTGACAGTGCTTACATTATGTTTGTCAAGAACAACTCAGTTCTGACAGTGCTTACAATATGGTTGTCAAGAACAGCTCAGTTCTGACAGTGCTTACAATATGGTTGTCAAGAACAACTCAGTTCTGACAGTGCCTACATTATGGTTGTCATGAACAACTTAGTTCTGACAGTGCTTACATTATGGTTGTCATGGACAACTCAGTTCTGACAGTGCTTACATTATGGTTGTCATGGACAACTCAGTTCTGACAGTGCTTACATTATGGTTGTCAAGAACAACTCAGTTCTGACAGTGCTTACATTATGGTTGTCATGAACAACTCAGTTCTGACAGTGCTTACATTGTGGTTGTCAAGAACAACACTGTTCTGACAGTGCTTACATTATGGTTGTCAAGATCAACTCAGTTCTGACAGTGCTTACATTATGGTTGTCAAGAACAACTCAGTTCTGACAGTGCTTACATGATGGTTGTCATGAACAACTCAGTTCTGACAGTGCTTACATTATGGTTGTCATGGACAACTCAGTTCTGACAGTGCTTACATTATGGTTGTCAAGAACAACTCAGTTCTGACAGTGCTTACATTATGGTTGTCATGAACAACTCAGTTCTGACAGTGCTTACATTATGGTTGTCAAGAACAAATCAGTTCTGACAGTGCTTACATTATGGTTGTTAAGAACACTATTTCATAAAGACATAAATTGATTTATGTTTTTATTTACTATCACTGAAGAAATCATAATATGTTGGCATATGTGTATGTGTATAGTGATATCTGAAAATGCTTAGTCATCCAACTATTTCTTTCTTTATAAGCATGTGAAATAATTTGAAGAAAACAGACAAGTGATTTTCTTTTGTTCAAATTTGAATTTGCTGTCATTTCTATAAGTTTGATTTAAAAGGTTAGCTTATTCTCGATTAGATATGATCTTTTTTGAATCACATGCACTGACACCCTTGGGACCTCACAGTACACTTTTTGAGTCTCAAAGAAAACCCAGTATGACATAGTCTCTGATCTGCTGGTGCATAGACTAATATCTGTTAATACATAATATGCTGCCAGATCATGGTCTATCTGCTGGTGCATAGACTAAAATTTGTTAATACATAATATGCTGCCAGATCATGGTCTATATTGTTTGTCGTCTTATTAGTACAAACATACAGCACAGACCCAGATCTACCATTGCATTATGCAATAGCAGATTTTATTCTGCATAATGTATAGCTGCATCCAACTTGTATACAAACACACACACACGCACACACACACACACACACACACACAGAGACAGATCACACTATAAGTGAGGGTGTGAATGACTGAGGGACTTAAAAAAATTTAGAATGAAAGAGGCCATCCCTGCTGGAGATAAGGAGGTATTTAATGGCTGAATACTCATTTTGTAATTGTATGAAAAATAATTTTCAATAAAAATTTTCTTCTAGTGAAGTTGCAATGTTTTGGAATAAACTGTCTTCATTGTCATGGTTCCCAGCCTCTGAAATTTTTTTAACATTACTCAAAACTGTTTTAACAACCATCACATATTTGCAAAAGTATTGTGTATTACATCATAGCTTTTTTGTTCTTTATTCACTAAAAATATTCCTTTTTTTTTTCTAAAACAACTAGTGTTTCGACTCTATGGTCTTAAGCAAAGTTGTAGAAAAAGTAATTTATTTCCTTAGAATGTAAAGTGAAAATTTTAAAAGAACCTACTCTATTGTGAATTAAATTCCAAATAGTTCTAAAAGTTCTATCACAATTTGAAGTTCCACTTGAGTTCCAGTGGTATTCCAAATTAATTCCAATATTGAATGTGTTGATGTGCATGTGGCCTAGAATGTGCCAATGGTCTAGAGTGGGACAATGTTCTAAGGGTTTTTAATGTATCCCAATAATATAATCCAAAATGTCTCTGTCTGAATTCACCATAATTCCAAATTAAAATGTTAGGCAAATATAAATGAACACTTTATCATTCTAGTGAATAATGATTTTAATAAATTAATCCACCAAAATCAAAAAGTGAACACATCAACAATAAGATTGACTCTACTTCAGATGTCGAAGCAAGAATGAGTAATGTTTTCAAGTAAACAACATTGTATAAAAGGCTAAGACAATGTAATAGAACCAGGATATAGGTTAGTCTGCTCTATAAAACATTCAAAGTTGTCAAAAATTTTAGGAAAATACAAGTGTAAAACTTTATGATCTGAATATTTAAATCACAATGATAGAGAAATATTAGCTCTGTACCATCTTGTTTACATTGGTCAGGTACACAATTAACTTGATTTTAATTATGGCCAGATACAAAATAGGGATATACATGGCATATAATCATTAAGAAAAATCAACAAATAATACAAATTAAATACAAATATAACTAGGTATATTTATATAGTAAACACATATAAAATGTTTTAGGTGGACATAAGGCAGATTTCAGATGGGTTTGTAAGCATTTTCTACAAAAACCATAAACTGCTCATTAATGAAGCTTAGGTAAATTTCAAGTGGATTTTAGGTGGTTTTAGGTTGAATTTTAGATGAAATATGCAGATTATTTATCCAGAGATTAAGCAAAGCAAAAATCCATCTAAGATTAGATGAATAAAAACCCCTTTTGAGATTTACACCTCAAATAAAATTCCACCTGAGATTTCCATCTAAAAAAACAATCCAACTGAGGTTTCCGCCTAAAAAAAATGCTGCCTAAAATGTGCACTCTAAATTCCTATAAAAGTCAGCTTCAGATTTCAATCAAACAACCTAATGATGCTTAAAAATTTTTGGGAATTAATGATAATAGTCACAGTAACTTTTAAAATGGATCATGCATTTTATTTTGACAGACATTATCAAGTAAGATTTAAGTTTTTCTTGTCCACAATTTCTTTCTTGCTTCTGACAGTTCCATGATTGCATCAGTTATGTATTTTTTCATTCCCACTTGTTCCATTTCTTTTACACCATACCATGACATAATCTGCAAACTAATGCCTCTAAAATTTGTTTATTACATTTTATTATACATCCCACATAAAGTTTTAATATCATGGGTTGTATAAAATGATTCCAAAGACAGACAGATGGATAAGAATTGATAATTTAATCAATATGCCTTCCTTGCAGAATTGCAAAGATAAATTGAAGTTCAAAATGTGCAAAGGAGGGATATAAAATATCATTTGTGCATCAGGATAAGTGATAAGTTTCATTTATAAAACTTGTATGTGACACACTGGTAGTGTAGCTTTCAAATCTACCATTAAGCAAACAAGTGGAAACTGTAGAAACTGCAGAAACAGTGTGTAAAGTTGGTTATTAAATGATGAGTCAATTACTTCATTATACAAGTGGAACACATTTGGAATGTATCCTATATCCTGTCATATATGGTAAATGAAGTGTAAATTTTCAAATAAAATGAATAATGAAAGTGTTTCGAACTTAATTATATGAAGCCAAAATTTTAATTTATTTTATATCTATGAATCCAAGTATTTCCACTCTTTCTTTCACATGATATAGTAATTAGGTATAATATATATATATATATATATATATATATATATATATATATATATATATATATATATATATATATATATATATATATATATATATATAAACATACTTTGCTCATATGATTTATCATTAATAATTAGAGATAAATAATGTTTCTAGTTTAGTGGCACTTCATCTAATCTTCTGCTAACCCATGCAAATGGAATTTAGAAATTGTGACTTTTATGTTTTAAAATGGAGCTGGAAAAGTCAGAGAAAACTGGTACTAAGTTGAGTGTATTCAGTTGTTAGGTTTGTTGTCTAGTTTCTTAGGTTAGTGATTGTTACATGTTCATAGTTAGTGTTACCCATGAGGCAAAAAAAACTCAGAATTTGAACCAGTTCAAGAGTTGATCTTGATTTGTGAACAGTCCCATCCCAGCAGACTTTAAACTTGTAGTAACTTCAGATATGCCACCTCAACTTCCATATTAGTTTGAAAGGTGACCAGTGAGATTACAGATGCACCTATTGTGATTAAAATAAATATGTTATTTGTTTTATCTTCAGAATCCCCAATACATCAATCCCCTCAATTATTGTAGTGGACTGTATGCCTTGTATTTAATATGTGCTTTTGTTATGGAGCTGGTTGATGATATTTACTAATGGTAAAACACGAAACCTTGCAAAAGTATTTTACCACAAGACACATGATTTAATGTTTGTGTCTTGTTGTGTTGTTATTTTGATGACATTTCTACAAGTTTGAAATAATTGCTATAAAAATATACATATTGATACATGAAATAGAATATTGCTATAAAACAATACTTACAATATGCACATTATTTGTCATGATTATTATTAGTTTGCATTGTTAATTCTTTACATTTAAATTCATCTGAAATACCATTTGCAGTCATATGCTCTCATTTTTGTTAGTCAAAATGAAAAAGACTTGACAGAAAAATTGTTAGCCATATACAAATTAACACAAGTGACATGGTTCAAACACCCCCACCCCCGCTAATTATCTTAACCCAGCAGCATGTTCAGGATATTGGATACATTTCAAATGTATTCCACATGTATAATGAATCACTTGACTTATCATTTAATAACTACTTTTAGGTGAAGTTTCTACATTGTCAGCTTTGGTAAATTCAAAAGCTACACTACCAGTGTGTCACATGGTGAAATATGTTACATTAAACTCTCATTGTTGGTTCTTGCTTTCTCTGTTCCAGTTTAAGCCATAACAACCAGTCAGAAATTTATGAAGCTTATTTCCTTGGTTACAAGAAGACTATGGTGATCATGGATTAAAAACCCTAATAGAGTTATTATGGAGCAGATAAGAAATTTGGAATAGGGTATCTAGAAATTTAGTTCAAAGACAATTTAGCCCAAATTGGAACAAGACAATTTGACCCAACTCAACAATACAACAGTGACAATAGCTTTAAGAGGCATTTCTTCTTCAAGCTAGATAATCAGTCTCTCTCTCTTATATATATATATATATATACACACACACACACACATATACATACATACACACATGTTTACTAGGACAAAATATTCATGAACAATTTACAGTGGTAGTCTGTTTGAAAGTAGTTTTGTTATCTTGTCATTAGTAAGAATTGCATATAAATATATAACTATATTTTGATCTGTAATCTGGATATTGCAAATACAACCAGTTTGTCAACATACATTAAAGGTAGACCTGATTGCTATATACTACTTTCGGTAATCTTAATTGAATCACATTTCAAGTACACTTTGAAGACAGGACATAAATTCATTCACTGGATTTGGAGATATAAACCTTTATATATCACCAAAATGCGACTTAAAACAACCAAGCGACTTTTTGTAAACAACCCAATACGCATGCACGAGCTTGTGACGTCACAAGAGGAACCTACAGTTGGCTAGCAACATGGTTACTAGTCACCAAGTCAGATCAAACATAAACCAGAATTGGATTATTCTTCCTCTTCTTTTAATGAAGGGCAAGAAGAGAGTAGTGAAAAAGGCATTGAACATTACCGCTATGAACCATCTGACAACCATTTATTACAGCATTCACTCTTGAGTCACAGGCATCATACTTCTGGAAAATTATAGAAGAATCAAGTATAGCAATTGCCATTAATGACTACAACCTAATTTAAACCTAGCAGATATCCTGCCCACACGCCCAGCTGCCATTCCACCTTGCTAGACTGTGACACTGTGTTTATAATGCCAATTAAGTTACTATATTTTCAAGATTTTATTTCATTATATTTCCTTTTATGACTTTTTACTTGAAACTTTTTTTTTAGGATAAAATACCTTAATAACATAATGTTCAAATGACAATCTGTACACTTTAAGACATGCATCATTTTAGGAAAAAAGTAGAATAGTACCAAATCATATTGGTGGGATAATAATTTTGTAGAAAAGCACACATTACTGAAGTGTGAGACAATTTGGTCATCTATTCACATTTATTCAAGTTCAGTATTATTTGTTGTTCCAAAATTTAATGCCACATTATTTTAACAAAAATGTATTTAATCCTGACTGTTGAATGCTCTGCTTTGTTTATAATCTTGATTAGTGAAACCTATCATATCTGGGTCAGAACAAAAACAGTTCCATTTTCTACCTCATCTTCTGTTACATTGTCAACTGAACTTGTACATGTAGCCATACCATCCTGTAATGTCTAAAAGATAAATTTAGCTGAGGTCACACTGTCATGCATTATACTAATGAAATGGCAATGTGAAGCTTTGTATGAAGAAACTTTATTACTTTCAGTTATGTAAAATATGTTCCACCTCAAAATTATATCACCAATGAAACATGACCATTTAATGTATGGCAGCTGATTCTCTCTCTCTCTCTCTCTCTCTCTCTCTCTCTCACACACACACACACACACACACACACACACACACACACATGTACACTAACATGAAAAAGAAACAATCATTCATAAAGCAGTGAAATAAAACGAAGACAATTTGCAAAAGATATAGATACTCTATTACTTATTCTCTATTCCTCTTGTATGCTGGTCTTGAGCACTTGGGTGTCTGGTCTAAACTATTGGTTGTGGTGAGTGGGTGACTTTCGTCCGCATCAGGGCTATGAGCATGCTATGCCTCATTGCATAATGGATAATTAATACTTCGTTAGGGAGAAGAGTAGCTTTTTTCTTTATTCCAAACGTAGCCATCAAACTTTGACTGGGTTCAAAAGAATTGGGTTAAAAATGCTCACTACAGATTGTCGCATGTTTTGAAGGCTCTCTCTCTCCAATCCGATCTTGTCAGCCACACAAACCAGGACCAAAGTCATTTATAGTTACTGTCCGAGGGAAACAGATTAAACATCATCTTTTGGTGTATTACTACATCCACCAATGATACACCTCTTGCCCATACTGAGTAATACACACAATCATAATACAATCCAGAGATGCTTTACTCTTGACAATGTTATAGCAATGGTTCCTAGCATGTGATGTCACACAGCCTTCTGTTATGGAAACTACTGAAGTTGCACTCCCCCTTTTGGGGAAAATTTTGACATGTACATTTAAACTAAATATCTTGCCATCTGTTGATCGCATATGGTAGAAATTTTCAGATACTATATGAATCATGATGTTTAATAATTTAGAGTTAAGTGATACAGGGGTCTCAGGTCTACCTTTAAAGGTCACCACAAATTATACCTTCCAAAGATGAAAAGACATCAAGTTCATTTATATTGATACTGTATGTATCATATTGCAAGCTATGAATTGTGAGTCATATTGGTACACAGCACAGTTGTATCATTTCACCTCAAAATTTTTGCTGTCCCCTTACTTATATTGTTCATTTGAACTTTTGAGTTGGCACTTCAAAACTAGGTTCTGACACACAAAGGCTTTTAATTTTTTTATGAATAATTCTCTTGTGTGCTACCACCATTATCCTCATTACTATTCCAGGATTTGAAATCAATGCTACAAAACACCTTATCTTTGACATCTATTATAGATGTCAAAAATAAGGTGTTTTGTAACATTGATTTCAAATTTCTTACATTAAGTTAACTTAAAATAATTTTTTAAAAAATATATGACAGTAAAATGATTATACTTATTTCTTGTTTTATTTTACATTTGAATTTTTCTAAGGCATTTTATTCAAGACCAATAACTCTGTTTTCATTATTTGATATCATGGACTATTATAGCATACACTGGTGTTTCTATTCTGGCCTATTGCCCAGGTCAAGATTAGATGTTAATTGCTTTGCCTGTACTATGGCCCCTTTTGTGTTAGCAACAGAATGGATAGAAGTTATCATGTTGAAACTGCCCAGCAAGACTTGATTTAAAAATTATTCATTAGCAGTCATTAGAAGCATTGTGCCTCAGTTTCTTATTTTCTTTTTTATGTTATTGCTGGGGTCTTTGCTCTCCTTTTATCATCTGCCTGACCACTGAGTTTTCATTTTCTTTCTTGATACTAGCATTTTCATTTCCTTCTCCATTTGTACATTTCCTCTTTCTTGGGACTAAATTCCTCAGCATGATTTTTGCTTTCTTTGGACTAATGTTTCCTTTATCCTTTTACCAGAGGCTGAGTTATCCTCAGCAGACATTTTTACTAAATTTAATTAGGTTGTCTGTAATCTTTTCCTCTGGCAACTTGCTGCCATTTATGATTTCCTTATATCTGCCTAGCAAATTGAGCTAAAAGATCCTCCCACTCTAAAAATTACAGAAAAAGGATCAGATTGTAATTTCTTCTTACAATTATTATTTATTTAAAATCCAAGAAAAAAAACATGATTTCTTTACTCTTAAGATAAAATAGTAGTTAGCACTTTTTTGGATAAATATTAAATCTGAGAATCTGCAATAATGATGATAGTTGATAAAATGAAAAGTGCTGATAATAAAATTTTCTGCATACATGTTTGATGGGAAGAGTCATTTATGTTACAAATCATTGTATAATAGTGACTTGTCAATGTATTAATACAATCAATGACAAATTCAGTTATGTTTTTCAGTAATTGTCAATATAAATAATTTTAGTTGGGCTTTTTGTATTCAACTTTTTAGAATGAAACTCAGAGAGAGAGAGAGAGAGAGAGAGAGAGAGAGAGAGACATTCCATTCACTCTCACAGCTTTTTGTAATCTTATTATCCAACTTTCTCTCAACCTTTATTTCTCAGTGTGCATTTAACATTAGTTTTAAGGAATACTCTTATTTTCTAGTTGAAAAAAAATTGTGTTATATGTTTATTATCAGCACATTGTAAATTTTTACATGAGCAAAATTTATTATAGTCATACCAATTATATTCATACTTATATATGTTTGGATTGAGATATTATGGTCATAAAACTTTAAAAGAACAGCATAAACTGAACAATGCATTGCCATTAATTTTTACAGATGCAAAGATTAAAGTCTTATAATTGCAAGTTTGTATAAATGCTTTCTAAACTACCACTTGACTTTCTTTTTTTCTGAATTTTTTTTAGAAAATTACAGTTAAAAAGATTTCTAAAATACTTTTATTACTTCATACAGTTAAAAAGATTTCTAAAATACTTTTATTACTTCATACCACTCCGTTTATCATAATTGCATTGTTGCCGATAAAACATTTCTGTAACTATTCATAGACAACACACTGAAGCATTAAAGTCAATATATGACTTAACTAGACTCTTCTTTGCAACCGAATTGACATAACCAAAAACATGTATATTGTGTCATAGAGTGTATCTGTTTTTAGAAAGAGGGATTTTCTTAATATAACCATTTACTTTCTAGCCTCATAAGAATAATCCATTGATAGGACTGCAGATTTATGGTTTACTTTTTTCCAATGCATTGACAATAAGTACATTGGATAAATAGTATTTGCTTCAATATTAATTTGTATTTTTTCAAAAATGAATGATGTTAGAAAACAACCTTGACGTTAGAGTAGTTTTTCTTTTTATCTTCTTTGAATTCCACAAAATAGTATTGCCCCATATGTTTGTGACATTAAATATTTAGGCTAAGTGTTCAATCACATAATATTTAGACTTTGCTCTCACTGAATTGTATATTTTCCTTAATCTATTTGCAAAGTTGATTATGAAAAAAGACAGTTGAATGAAGTAATAGAAATGAGAATGAAGTAATAGAAATGACGATCACAGGTTCACTCAGTTTCAGACTGATTTTATAAAAAAAATGATGCAAATATGGCAGTTAACATCTCTTCACTGATTATATTATTAAAATACAACTTAGTATTTACTATTGATGTTAAACTTTCGAAACAGAAACAGACTTTGGTATAATTTCATCATCAAATAGTACATTTCAGGAAATCAGCAGTGACATCTTTTCAGAAAAGGGTTAATGGTCAGTTAAGCTATTAAAATAGCCTTTGAATGTGCAAGTGTTGTCAGTGTAATTTGTATTGACACACATAAATACTTTGACCTTGTTACAACACAAGTCAGAATTTCCTGGCAGGGAGCATCTCAAAAGTCATAAACTACTTTCAGTCATGGTATATCTGAAAAATCATAGGGCAAATTCATTTTCATAACAAAAAAAGGCAAAGTTTACATTTTTGAGGCACTTTCCCTGGAAGCACAACCCCAGATGGCAACTGTTCAGACAATTCAAGATATAGATCATAGTTGACACAAGATTTATGGAAACTTATTGGCCAGTTTCTGAATAAGAAAGCATTGCAATAGGAAAAAATTTAGCATATCATTCTTTCTTTCATGTCTAGACACTTCTCTGTAGGTTAGCCAATAAACTGATATAGTTAAGCATTATAATGACAGTGTATTGTTATACTGAAGTCTTGAGTGGTGTCTTTTGACATAATACTTGAGTTACACAAAAGAGCTGTTTCTGGTGCATTGATGTTGAAAATGTGGAAACCTGTTAATATTCTAACATGATGTCACTACTTCTGAAACATACATGAAAAATATTTCAACAGTTATGAATATTGAGAGTAGACTAGTTAGATTATAATAAATGATTTTCACTTGAGTACATGGTATGATGAGTAGTAGATAAATTGAAAAGTAAGAAAAATAGGAGTGCATCAAGCTGCATTAATTTTTTTACCAAGAACATTGACTACAGTCCCGCTGTAAATATCCTTTCCCATCACATCTTCTTATTTGCCATGAATTTTCCCAGAAGTTGAGTCTTGGACTTTTCACTAAGGATACTGTGGCTAGAATTGGCCAGGAAATGCATGCATATGAAGCTGCCGACTTATTTCTGACTTAGTTAAAAAGTCATTTGCACAATTAAAAGTGGCACAGTGACCATTGGAGAACAACAACTGGAATAATGATCAGGACCACAAGATCATTCTGCAGAAACTGGTAGGATTAAATTTTCAGATTGCCCAGTCTCTCAAGGCAACCATGGAGCTAATTGGTGTAAACTGCAGGGTGTAACTTGAACTTTGTTTATATTTCTATTGATATAACTTAAAGATATTGACTGATTCTTTAGGGTTTTTTTTAAAGGTGATGAGTAACCTTTTATCACAGCTATATGTATGTGAATCTTAAATATAACCATTCTGTGCCCTTCTCATGGTACTCTAGATTGGGCGTAGTTCAATGTAGTTCCAATGAGACACATCAGATGCCCTTGCTCCAAGAGTTTAGAACCTACAGAAATGCATTATACAGTGATGGAAATATTTATTTTGAGTGTTTAGTGATGAAGTATATCAATTTGATTTAAAATAATACGAGATGAAAAATAGTCTTACAAACCGTGATGAATTATTAGCATTAATACAAAAATGAAAACTTATTTGCTTTCTGATGATGGTGATGTCCTTGAAATTGATTCAGATGATGAACTTTGTATACATGGACTGAGTGGGGGAAAAAAAGTTGATGACTGTGATTCACAGTCAATGTATTATGGTGCAGAAGTCTCTAGGTGTTGTTGCTACTGGTTGTATTTACAACAAAATACAATCTCACTGTAAATGCGACACAACAGCTTCTCAACATTATTGCTTTTGCTCTAAGTGGCCATATGCTTCATGAATGCAATTTTTTTTCAAAATCTAAGCAACCCACTAGCTTATTATATTATTATTATTATTATTATTATTATTATTATTATTATTATTATTATTGTTATTATTATTATTATTGTGACAATTGGATTATATATTCTAGAGACATTTCTTTTTAAGTCTGCTCTTAGGATTTTTAATGAGCATATTTTGATAAGAATCAAAACAAAATTATTTCTCAGAGTATAAATCAGATCAAGTCCGAAATTCACCTTGCACCAAATTCTCCAAGTCAAGAGACCTATCTATGTTTGCATTTCTTTTAATAAAGTTCAGAATTTATGTATAATATTTCTGTTCAAATCAGCCTAAAATCCATCTTACAGTAGGAAAATAAACTGGACAATCCGAATGTTTCCATCTACCAGTTATCTGATTATGAGAAATAGTTTGCTTAACTCTGAACCCATAGCCGTATTCCCAGTCTACCTAAAGTCTGTCTGAAATTTGGGTTTTTTAAGTTGAATACATCCTAAATCCATCTAAAATTCAGTAGGAATTTGCCTAAAAATTATGGGAAATTAACAATCTTGAAACATGATTTATTTATTGTTCTATTAGTAAAATGTAGATGCCATGATTTTATTGCAAGTTATAGTGAAATTTCTATCCTTGCTGAAATCACTGAGTGTCACAATTCATTAATTTTAAGGTCATCACAAATTCTGGAACTTATTTTTCTTTATTGAAACATATCTGTATAACAAAACTTTTAATTACCAAGTGTGTGTTGATTGGTTGTATTGGTATCTTTGATCACTTTTGTGAATGAGTAAGCTAGGTTGTTAAATTACATTACTTACAGAATAATATTTATTACAGCATTCATTTGATCCACTGACATAAGTTGATTAATCATTTAAAATGTGTTGACCTGACACAAAAGTGACCACAAGTAGGAGGGATTTATATCCTTCTTTTCTTTTCATTGACCCTTTTTGCTTGATTTGATACAAAGACAATGATTTATATAAATCAGGTCAGCTTCTGGCTTCTACAAACTAGAGATCAAAACATGGTCTGCACTTAATTAGGTCCTTACGGAGATGCTTGTGGACAAAGCTGTGATAGATGCTCGAAATGTTTTGTGTGTGAATTACAAGAACATACATTGCCTTGATGGTGATTACACTGAAGCCAAATTAAAAGTTGGAACAAGATCAGAAATTTCTCTTGACAAAAACTTATTTAGTTTTTAAAGTGTAGCAAACAGTAAATATTTAACTAATGTTATATTGATACAATTTTTGTTGAATATTGTTATTTACAGTGTTTTGACAGTATTGTTTGGAAAGAAAATTTAACAGACTTGACAATTTTTTTTATTCAAAGTTGAGAATTTCATAATGTTGATTCCAGTTTATGGGAAGTAACCACCATTGATGACAGTGTAATGAGTGATATATCAAGGATTCATTTGTCAGATTTTATCATAATTTTCTTCACTATTCTTTTGGTATTTTCTAGTTAAAAATAGATGGGATCCACCCCAGACTCCACATTATAAGCAGGTTTGTGATTTTTCTAGGCAAGAATTATTGAGGGAGTGGTGTGTATAGATGAAGGACCAATGTATTTCTTAAATGGTCAAAAGGAAATTTGTGTATCATTATGTATGGGTGTTAAATAGACTGAAATATAAATGATCTGTTATCCTTACAGGATATAGTGACCCTTACTGCATGCTTGGGATAATGCCAGGTCAAACTTGGCTAAGCCCCGAGGGAGAGTCAGGTTGTGGGAGCATGGGTTCTTCTGATGATGAATCCCCCAAACAGAAGGAGTACAAGAAAAAAGGACTTGGCAAATTGTCTATGAAAAAGAAAGATCGCACTGTCAGGGATCTTCTTCCAGCCAAGTACATTCAAACAACTGCAGTTATCAACAAGAATCTGAATCCAGTCTGGAATGAAAAATTTAGATTGTAAGTACAGCATATTTATCTACAATTACACACATTTGCAGACCTGTGATTTCTGTGAACTGTGAATTCATTATTTTGTATAAATTTTTATGGTTTCAAGATAAAGAGATTTCAACTTTGTCTTAATTTTGTGCATTATATTGTAGCCACAAAATGATTATTGTTGGTTTGTTCTTTAAATTCATGGCTTGAAGTAACTACAAGTCTACAAATTGGTAACCCATGAAAAATGGTGAATTCACAGTATATGTTTTATACTTGAGCCAAATTATAGTTCTCATACCTACCATAATACAAAGGGTCGTGCTAACAGCAAGATTTTTTTTACTCCCATACCCAATGAAATATTTGTTTAAATAAAACTTGATTTTCAGTTTTTAAAAACAAACAAAACAAGAAACAAAAGAACACCACCTCACTAAACAACCACCTTTTCAATTATTATTAATTGGCTCACAATTAAGCTACAGTGAATGTTTTAAGTCCCATTTAGACTGCTGTTGGGCAGCCCATTACCCTAAAATTTGCAAAGGGAAAGGTCACAAAGCAGAACAACCCAAATTCATTTTAAGTTATAGGTAAGTCAAAGCTGTGCTAGTCTTATCCTTAACAACATTGTCGGCTCTGAGCAAAGAAATGCACTGGGGCCCTCTACCAACCCTACAATTTATTAACAATATTGGCAGCATGATGCCCTAGAAGTATGAAGCCTTGGGAAATTGCCCACTGTGTCCATGCCTTAAGAGGGCGCTGAATCAAAGAGATGTATGTTGAAGAGTGAAAGTTATTACATATGGTTGCCATGAATGAGAATGTTTATGCTACTTGTATTAAATATTAGTAGCAAGTTTGTGAACAGCAGCAACAACATTTCTATTGTTCCATATATAAAATGCAAAGCATGATAATTGCAGTTATTGGAATAGTGTTCAAGTGTGATTAGGGAAACAATAGGCTATCATTGAAGCAAGCAGAGCCCAGCAAGACTGAATTTCAGAACTACTCCTGGTTGAGTTATACTTTGCAAAACACAGCAGCGGGTGTGTGTGTGTGTAATTCTCTACACATACTACATGGAGCATATTGACAGAAGTCATTCTGAAGAATTTTTTATTACTGCTGTATTATCTGTAAAGCCTTGATTAAACTCAAAAATATTATATCCCTTTCCCCCAATGAAATGGTGAGACCAAAATGTGATGTATATTCATTTTTATATAGAGCCAAGGCTATCTTGTCATCAAACTGTATAGGATACAGTTCTGACCATGCTAACATTATGGTTGTCAAGAATAGCTCAGAGAAACTAGCAAGGAAGTTCTGAACTTGAATATTATTGGTATCAAATGAGTACAAAGATAATACAAATAACAAGGTTACATGGTGGTTTGGTTGTCGTTTTCTAGAGGATGATCAACAATGATGTTATTGCCTTGATCAAGTAACTATTGTAATAAAGCATGAAATTTTTAGATGGAATAAATGGAGACCTGAGCAGAGAAATCAAATAAAACATGAACAATTTAATAAGTTACATAAATGAAATGAAATTGAACATGACATTTAAATGACATACTTTCATGGGAATTTATTTAAAAAATGTAATTAGCCATTCTGTTTATCCCATTAAGACAAATTTAATCATAAAATTGAGTGAATGATCAAACTTGATTGCCAGCAAAACATGACTGCTTGCCAGTCCTTCCAAATTCAACATTTGTGACAGGATAGAGTCAAGACGTTCAATTTCCTATTTTTCTCTCTCCAGCCTCTTTGATTCATCAATCATCTTTTGGTTCTATCCTTCCTTTGCCCACTGTATGGGTGCATATTTGGAGCTATTTCCCATTTAAAATAAATAATAGACCACCTAAATATTTGTCAGGCATTCTATTTTGGGGCTGAACACTATGACCTCTCTCATTATGTTTAATACCATCAAATTGTAATTCAACAGAAACTAAGGATAATATGGGCCAGTTTGCAGCCTGACAGCAGATTCACAAACCCTAGTACAGAAGACAAGTTTATCTCTAATGATTATTCAGCATCCCTAACTAAATTATGACATAATCTAGATTTCTTAATAAACTATTACACCCTACTGTGGACTATAAATCACTAATTGCCAAATGCTGGTGGGCAGACATTCATAATGCTAATACCATCGATTCTTGGTTATAATCCAGTTCTTATTATAAAAATGAAGCATTGAAATTCATTCCTTGCCATAACTACAATAGTTTCTATCTAACAATCTGTTGTCAACATCCAACAACATACGAATACTCATTTCATAGCATACATGATTCATAACATTTAAGACAAAAAAGTACTTAATTCTTTAATATCACAATTATCTCAAGCATTCTTAGCAAAGAAAAAATGTATGAAATTCTTAGAATAAATAAGCCTTATAACATTCAAGATGAATGCAAACAATTAACTTCCAACCTCATTAAAGGAAGATCAATAAATTTAAAACAAATACATTCAAACAAATAATTGCAAACCCATATCATGAAAATTGCATGAAACTGAAACAAATACCTTGTGTATTTTGAGGCTTGCTTGCTTCTGTGCAGCTGAATCTCTAACTTTGAGGTTCTGTATCCCTCAAACCTTCATACACTCACCCCATGAACTCTTTGAACATGAAAAGATAATACTTGCTAGTTTGCTTTAGAGCTAAGACTTTTGTGCCTTTCCAAAGAAACTTATACTGCCTAATTGTTCTAGGGAGAATACTTAAAACATAGAATTTCATATGGAAAAACACACATCCCTTTTTGAGTTTAGCATAGCCAGCCAATCAAGATTAAATTTGTCTAATCAGTGTTACTTATACAAAGTTAGAATAATTCTCTCTATTCTGCCCTTATTAATAATCTTTTTTGTTGTCACAAGTCTATACTCTTAAAATATGTAACAGAAGAGAGTGAAAAGCAACAAGCTTTGTTAAATTTAGCATCTAATTTTTTTTGTCCAGAATACAAAGTGAAAATGAAGAAAAATCTCAAAACATACCCAAAATGATCATAGAATTACAGGCACAAGTCCTAATAATTTGAAGTTCTGAATAAACTTTAGTGGAAATCCAAATTAAAACTAGTGCTGAAGGTGTTGATGTGTTTGTAGCAGCCTGTATTGTGTTGTACTAACTAAAAGTCTTTTGTTGAAACACAGTAATATAATTCCATGTTTGAATTCACTGTAAATCCCAGTGAATGTCTCTGTCCAAGAATATTATTTTTTATTCTGTCCAAGAATATTATTTTTTATTAGTACTCTGTATTTCCAGAGAAAATAATAATTGAACTAAATAATTGAAGAAATCAATTCTAGCTGAAATGAACTTCTGGACACAACATACAAAATTGATTCTGCTAGATCTTAAAGCAGGAATGAATAATATTTCATGTAACAAGATAATATTCTTCCACTAGACCTCAGGTGACAATTAACATTTTCTAAAAGATACCATTATATAATGGAAAATAACCTCTCGAAAGTTCAGAATGTTTACAAAATAAAATGTTATTATTAGAAATTATGTTACTAAAATTATTACTTATAACCTGGACTATGTCAAGTTCACCAGGTAAACTGTAGTTTTTTTTTTTTCAATAACCAAGACTCAGACCTAAATAAACATGTTTACTTCATTTAATAATTATCCTAATATTAAGCCTATACATAGAGAAAATATTTTAGCTATGGATTAGCTGTTTACATAATGAACAAAAATTGATAATTAAGGTCAAGCAGAAAATAAACTTGATTTTGGACATGGAATGAATAATTATTTTACAACCCCACAACATCAACAAGCTTAGAATGTTCCAAGTGGAAACTTGTTAAACATTGAATGGAATTTTACGTAGAAATGACTCACATTTGGAGAATTTTGGAAGATTCTATTGCAGTGTAGGTCAAGTTGGTATTTGTATATAAAGTATTTCATAAACAATTATTTATTCCTGTTTCATATCAGTTTTGGGAATTTGATCAGAGTTTATGGTTGTATTCAGAGATAATTTTAGAGCAAATATTTATTTAAATTATTCATTGGTATTACAAAGTGCATATTAAATTTTTTGTACTCAAACACTACTTCAGGATTATTGAGAATTCATTTACAGACATTTATGATTATGTCATTTTGGAACATCAGGACATTCAAGATTATTTGAATTTATTTGGATCATTCAATGCTTTTACACCTGTGCTAGAACATTTAGGAATATTTGAGATTTAATTCAAAATATTGTGTCCATTGAAGTTTCACCTATTTATTGTGAAATAAATTATTTGTTAAATTTAACCTAAATTGGTTTCACTTCTTTTCTGTTACATAGTTTTAGACTTGGAGAGTCCTAGCGCTACATGAAGTTACAAATAGAGCAGATTAGACTTTAATCTAGTGGCTACGTAAGAAGTTGTAAATAGAACACAGTAGACCCCAACTTTATGTCTGTGTGATAGCAGACCTGGTTTTCAATGTTGATTTTGATGTTACAATATGTAAATAGGGCATACTGTTCATGTTAAATACACTTTTTAACATCAACAGACTACAAGAAGCCTAAAGAGGCATTTGTATTGGGTAGCAATTCATCTAAGAATGGAAAATTTAGCCTCCAAAATGAGCTTTTTTAGCCATGATATTACTTTGAGAAGTGAATTATGAAAACATTAAAGCTTCCAATTAGTTTAGTTATTAATAGCCTGAATCTTCTTCCTGTCAGTGTTGTAAAACCAAGGAAGTGGTTTGAACCGTTTCTTGAAACTATGATCCTACTCTCTTCCGTTTCCAATTTATTTCTGCAAGCAAGCTACCATGTTTACTCATAAATTGGAGGAAAAAGTATAGCAGGTCTTAAGGTCCAAAATTTGAAACCATTCTTCATCACTGATATCAGCATGACAGAGTGATTCATTTCTGAATAGAAAATCTACCCTTCCTTTTAGGAATTTTCTAATGCTGCACATATTGAAGCATGAACTTGCTATGTTAGTGTATTTCTGTAACTCCTGCCAGGCATGTATGATCTAGTTGACCATTTGTTGTTTGGATGGATAGGGTATTCATTGGGGTGTCTCTTCACCATTATCTTTATTTTCAATAAGCTCCATCTCATCTTGTTAAGATGATCCATTTGCCAAGGAGGAAAGATTTGAAATGCTTATTGATATAAAGGGCTTTGAGTGGCCGAGTGGTCTAAAGCGCTCTCCATTACGGATCACTGCCATCTCACCTCTGTATGTGTGACATTGAGTCAAAGATTCAGCAAATGTGGATATGTGAGAAAGCTTGCCAGTTATGCTTCTCATGGGCCAGTGTTTCTTTCTGCCCATTGCCAGATTTCCTCCTCCACCATTTAAATTATTACAATCATAGTTTCAAGAAACGGCTCAAACCACTTCCTCGGTTTTATAACACTGATAGGAAGAAGATTCAGGCTATTAATAACTAAACTAGCTGCTATGTATAGCCTATTGTGTGCTGAAAAATGGCGTTAAGCCCCAAAACAACAACAACAACAACAACTTATTGATATAAACATCAAGAGGCTGCAATGCAGTCTGCTAATGGAGCCTTTTGGAATCATAGCCATGATGGGTTTTTTTTCCAGTTTAACTCTATACCTCATTGGTAAGATGCACACAAAATGAATCTAAAACAAGCAGTGAGGAAAATCTCTTTTTTCCATATTGCACACATAATGAATCCAAAATAATCAGTGAGTGCATTCTCTTTTTTCCATATTGCACACAAAATGAATCCAAAAACAATCAGTGAGGGAAATCTCTTTATTCAATATTGCACACATAATCCAAAACAATCAGTGAGTGCATTCTCTTTTTTCCATATTGCACACAAAATGAATCCAAAACAAGCAGTGAGGGAAATCTCTTTATTCAATATTGCACACATAATGAATCCAAAACAAGCAATGAGTGCATTATCTTTTTTCCATATTGCACACAAAATGAATCTAAAACAAGCAGTGAGGGAAATCTCTTTTTTCAATATTGCACACACAATGAATCCAAAACAAGCAGTGAGTGCATTATCTTTTTTCCATATTTCTGGATTGCTGGCTGCTGTACATTACAAGACACAGTGAAGTGTCACTTTTCTCCACTGAGTATCAGACTCCATTTTCCCTATCCCGTCTCCAGTCTATCAGGAACTAAGTCAAAATTGACTAGTGTCTCATCCATATTCCCAATGAGTCTGTTCTTGTACTCCTTGTGCAATTTGTTTTTATGTAGTTTACAAAATTTATACTTCATTTTCCAAGTCAAATGAGGCTTTTGAGAAAATGAAGTTCTACATGTTAATGCAAATTTATTTCTGTTGCAAAACATGTAAATCCATCCTTGTGAGGTTTTAAACCCAATACAGTCTTTCTTAATAAGTGTGCAAGCATAGTTCTGCACCATTCTACTATAATAGGAACATGATGATTTCATATCCACAGAATCCATGACATAATTTCTTATTTCACTGGATAGCTCAGTAGATCCCTCTTAAATACGAATTTGCTGAATAGAGTGAGAAAAAATTTTTTTGTCAAAGAGGGTGATGTTGGAAATAGATTTTGCAGCAGGTTTTCTACCAGCCAGCATTATTTCCATTACGACCTCTAAAATTTTCATTTTTTTTTATTTTCCACAATTTGGGGTGATGTTTGCATATCATTAACATCCTTAGTATAGCCATAAGTGGCAATTTCTGAAATTTTTTGAAAAGTAAGAAGTTTATAGTAATCTGATCATTCTTTGCCATTATCATTTGCAACTGAGGATCAGCTTCAACAAGTTCTAATCACTCTTACACTAAATTTATAGTGATGCCACAGATCTTTTTATGCTTTGGTTTTAGTATCACTTAAATTTCGATAAAATTTAGTTGTTTTGTTTGTGTAACCTTGTAATAGCTAATTGTTGTGGAATGCTCTGCTAATTATTTCTGTTCAACAATTTAAAAAATGAGATTGAGTTTCTGCATCAAGACTATTATGATTTATGATTGAAATTTGTTGCATCTGTTTGGAAATCTGCAAACCATCAATTCAGTTAAAAATAGTTTAATTTCATGTTTGATGTAATAAATCTTTAGGTGATTTGAGGCAATTAAGAAGGTAATGCGTTTGTTTGGAACATGTCGTATTTGTGAAACTGCAACCTTCAGGACTAATTTTGACCTTTTTGTACACTTGCATGGGTTTCTCATATAGAAAGAGCATTTTGTCATTTATACTTTTCTTTGATGGCTGGTTGTCAGTGGGGGGATGTACCAGTGAATATATCTGCAAACCCTATTGTCTTTTAGTTTTTATAAGTAATTTTTAGTTCTTTTTTCCAGCTTTATGTTGTCATACATATACACAATTCATTAAACATGGTTAGTTATGTATGGTACCAGTACCATTTCAGAGTTAAACTTAACCTGTTAACCAGCAGGGGTTTGGAGTTTGCTCCCATACTGGATCTTCACTGTAGGACTTGTGGTACTAATGATATGGAAAAAAATGGGAACCGATTTAGAAATGTTGGACATAAAATAGAGTAATATATGGGTTTGGCCTGCCAAGACTAGGTGATAATGAAACAAAAATTTTTAGTAGAGAGAATGCATTGAAGGTTGCTGTAGTTGGTTGGTATAAATAGTATCCCAAACCAAAACTGCAAGCTTATTATTAAGATTGCTGTAAGCTTGCAAAAGCATACCTAGTTCATTTAAAGTTTGTGCAACCTTTACTAATTAAAAGGTTGTACAAGCTTACCAGTACAAGCTTGCAAACAAAGCTGGCCTAGCTAGCTGCATCTGAAGAACTGATATGGCATCAATTAAATTATTATATACATGGTCCAATACTTCAATTTTTGTAGCTCTTGATGTGTGAAAAGTATGAGTGATATAGTATTAAACATTAAACTGAAAATGTTAATATATGTTGTGCATTAATTAGCATGAGATCTTGTTGTCACAATGAAAGGAAAGCATATAATCAAATTATTTAATACTATTTAATCAGATAAATATAAAAAAGCGGGATCTGTGTGAGAAACTGTTTACATTTTTGTTCTGTAAGGCTTTAGAAACTTGTTTCTAATTCACTTCCATATAGAAATTTATTTGGTAGAGAATGGTGTCAAATGCTTAGGTTCCCTCTCTCATCTGTCATAATCATGTACTATTTAGGTGAAAACCAAAAGAATCCACTGAAACTACATGAGGTACCTAAAGATATTTGAAACGTAATAACTGCTATCTTTTTTGAGAATGAAAAGAATTTGGTGTAACAACATCTGAACAGTTGTTGAAAGTTTGATATGCGATAAGAAAAGAGACCCTAAGAATAATGGAAATGAGATTAACATGTATCTGTGTAATTTTATAATCTTGTGGCACTATTGTCAATAAATGACAGCATTGCATCAATTATTGCAGTTTGGCAATAAATAATGATCTGCAGCATTGTCATCTCAGTGATTGTGTGAAGCAACATTTCAAAGTCCTTTTTTGATGTAATTAAATCATAATTGAAACAGTATGCTGCAGCCCATCTGCAATCCTGTAAACTGTCAAAATACAACACACTTTTCAGTTTACACATCAACATGTCAACTCCATAATTTCAAATTATCTCTTGGGTTCTAAGATCAGTTACTGCACATATTCTGTTTAAATATTGTACCTATTGTTTAATGCAAGGTTATCATGGTAGTTTTGTGTTCATGTACCTAAAATATGTTGTGTACATATTTGGAGTTTGTAAACCAGTCTCCTGTCATTGAAAAAAAGGTGAAGTAACTGCCATTAAGTCCTTGATACCAAATCAAGCCTCTGTTGATTTCATTTCATCTTGCATGCTTTTATTATAGAATTTTTTTAAAAAAAGCATAATTCTTGAAGCTCATTTCTTTATAAAATGCTGGCAGAATGGGCCAGATCTCTCTCATTGAAAACAAAAATTTTATATATTTTAAAATTTTTATTTAGTATTTAAATAGCTGAATTATTGTTTTCTCCTGGCAGCAGATTGTCATTGAAACAAATATAAGGTCATTCTTTCAAAAACTTAATACCAGAAGTTATCACCACATAATTACAGAGACTATTTGATGGTGCATACATTGTTGATAAAAAGAATTTACAAGTACTTGACATCAGATATCTTGCTGTATTAAGTTAGTTGCTAAATAACTTTGCAGTCAGCAATTTTACAGAAATTTACTAAATGGAAGTCTTCCATTCCTTAACAAAATGACTGCATAGCCAAACGAATGTACAGTCAAAGAACTTCCTTTATGCAAAAAAACTCAGTTGTTTCTGTAAGATGATTAATATTGTTTTTAAAAAAAATCTAAGAAAAAATAACATTTGTAGAAATAATTCAGTATATTTTGAAATAAATTATTAATGTTCATAATTAGCTTAAATATAGAAAAATGTTGGAATAATACTGTACATTTTATTTTTGTAGCAGCTAACAAAAAGTAATTCAAGTTTTTAGCTTTTTTGCAATGTTGAAAAGATATATTTAACTCATGCATTATCAAATGTTAACAAAAAAAACTCAAAATAACATCTTTCAACTTGACAGTGTAGTTTCATATACTGCACATACAGTCACAAAATAGATTACTCAGCATTTCAGAAAGTACTGATCTCATGCAGAGCGGCCAACTTTCAACTTTCATGACTGTACTGCAAGCTTGCATCAAGAAGTGTAGACTGTGCAGGCTTGCAGCAAGCTTGCAGAATTGGAAAAATTGTTTTCACAAGCTTGTGCAAGCACCCTTAATAGCTTATGCAATCTTAGCTAGCTCATCAAGCTTACAGCAAGTTTGTGGTAAGACTGCATTTTCGTTTGAGTATACTTTACTTGCAAACACCATTGTGGAAGTACATAAAATATATCACATAATTAGATACAGAGTTTTGAACAACATGCTCGTGCTTATTTTGAGCTTTCTCATCATCAATAAACATTAGTTAGATGATTAATGACTGAGATGAGAAATGAAAGACAAATAAATGGAGTATAGCTTGGAAATATTGAAAGATTAATTGAACATTCAGTACTGTAATAGTATCAGATGGTAGTTTTCAAGTACTGATTGCAGAAACATGTTGCTACATAGTAATAAACAAGATTCCCATACAATTGGTGTTGTAGTTAGTTAGGATCAACAATTCCTCAGAAACTTGAGAACCTTAATATCACTAATGTTTCTTGTCATTTCAGTGATCTAGATGATTGCAAGACTGACAGACTGCATCTTGACATTTGGTAAGTGTTTTTCTCACTCTCTCACTATTGCTCTCAATTCCTTCTCCCTTGCTTCTCAATTTTTAGTGTGAAAAATTATTTATTGTAAGTACTTTAAATTGCACAAATTGGCAAGAGCAAACTTTCTGCAATTGTTTTGGCAAGGAAAATGCATTTGAACAAAGCAGCTGTTGCATAAGTTTTAAGTTCCCAATTTGTATTGCATTCAAGAGAAATATAAATGCTAAAACATTGTAATTAACTGTATGTTCATTGATTCCATATCTATAATTGCTGTTACAACTCAGGAGGACACATTAACTGTAAAACCTTGCCCTAGTCCATTTATCCACAGGTCTTGGATTGAATGCTTTTCTCAGGGGACAGATTTCTTCTTATTGAAGGAATTCATTCATTCTGATTCCTCATTTATCTTTACAAAAGGGATGAGAACAACAATTATTTCAGTTCATTGGCAATTACTGTATTATACTTTTATGATCATGTTGAGAGTTATTCAGTATAAAATCATCTGAAAACATGCAATGAACACCTGCATCTAATGGGTCAGATCTTGGATTGATTGTGGTTTCAAGGCCAGTTTGTAGTAACTAATGTGAACAGCAGCTAATTGGAATGTTTTATCACAACTCATTAACAATTCTGGAGACGTTTGCCATTTGATTAACAAATCAAAAGAGCTTAAGGGTTTACTTTTCAATAGCAGCCTTCAGTCTTTCTGACTGACAAGCCCCAATAATGCTGCTTCCATTTATTTTCGAATCTTGCAATGCTAGAGGTATCTCTCCGACTATGCATGTGTCTGACAATTATGTTTTGGGAAATGGGGGTTAGGATTTTTATTTTTAGGAAAAAAATATCCAACTTCCTAGTAACTTGAAAAAATATTCTTGCTCTGATTTGTGAAAAAATAAGGTGTATGATTATTTTTGTTGACAAAAATAAAAATTTGAGGTGAAAGAAATAAAAATTGTGAATTGAAAGAAAATTCCGGCCCGGTCTCTGTCCACATAGAACATTAAATGGATGCAGTCCATTTAATTTCTCTTTAATTATCATCTTCATTAGAACTTTGTCAAAGAACAAAAATTGATAAATTTCTTATTATTATAATATTATAATGGTAAAATGGGTTTATCTGTTGTTTGAATTTTTACAGATTACTTGTTTTGAAATGTGAATAATTTGGTGTTCAGAATTTGTACTTTGATTGAAATGATGGCTTCATAGTGACTGATATGCTAATATAGCATTTTGCCATGTGAAATTTGGGTCAATATCAGTTTTAGGGGTTTCATACACACACACACACACACACACACACACACACACTTGAAAGATAGCAGCTACTCTTCTAGGCCTTATTCCCTAGCAGAAGTTGGATCTGAAAATAGGAAAAAGTTTTTTTTTCACCATGTAGATACTGAAATGGAAGTGTAATGAATTAGCTCTTTTAAGATCATCAGTAAAAGGAAGCATGATTATGATGTATTGGTGGCACAATATAAAAGCATGAATGAATCATGATACCTAAACCCAAATCTCAAGCTCTTTGTGCAAGCTTGTCAAAAGTTTCACAAACTGTATCTTGCAAGCTAGTATTTGGAACCTTGCAGCAAGCTTTCACAAGTCTACACTGAAAAAAAGGTAAGCTTGTGCAAACCACATGAAAAAAAATATTGCAAGCTTGCAGAACAAACAAGCCGTTGCTCAAGCTTACATAGACAAACAAGCTTTTGCAAGCTTATACACATTCATTGCTGTAAAAATGTTGCATAAAGAACATTATAGACCATTCAAAAATATTGTTCATGATAAAAATTTTGCTGTTTAATTAGAAAGGAGATCATATATAAAATAAATTTTGAAATGAACAAATTTTAACTATCACTGAAGGAGATTTATTTACAAAAAATTCACATATTCTGAAACTGTCTTTTTTAAGTAAAAAGTTTTAAAATTTTGTTAAGAAAATATGAACTTCCTATAAAGTTCTTTTGCTACTTCTCTGTATTGTATGATGAAAAGCACATGTTAGCAAATTTGCATCAGATGCTGCATTTACCAGACGCTGTAAAACAACTTGGACCATTATGGGTGTATTCAGGTTTTGTATTTGAAATCATCATAAAACTTTATGAAATGCATGCAATGTCCTGTCATGTAGATTATAAATGTGTTATCAGCTTTAGTTAAAATTACCAGTTTATAAAGATCATATTAGACAAGAATGTACTCTAGGGTATTTTTACTGTACAATATAACTACACCAAAATTAGCTACCTTTTCCGCACACATGATTCACAAATGAGATCCAACTTATGTTAGTCTTGCATGCATTATGTCATACAAATTAGGTAAAACTTGCATGAACAAAATCTGAAAATCATGCATGGCCATTTTCTTGAATAAGTGGGAAAATCTTCACATTTTTGTCTGCATGGCTTAATATGCTTTTTACTTCACATCCTTATTGAAATATAGTTGGGGAAGGATGCTGTCAGATGGTTACATTCCCCTCCATTCAGTTAAAACCATATGCTATTAGGTGAAAAACAAGAATGTTAGCCATTTAAATACACCAAACCACTTCTTCTAAACAAATCCTCGCAAAATAAAATCCTTCATCGTCCTCTACTTCATTTGAGTACCATTCACTGAAATAAGATAACAGCAACATGTAACCTGGTCAAAATATTTTGATAATTTACCTGTTTGAAAAGGCATTTCATTTAAGATCAACACTAGAGAAATACTTCACAAGTTATAGGAACTTTTATGTGTTATACAAAAATTAGCCATCCTTTAAAGAGATCCTAATAAATATTCATTTTACAATTCTATTTTGAAAGGCATATGACTTTTGCCAGATGATTGGTATTTTACATCTTTAAACAGAAGAATGCAATGAAATTACTAAATTGATCATTAAAATGGACTCTCTTAACATCTTTTTTTAAAATTAAAAATAATTTAAAAAATAGATAAATGCAGTGACTTCTGAACATGTCCAAATTAAAGTTAATTGCAAGTGAATATTTGCCAAATTTGAGAAGAAAAAAGTCCCTAAGAAAAACAGAAATGAGATTAAGCTGTTTGCATGTAATTTCAAAGGTCATTAATTGATGTTACAATGCATGAAAATCTGCAGTTTGAAGGTGCAGCAATAAATAATAATGATCTACAATGCTGTCATCTCAGTGATTATGTTGAGGAAGATTACAAAGTCACCTTTGGACATCTAATGTATTGTAAGCAAATACTGCATAGCAATAATACCATAATGCAGTATAATTGGCAGCTAAACTGCAGCCTAGTAAATGAGCAAAATGCAAAATAATGTTTGATGTTACTGAACATGATAACTCTGTGATTTTAAATTTGTCTCTGTGATTTTAAATTTGTCTCTGTGATTTTAAATTAGTTTATGGGATTTCATGATCATTAGCTGCTTATGTATTGCTACTGCTTGCAATAAAATTTCCTGAATTAATGAGCTAAATTGTGATGTTTCAATTTTGAGATTGGATTTTGTTTTCGAGACTCAGGTATGTTATATGTAGACTTCGATTTGTAAACCAGTATGAAGACTAAAAACAAGAGAAGTAACTGCCATTGACATCTTGATGCCGAATTAGGTCTTTGACGCATAATACCACAATTTATTTTGCGTGATTTTATCATTTCTTTTTTTTTATAAGACAAAAGTCATTATTTTTTATTTTTATTATTATTATTATTATTATTATTATTATTATTATTATTATTATTATTATTATTATTATTATTATTATAATTTTTCTTCTTCTTATTGTTGTTGTTGTTTTTATTATTATTATTAGCTGCCAGAAGAAACAAATAAACACTGGCATTTCTTTCTATGCTAAATGAAAGCTTAAAATCTATATAATTTTTTCTGAGAGAGAGAGAGAGAGAGAGAGAGAGAGAGAGAGAGAGAGAGAGAGAGAGAGAGAGAGAGAGAGAGAGAGAGAGAGAGAGAGAGAGAGAGAGAGAGAGAGAGAGAGCATTCTATAAAAAGTTTAGGTTCATGAATTTTGTTTTAAAAAAAACAAACAACAAAGAAATCAAATAAAATCACAATACTATTTCATACTATTTACAACAATACTAAAAACAACAGGTATATATAAATATAATATACATGATGATAAGCAAATGCTTCAGAACAATAGAATTTTATCAAAAAACGGCTTTTCCCCCCTCTTCTTTTTGTTAAAAAAATTCATTATTTGAGCATTGATAATGTATGAAAATGTATAATAGAAAACAAAATCATAATCATATATTTTTCTTGTGTCTGTAAATAATGGAGTTGTTACTATTATTATTATTATTATTATTATTATTATTATTATTATTATTATTATTATTATTATTATTATTTTCTACATTAAATAAATGTGTAAATTTGGTAATATTAAATATAACAAAATATAATTGCTGGAGATTAAATAATCCGCATTAGTAAATTACTGAGGTCACCTTTAGCATAAAATTATTTATTGTACCTTTGCTATCAGAAATTGTTTAAAAGTTATTTGCATTTTATATGTACGTAGCAGGCAAAGAAAAATTTTCTAAGAAATTTAGTCTGGAAATATGTTGAAGCTTGCACTTTGTATAAGCTTGTGAATTGTGCAAGCTTGCTGGTAAGAAATGGTGCCATGCTTGCGCAAATTATTTATTTGCAAGCTTATTTTGATGATACAAGCTTCTGGCAAGCTAACTACAAGGATGCTTTTACTTTTAGTAGTTTCCTTAGTGCATGAAATGGCTTTCACCCTAGCTATCAATTATCACCATGGTATTTAAGTTAACCCTTAACTTTACGAGAACTGCTATGCACATGGGTTGAGGTTCAGGCTTGACCAATGTGGATATGTGAGAATGACTCTGGTAACTAAGTGTTCCAAGATACGCATTGCATTGTGGAAAAAAATTTGTGATGAATATCATACCTGTACCTTAAATGTTGAGCATTCATAACTGGATCAAATATATTTTTTATTCACTTTTTCTTGGTTTGAATTAAAATAAAATATCTTGAATTCAAGCACTGATAAATGATCTCACGAGAAGCATAAGGGAAATTTTTTGTGGCTATATTTCGTATCTTACGGTAGCTCTGAAACATGAAATAAAAAAAATAAGTTTTTGTGCCTGAAAGCCATTTTATTCTTCTCTGGAAAATAAACTTGATTCATATATTTATTTTTCATATTAAATTATAATATTTTATATATATTTGCAACTACACAGTGATTAAGCCTTCATTGACTCAGGTTGGTCTTTTCATGGTAATCAGTGCTAGCAAAGTTTTGATATGCTAAACATAATTGCTGTGCATCTGTCTGGGTAAATTTGCAATTCATTTTCTTTTCTTCAGAAAATCATCTTTGTTCTTTGTTACAATAGGGTGAACAAAATAGTTAATGAACCCCTCATCCAAGCATTCGTGAAGGATGAGGGGCATTATTGGAGTAAAGCCAGAGGCTGAGCATGTATACATAGCATGTTACTCTGTCGTTGGCGGAAACGGGCGCTCTTCAAAGAAAAGGAACTTTTATCAATTATACAATACGTCACTTGAAGTACCCTATATAAACAGGCCGTCTGCACGAGAAACCTCATAGTTTAAAGTGAAGTGTTTTGTTGTCTATATAATACAGGGAGGGAAAATTCCAATTTACAACAACTAAAGGGTGGGTGTATACATGCTCAGCCTCCGGCTTTACTCCAATAATGCCCCTCATCCTTCACGAATGCTTGGATGAGGGGTTCATTATTTTTCGTAAAGCCTTCAGCCTCACATGTATACATAGCATCTTTAAAGACTGACAACAAAACATCTGCTAAAAAACATGAACAGAAAAATTATTTAGATGATATTAACAACTGCTTCGGTGAAGCCCTTGCTATTAGCCTGAATATCTCTTAGGTAGGTAAAATTTTTGAAAAGTCTTTACGGAAGTCCAGTCTGCCGTCTTTAATATATTGTGTAAGGAACAACCATGTCTGAAAGCAGCTGATGCTGCAGCAGTTCTGTAAGAATGAGCTTTGAATTTGGATGTATCTATTCCTGATTTCTAAAACTATTTGAAACCATCTAGCAATAGTACTGGATGTCACGGCTCTAAGAACAATAAGATACCAGAACTTGATTAGATTTCCGAATAATTTTTGTCCTGTCAAGATAATGCAATAAAGTATGCACGGCACAAAGCTTTTCATCCTTATAATGAAGTAGTTCCATCTGGAAATTCTTATCTTGTCTTGAAGTTTTCAACAAATCTGAAAAACTAAATACAATTTTATCTGCCATACAAGTCACGTTATGTAAATTCAATGATTTTTTTAGTTTGTGCTCTTGGAGCTGTGGACACAGCAATAAAAGCAACAAGCTTCATTGTTAATAATCTTAAAGATAGTGTCCAGAGGAAAGAGAGTACACATATTTTAAGACTGGGTTTACATTCCAAGTGTCAACATATCTTGGCTTTGGTGGACTTTTGTTAAACAATCCCTTCAAGTATCTGTTAATCAACACAGGGTTAAGGCTCCACTCATTTTAAAACATTCTCAGAGTAGTAAGTAACATAGCCTTGTGAGTATTTATGACACTGTAAGACTTACCTTCAGTTACCAAAAAATCTAAATATGAAATAACTTATCTCAGAGACACAAAGTGGATGAATTTCCCTGATTTTACACAAAAAATACCATTTTTTCCATGCCAAATTATATTGTTTTGATATTCTTGGTCACGATGAATTGATGATGATGTCCACAGCTGTTGTTGGAAGTCCTTGGATTTGGAGCAATCTCCTGATACAGTCACTGTGATTAAAGATAAAGTCTTTCCTAGGAGATGAGTCTGACCACTTTGTGGAAGAGTCAGTATATTTTTGTGCCTTGGAAGTCTAATTGGAAGAGAAATTAAACAAGACAAGAGTAAAGGAAACCAGGATTGTGATGTCCAATGTGGAAGATTAAGAGTGCTTTACTAACATTATCAACAATAATTTTGTTAAAAGGGGGAAAAATGTATGGCACCAAATCCTGCCAGGAAAAAGAGAAAGCATCAGTTTTAAAACCACCTGGTTCTGGAAACCATGAGACAAACTTCTTTAATTGACAGTTTAGTCTAGATGCAAAAAGATCTATGTCTGAAAGAAAAGTATGTGCACACAATCTTTGGGAAATTTCTTTAGCATCCATTCAGTGGAGTCAGAAAAATTTATGGATAGAAAATCTGCCTGTATATAATATTTGCCAGCAATATGGACTGCGGATACAAAAATTTTCCTTTCCAAGCACCAGTTCCAAATCTGTCTAGCTAAGTGATCCAAATGAATTGATGCCATTCCACCCATATTATTAATATACGAAATAGCACATATATTGTCAGATTGAATCTCTATATGGATATTTTTATGATCTGAATAAAAGACTTGTAAAGCATAAGAAACTGCTAACAACTCTAAATAATTGATGGAAAAAGTGGTCTCACTCTTTTTCCATCTACCAGAGATTGATCTATTTGAATAAAGTTCAAAAGCTCCCCACCCTGAGAGCGATGCATCAGTTCGAATAGTACAAGCAATCTTGTCTTGTCTGATATATTTCCCATTTTTGTCTGCAACATACAGATACCACCATTTGAGTTCCTGAATACTTTGTGGAGACAACTGAATTGTGCTATCAAAATTTTTGTGTTCACGAAGGCCTTTCAATTTATCATGTTCTAAACACCTGTAGTGCATTGGGGCTTCCAGGATTGCATAAAATGCATTAATAAGCATACCAATAAATGATGCCAACTCTCTTATTCTAACATACTTTTTATCAAGAAGCTTCTTGGCAAAATTTTCGATATTTTCCACTTTCTGCTCAGTAAGAAAGACCTTAAACTGAGCAGAGTCTAACACAAAACCAAAAAAGGTTATTCATTGAGATGGAACAAGAACAGATTTTTCGAAATTGATAGTAAAACCCGAGAGATTGTAATGTTTCAATCATAGTCCATGTGTTTCGTAAGCAAATGTGACTATCACTGTCCAAATTCAATGAATCATCAATATAGTAGGTACACCTAATACACTGCTGTCTAAACCATGCATAAATGGGTTTTATGATCTTCTTGAAGACTCTTGAAGCAGAAGAAAGCCCAAAAGGTAAACAGACAAACTGAAAAAGTTGACCGTTCCAAATAAACTTGAGAAATTTCTGATAATCTGTATGTATTGGAATACTAAAATAAGCATCTTTTAAATCAATAAAAGTAAAGAAATCATTTTTCTGGATGAGATCTAAAACAATTAGAAACGTTTCTTGCTTAAAATGTTCATAATGGACAAATTTGTTCAACTGTTTCAAATTGATAACTGGTCGAAATTTTCCATTAGGTTTGGGAACAATAAAAATATTTGAAAGATATTGATTTCTCTCACATATGGATGGAACTATAGCTCCTTTGTTTAGAAGTTCAGTGATTTCATTAGATATAATGATACTCTGCTCATCTGAAAAGGGAATTTCTTTTGGAAAAAAGGTTTGGAAAGGCTTGGAATCAAACTCTATTATGTGCCCCAAAATTGTTTGTAAAATCCATAGATCATGAGTAAATTTATTCCATACATCAATGCAGTGTTTTAATTGTCCCACAGAACTTACCTTAACAGATTTTAATTTGTGGGTTCTTTTGGGAGACTGGTATAAGTAGGTCTCTTTCCTCTGTTGGAATTTTGGTATTGATACCTGTGTGCATTTTGGGTACTATAAGGTTGAGATCGTGAGTTCTTATGGGTCCACCACCTCTAGCCCTGCGGCCTCTATTGAAACCTCTGTTAAACTGGACAAAGTTTTCTTTGACAAGTTAAAAACCCAGTGTCACATTTTTTAACTTCTTTGGCCACATCATCTCCAAAAAGCATTGATGTTATTGGGGTATGCATGTTACAAAGATTCGAATATTTCCTTTTCAAGTGTGGTCGAATCATATCTCCTCCTGAGGGGACATTATATTGCACCTGACCCATAAGAGTAATTGCATCAGAAATTAGGGTCTTTGCTTTTTCATTAGTAGCAATCTGCGGCTTTAACAATTCTGCTAACTGGACAATTGGCATAATACCTGCAGCAACAAGATTTTGTATCTCCCTAAAGGCTTTGTCGTAAGAGTGAACTCTCTTGTTTAGGTCATTCCAAATTTCTTGATTGACAAAAAGGGGGCTCAACTTATTACAATTTTCTGGGATTTTGTACTTCTGTACAATTTCATCTGTTGCACATAAGGAGGTGCATGCAGTATTAATCAGCTCTGCTAAGGATTTTGGTATTGACTCTCCTTTTTGGGAAGTTTTTAATTTGGGTAATTGCCACACATCATCATTTCTAGTAGAAATACAGTTGTAATCAGGCTGCATAGCATCAAACAATGCCCCATTAATTTTCCCACTCAACGAAATTTGCTTGAGTGGTCTACTTGTATCACCCTCTTCTGGGGTAACCTCAACATCACTATATGGACCTTCATTTTCAACTTCTACATGTAATTCTGGTAAACGTTCACCAAAACAGTCATTAATTTCATTGTCATCTGCCACAACAGGCTGAATATCATTTAGACTCTGTTTTTTTTTTTTTTTTTTTTCTTCAAAAGCTCAATGTTCATTTGCGACAGGTTATTTATATCTATAGGAATGGATGTCTTCGACTGTCCGACATTTGTTGTTTGTTTATCTGCCATAACAGGCTTGCGTTTTGTCGCTTTCGGAACTCTAGTCACGACAGACTTCAACTTTTTGTTTTTCTGTTTTTGTGGCTTCATAACTTTTCCCTCTTTTGAGGAATTTGCCTCGACTTCACAAAAGGCTGCAATATCCTCAGGCCCCAAACCCGAAAATTCCGAGTCGGCTTCCAGGTCGGTAATTGAGAGGACTTCGTCCTCTTCAGTAGCCATTAGAAAATATTTTAGAACAGATAACACACGTATAGCTTGGACTACGTCCTAAGCTGGCTACAACACCACGTCTTTTTTAAGTATACACCTATTATTTAACTTACCGATACCTACCATTGATACTTACCGTTCCGCTACAACGCCAAAATAACTATGAGGTTGCTCGTGCAGACGGCCTGTTTATATGGCCATAGTACACAATTAATTTCACTATATTTTCTCTACATTTGTTTCTCAGTACTGAACTTTCCACTGTGTGACAATCAATACAAATCATATGTTAATCTAAAATACCTTCAAAGATGACTTTACGGTTTAGTTCTTGTCAAGGGTTGACCTGCATTTTTTTGAGAGGCTGAATTGTAAACAAAACACCAGGCAACGGAACACAGATTTCACTTCCGGATCATCACCATGACCTTATTACTCAATGTGCACTGTCGACGAAATACACACAGACAACCACACCATAAGCGCACATTTTAAAGAATAAACAATTGCCTTTAAATCCTTACCAAGAATGCCAAAATCTGACTCTAGTATCACCACCAAACTTTGACAGGAAAAAGTGATCTAAAAATAGACTGGGACTACATTCGTGGGTACTGAACCGGATAGGGTACTGAACCGGATATTATTAATTGTGTACTGATTCCATATAGGGTACTTCAAGTGACGTATTGTATAATTGATAAAAGTTCCTTTTCTTTGAAGAGCGCTGTAATCAGCACCAGCTAAAAGGTTGATCTGCTGAACATGCTAGCAGGCACTTTGCTTTGTCTGGGTACTGGCAAACTTGTAGATTTTATAATTTTTTTATGCCAACTGTAGTTACATTATGAAAATGAAGCAAACTTATGTATTATATCACATGCATGTTTTATGGCAGAACTACATTCACACACACACGAATTCTTGAGTAAACAGTCAGGGTGTGCATTGTACACAAGTGCATGTAATACACACCTAAAGATGGTACATTCAGGGTGTGCATTGTACACAAGTGCATGTAATACACACCTAAAGATGGTACAGTCAGGGTGTGCATTGTACACAAGTGCATGTAATACACACACTAAAGATGGTACAGTCAGGGTGTGCATTGTACACAAGTGCATGTAATACACACACTAAAGATCATATATTTTGTGCATTTGGGAAGGTGCATATTGTTTCCACAAGAAATTCAACTTTTAATTTGTAGGAACAAAAAAAAATTCACAAAATTAGTATCCAGCAAAAGGAAAAAAAAAAGAAAACAATTACTTTCCCATTTTTGCAAGTTCAATTTCAAGAAAAGAGTCTGGTAATATATTAGTGAACTGGAATCTTTAGGAACTAAAAGAGACATTAAAAATTTGACTGATGGAATGAACAGATACCACTTTAGCAGCTGCTGAAAAGATGATGAATCTAGATAAGGCAAGAGATAAACTTGTCTTATTTGATACTTGAAATCTAAATTATCTTCTGATAAGATGTGTAGGTACATTCCTAGTATATAATCTTGCATACAGTAAGAAACAATTAGAAGTGGAAAATTCAGTCTGTATAGTTCTGAGTAGAACCTTGACTTAATTCAGTGATGTAATGTGATATTATAAGGATTCAACCTCAGAAGAAATTTGTATCAAGCATTGAAATAATTATACCCCCTGGCAGCTCACTTCATGATTGTTCTTTTATATAGGACTCAAGACAGATGAATATTCCAATAAATTTCAGATAATGAAAGGATCTGCTAAAAGACAAAAGAAAGGATAATTGGTATCTCTGAAAATCAAATATGCATTTTGCACAATTGGCTTATTTAGGCAAGTTGTAAGGACAGTCTCAAAATTTGTAATCTGATCTAATTTTCTTCATAAAATAGCATAGGCTAGTTACCTGAAGTCTGATTTAAATTTCTTCACAAAATTCTCTTGTACATGTATAACAGTGAATTACTATGTGGTCCATAGTTTTGTTTGCTGGCCATATAAATTTTTATTCCCTGGACTAGTCAGTGATTCTACTTCAGGATTGATACTAGAAAATTGTCTACAGTGACATCCTTGCTATTGAGAATGCTTATTATAGAGCAATTTCAGGAATTACTAAATGGCCATGCATTTGTCAAATAAAGAATGTTACCATGGAGTCAGAAATCAAATTTATTACATGTATGATTTATTTTCATGCCAAGTGAAGTTAATAAAACAAAACAGACTACAGATTGTCATTGTTGATACTATCTGCAGTACTGTAACAAATTCTTGATACTATTTGTTAATACTGTCTATAGTACTGTAACAAATTCTTTACATCTTCAACATCCCTTGTTTGGTGCCTGTAACCCTTTCTCCAGGCTTCTCACAGCTGATTAGGATTCATTACATACAAAAGTACTGTCAAAGACCTATGAACTGACACCTAAGATCACATGTTTTGGTAATGTATAAGGTTTTTTTTATATCTCTTTTACCTATTGATTTATGGAGACCAAAAAAGTTAAAGGTGTTACATGCATGCATGATCAATCTAGATTCATTTGGGAACTGTAACAAAGGACAAAAGTTTTTTTAAAACTTAATAAAAATGGCACATATTTTTGACCCAACATAGAGGCTTGGGGATGAGAATAAAACTAGGCGTGCTCTGAAATATGCAAAACTTAATCCACCTTTATTCCATTGAAAGGTAACCCTCATCAATTTAAAATAATTAAAAAATGATACATTTTTATATAGTGCATTGGTATATTAAAGCCATTTTAAAGATGTGCTGTGATTATGATTTTTTAACGTAGCTTTAACAATTTGTCAGTCATAGCACTACAATGTCTGCAGTCTGGCAGTTTATAGGGATGTCTAGCACTGGGGCATCATGCCTCAGACATATAGCATGATGTCCCACCCAGCCACATTATCCTGACACCAGGCCTACCAGTCCTAAAACTAACCTCTTGATGCTAAGTGTCAAGCAAGGCAGTTGTTAGCACCATTTTTGTAAGTCTTTGGTATGACTCCACCGGGATTGAACCCACAGTCTCCTGCATCTGAGGTGGACGGTCTAACCACTAGGCCACTGGAGTGGTTGGCCATTTAGGATACAAAGTATCTAATTTATGAATCCAATTTATTTATTCTTTTTTGAGTTCATTCATGTCTCCTTACACAGTGTCTATGGCATAAAAGAAAACCCAAGTAGAGTGATTATTTGTATTAAAATGTGTTGAAATATTAGAGGAAAACTGATTTTGTCTATAATTTTTATTCGAAAGTGAAGATTATTTATTCTCTTAGAAACTAGTTGAAGTGTTTGTACAATATATTACATATTAAATTTTTTACAAGTTATCAAATAAATCAAATCAGTTGATACACAGTTAGTGTTATAACATAGAGAAAATACCTTTTTTGTATTACAACTACTGAAAAAAGTACTTTCTCTTATGTTTGCACATTGAGAGCACCAGTGTCTATTACATTTAGATGCAGAGAATCGTCTTTTTATCTTGTGTCTGTTTAGTTCTAATTAGAAAATCTTGCAAATTCTTGGGTCTTCTATAAGCAAGTTGTAGTAAAGTGACTTTACACTGTTTTTATTTGATAAATTTAGGAAACTCCAAGATTTATTAATTATTAGGTGATGAAGGATTATACTGCATCCTGAAAGGAATTATATTTTTCTCTCTTGTGATGCTACATTTAAAGCCTGATGTTGAGTAAGGTTATGGACTTTGTTCAGCGCAGAATCAATGATATGTTCAGGATATTCTATTTTGGAACTATGTTTTCAATTAATTCAACGATATTTGTAAATGACAAAAATCGGAAATAATGTGTTGGTATCTTTTTTCCTGGCTATATGGTATATCGTTTTTACATGAAATTTTCAGTTTAATTTCTTCATTAATATGTTGATAGTATTTTTCCTCATTCAATTGATGTTCAACTTCTTTAACATTTTCTTCTTGATTCATAATAATAATAGTAATAATAATATTTGATTTATCAGCCTTTTAAATCACTATACTTTTAAATCACTATATTGTTGTCATTCAATAGATTATATAAAGACTTAATTTTGTCCTTAGAAATGTTACGAATATTGATAATATTGCTTTTGATGATTCTGATGTAATATCTCTTTTGTGACCACATCAGTATAACAATCTAAAGAGTAATGATGTCCAATAGGTGATGTAAAAATGATTTAATTGTGTTTAAAAAAAAAACCCATATTTTTAGAATGGAAAGAATCCAATTTGACCTGAATTGTTGTATGTTTTATCATAAAAAATTTCTTTAATTTTAAGCATCTAGAAAAGTTAAAAATTTCTTAAGCTAATTTAACTCTATTGTGATATTTCAGTTTGGGACAGTATGTTTACCCTTTGTCTAACAATATATAGTCATTATTAGTTAATTTTCTATGTGAGAAATTTAACATAGTTTCTTTACCTCTTGCACAGAATTAATGGAGTTGTGTTTTTTTTTTATCCCAACTGTGTGTATGTGTGTGTGTGTATATATATATATATATATATATATATATATATATATATATATACATACATACTCACATACATACACACACACACACATTTGTGCAGTTAGAAAGTTACCTAAAGCCTTCAGTTAAATGTCCATGACTGGTTTTCTGACATCCTAGCTTTGGCCTTTAGCCCTTGAGGGTCAGGGATAAGCTAGAAGATTAAGATCTGTTTATGCTTAATACTTTCAAAGGTGTTTGATCTGACACCCATGATGATATGTCTTGTTGATAACCTGTTTTGTACCTTTGACTCCCTTCTGTCCCCACTCCAGGTGCCCAGGGGTCTAAAGAAATCTTAAATCCTCACTACAAAACCTACACCTTATGGGATAATCAACTGCTAAGTTGGACATTATATTTGAAACAGTTTTTAAAAACTTCTGTATTTACAAGAAACTCATCAGACACACATTCAAATAGACAGATGGACACCAAGTTTAATCCAGTACATCTGCAAAAAGAGGATATAAAAACACATGTAGTTGTCAGGTGCCTTTCAGATAGCAATTTAGACCTATATTAAAGTAAATGCTGTTTTGGGGTTTATTTTGGAAAGTCTCAAGTTGATTCAATTTCTAGAGTCTTAATTTGGAGGGTAATTTGAATCCTTGAAAGTCATATCAAATCAATACCACATATACAGCTGGGGTGGACATGTTTAGGAATTTACCAACAAATTCATTAAATTGATTCAACATGTTTCTGAAAATTATCATTTTCATGTAATTTATAATCTAAAACTCACTATATAACAAAATTATATGTTATGTGCTTTAGTGCCTTGATTCTGATTGTGTTGAAACTTAACAACCAAATTATCCTTCAGTTTGTATATGTTTCTGTGTTGCATATAGTGCATATAGTTGCTGATTCAGTTTAAGCATGTAGAAGTGTGATTTGATCTTTATTTTGTTGAGCAGACCTTGCAAACCTGTCCAGTAAGTAACACTTTTATGCTTGCAGTCTTATTCATGTGATATATATTTTAGTTTTAAGGCCTAACCTGATACAGTGCCTATTATCCTTGAATAATTTTTTGAAATTTTTATTTGGTTAGTAAAATAGTTATTGGATGGACCCAAACCTTGATTTTTCTAAAAAAAAAAATAAATATGGTCATTGAACAGCAGGTATATTATTTGTACTGTGGTACAGTAAATGCATTTACTTACAGGAAAGGTTCATTTGATATCTGCTCTTTATGGCATGTTAAACATAATTTTCAGAGCAGTTGATTTATTGGCCTAAGTTATGCAACTGTCAAACAGAAATTCCAGTAAGTTTTTGATCAGTCTAATCACCTAACATAGTGTGAATATTTGCCTAATTAAATGATTCATGTCCCCTCCCCCAAACTGAATAGAATTCAAGTAAATTGACCAAAAGGATCATGGTTTTAAAGTCTTAAAATGAAATGTGGATAATGCTGATCTGCAACCAACTACACTGATTATCATAAAGTAGAGAAACCTTTCAGCAACTTCTTTCATAACTAGTAAACAGATTTTGAAGACTCTTTGACAGAAAGCATCCTGTTAATTTGTATTTCTTGGTCACATGTTCTTGATTTTGGCTTGGAGATGTCAATAAGCAATCATGACTCCACTTAGATCTTGATCTCTTTCTGCTGGGTTTGTAAAAATTAGGTCACCTGTGTAACTTCTACTGTTCAACATAATTACCGAGTAATTTTCTACAGTTTAATTTTTCTGAAATTTTCACAAGCATAATCTAAAAGCCCTCTATCAGTCAACATGATCTGTACAAGAAGGAAATGCTGATTTTGAAGAAATAGATATGCTAATTAGGGTACATAATATTTTCTCATTTATCCAAGAGGTCAGTTGTATCAAGATAACATTTTCAAAATTACAGAAGACAATTCTTAATTTGTTAAATGAAGCCTTTTTTTATGCAGCTCAAACACAAATGAGCAGTAGTATTACATGCAGACATAAAATCAAATACATTTCCTTTTAGGAAACTGTAGTTAGAAACAGGTTGATTTGAATCATTGAAAATCAATGCAGACATCAAATAACATCTTGGGTGAACAGATGAATAAATAATTATGCCTTCAAAATAACTGCAGTTGTCTTTACATAATTATATACATGTAATAGGGAAAAATTCTGGCAACTATAGGAAGTGTTTATATGACAAATTAGCCCCCGACTAGTTTCATCAACTGGTTATAAAAGGTGTCAATATTATGGGCTTGTGACCATAAAGAGAACATTCAATAGGATTTCTTATGATTCTGGCTCTAAAAATATGTAACAGAAATAAAAGCAAAACCAATAATTAAATAATTTCAACAAGCCATTTATTTCTCTACAGTACAAAGTGAAAATTCTAGGGACACTTACAATGTTGTGAATAAAATCCCGAATAATCCTAAATGTCTTATCACAAGTCCAAAAATTATAGCATATAATGAATTTCAGTATTCTTGAATGTCCTAATGACTACCACAATGATTCCATCCAGAATGTCTCAGAATGAGTTCACAATAATTATAAAATAGTGTGTTAATCCAGAGTAAGTGAACACTTAGTAATTCCAATGAATAATTTAAATAAATAATTCTTCTCAAATAATATCTGAACACAGCTGTTGATTCTCAAAAAGGGATTCTCAGAGACTGACTTAATAGATGAATGAATTATTTTATAATTAATAAACAACATATTTTTAACCTACAATCATGAACAAAAGTTAGTCATGTAAATATCCTGTCTCCTAATGTCCATTATCTTAAAAAATACAATCCACAATCATGGAAAAAAGTTAAGCACACAATATAGGTACACTATCAAAATCACCTTCCAGTTGAATCCTTTCTTGCAGTAAGATGCTCAGAAAAATTAACATTGGCAAATGTATTATATGACTACTGTGTTATTTACCTTAATATACTGTTATTATGTTAATTTTGCATTATTAGTTCTTTTCTATTTTTTAAAATTTATTTTATGCATTTGTAATGTAACATTGTGTGTTGGACTTAACCTTGTCCAAAATAAGTTAATTTTCTACTTGTTCTGAATTATAGATTTTGTAATATGTTCTGTAAACAACTAATACGGTACATATTTTTATATCTGGATCATTATTAGTAGAAGTAAACTTGTTTATTTGGGTCTCAGTCTTTTGCCATGTTGGAATTCTCCTACAGTTTGCCTGGCACACCTGATATAGCCAAGGTTATATATTATAATTTTAGTAACATACTTTCTAATAATAGCTAATTTTGAAATAAATGATAAGTTTTTTGAAGCTTATTTTCCATTAAATAATGGTTTCTTTTAGAAAATGCTAATTATGATCTGGGTCAAATAGAGGACTACATAATCTTGTCACTTGAATGATTATTCATTCATACTTTAAGATCTAGCAGAATCAATTTTGTATTATTGTTGTGTCCATAAGTTCATTTGGGCTGGAGTTTATTTCTTCAAATTATTAAATTCATTGAATTTTTGTCTCTGGAAATACAGAGTGCTCATAAAATATAATGTTTTTAGACAGACACTGACTGCGATTTACATTGAATTCAAATTTGGAATTATATTACTGTGTATTGACAAAAGACTGTTGGCACAACATCATGATACAGAGCATCACAGACACATCAACACTTTTAGTATTAGGCTTAATTTGGAATTCTACTAAAATTTATTCAGAATTTTATTACAACTTGGGTCTGTAATTTTTGGATTATTTGGGGTTTTATTCACAATATCATAAGTTTCTTCTTTTTTAACATTTTCACTTTGTATTCTAGGAAATAAATTATTTGTTGAATTTTATCAAGCTTGTTGTTTTTCAGTCTTTTCTGTTTCTTATTTTAAGAGCATAGACTCGTAATAATAGCCTTCTCACAGTGATCATTTAGGTAACATGTAATGAAACATTATTAACATAATAGTCATACAAAGGAAAGTCAATAATGCCTCCCTAGGCATCCAGATGTATTTCTTTCTCAGTATTTATCATCATATGATAAATAGAATGTTACATTTAAATATGATTTATGGTTTGTCCTAAATAAATTTGCTGCCACTATGAATACAATATGACCATCATGGCAGCCATCTTTTTAGAGCTACAATTCTTAAAGAGAAAGTCATGTTGGCATTTCACCAGAAAACTGCCTTCCAATATGATGTCTGGTTCAGTCTTGAATAAAAATGGTCCTCAGATCTGACCTCAGATGAAGTCACCATGGCAGCAGTGTTGAATATCTTATTATTGGTACTCTTGCTTGTAGTGTCATATCATCATAGGGTTTGCACTGAAGACATTTCTTTTTGATCCTAAATGAATACAGTTCTGATCTGACATCCAGTATGGCCACCACATCAGCCATCTTTCTTTGAAATTTTGTCACTACTTCTCCTGCAGGGAAAGTCATACTAACACAGGCTTTTTGGTGGATTTCTTATAGTCTCTAGTTGGTCTTTACTGAAAATCGTGTTTATATGACTTCCAATAGGACAATGACAGCAGTCATCTTTTAAATTATTGTTATCATTACTCCATCTAGATCAAATATCATGTAAACATTGTTTTTTTACCAGAAGACTTTGTGTGATATTTTTTATATCAGGGGTCTCAAACATACACCCCATGGAGTTATTTTGTGTGTCCTGCAGCAACACTGGAATGTGTAAAAGAATAGTGCATTTTTAAAATAAAAATTTGATTGTTACATTATTTACTTATTTCTACTGGCTACCTTTTGTATGAGCTGCTTTTCATTGTATGAAAATGATTCATTGATGTGGCCCTAGGCCAATGTAATAAGTTCTCATTTGGCCCTGAGTGGTGATTAGAGTTTGAGATCCCCAATTTAGATGGTCCTAAATGAAAATGGTGCCCATCTGACATCCAATATGGCAACTAGGGCGGCTGTATTGAAACTGTTATTTTTGCTACTCCTTCTTAACAGAACGTTTTATCAGGATTGGGTTTCGCCAAAAGATTAATTATGACTTGCATCTTCTTCAGTGGAATGACATATCAATATGGGCCCGGTTTTCACCAGAAGGCTTCTTTGTGACTAGTTTGTCTAGTATAAAAATGATCCCAATATGACATCTAATATAACCACCAGGGTGGCTGTGAAAAATTCTGATGAAAGGCACATGTAAATAGCAAGTGGCTTAATGTTAAAATATTTTCTCACAAGTCTTATCTTTAAATACTGTCTTTCTTAGTTTAATATATCTGTATTAATAGTTAACATTATGAGGATATTGGAGTTGTAAGGTCATTATGTGCAATAAATAACATGTGAAGCATTTTAATATCATGTTATGTGCCTTTAAATCATTAAAATAATGTAATTCTGGGTGGTTGTGATTGGCACTTTGATCTCCCATTATCAGTGTTGATCCAAATGGGTCTTTTTTGTCATCCTGCTTTGCTCTTTATAAATCTTTTTTGCAATTTATTATAGTATTTCCATTTTTTTAATAATGGCCAAGTTCTTTGTGAATATCAATGCAGAAAGTCTGCATTGATAGTGCAGTTTCACTGACAGTGCATTTGTGGGGGCAAATCACAATCCATCCACCATCATATTGTTGAGGATCACTTAAAGGTGTTGTTAAATATCATTGAAATCACTCTGCAATTTCCCTCATAAACTTTCCCTAATTGGTTTATCAAGTCAATCCCTGTGTAAGACCAGTTGATCTCGAGGATATTAAATGCCAGTCATGTGCCATTTAGGGCAGATGCATTCTGACCAGCACTGTGTATTCTTGTAGTTATGATGATATGATTATTACGGAGATTTCAATATAGCAAAATGAAATAAAGTATTCAATGCTATTTAATATTCAAGAAAGATATTAAAATACAATATTTTGTAACCTGTATATTCAGTGTTTGAGATCAATGCTCTTGTAAAATTGATTTTATCAGACAAAATTGCTTTTTCTACTACAGTGTTATTTAGACGTGGCTAAATGTATGCGGAGGCATTCCCTTCCAGGAGGCCTTCTCTTCCATCTGCTAGGGTGGTCTAGTTACCCCAGGTCACTGACTAGTTTTGTCACTATTATAACTCTTCAGAGGAAAGTTGATCTGGTTGATTCAAATTGTTCCACAAAAACTAGTTGGTATGTTAGTTAATCAACCAGATCAGTTTCCCAAATCGGTATTCTAACAATGCTGAGACTGTTTGCTAATTTAGCAAGATTTAGTAATGATTTTAATAATAAAGATACTTATCTTTATGTTTCACATTTTGTTATAAATCTCCCCAGTTTTCCTTTTAAAGGATTATCTTTTATTCCTTCTTTTATGGAACTTGATCATGTTCATAAGGGCTTGGACAACGTCTTTTGATGAATATGTTTTTCATAGACCAGATATTTTATGATGGGTCTAATTCTTTTGAAATAGAAATTGTCCAAAACTTCAGACAGGAAAGCACATGAATAATGCCTAACCAAAATGAATATATTGAAGCATTCTGCAAATTGGTAAAATTATCAAAGTTTAACCGAAAATGGAGATGCCACCAGAGTATTACAACAAATGAAAGCCAGGCCCTACATGAACTACACAACAAAAAAAAATTGCGATTAAAAAGCCAACATATTCATTGATGTAATCATGAAAACTAATAATTACATCAGTGAAGCCCAAAATCAAGTAAATGATGAGATGTGTAAGGAAAGACTTTATTTGAAACACACCACGGTATGTATGGTTAAAACCTTGTAATACAAATTTAATAAAAAGTGTAATTACATGATAAGGTTTTTCTGAATCATATTAATGACAAAATCTGTACTCTGAGATTTTGTCTCCTGAAAATACATCAAAGCCTTATTCCAGGAAAAATCCCTGGAAGACCTATTACAAGTGGAAATGAATCACCAGTGGGAACAATCAGTAGTCCCATTGATGAACACATTAAGCTGTTCATGGAAATGATTCCTTCATTTGTTAAGGACACAAGATTTTATAAATTAAAATTCAAGCAATCTGCAGTTTACTTCACATTTTCTCTTTGGTCACAGTGAGCATCATTTCTCTACACAAACATACCAAATCATGAAGGTTTAACTTGTAAGATAGAGCTCTCTAGCTTTACATAAACCAAATTATCATCTCTCCAATCACAGTATCCTGGCCATGTTAATATTGGAATTGCACTGTGCCTTGAATGACTACCATTATCTGCAAATTGGTGGAACTGTCATGGGAACTAAAGTAGCCCCATCATATGCCAATATTTTCATGAGGGATTTCATCTGTTTAAATCATTACCAAATACACCTTTTATTTATCCAAGGTTTATTGATATCTTTATGATATGGACTGGTTTAGAGTTGGAATTAAATAATATCCACCAAGACTGTAATAGCTAACCTAAAATTATTAAGTGTAAAAAGAAATACTCTTAATTAAGAATCACATTCCTTAATACTAGTTACATGTATTTATGAAAATAGTAGTGTTATTAAATTTATACTGTAATCCTACAGATAAACATTGTTATCTACTTTATGATACCTATCATCCATATCACTGTAAGAAATCTGGTCCATACATTCAACTATCAAGAGATAGACTGTAAGTCTGTAATATACAATCTAACTTTGAGAGAATTCCTCTGCTCATGAATTCTTATAAAAGATGAAGCTATCCAACTACAATTCTAACAGAAGCAAGCCATATTTAATCATTCAGAACTACTGAAACCATCACAAAAGGAACTAAAAACTAACTGTTATACCAGCTATCTTTACATAGAATAAAGATTATTATTTTGAACATGCAACAGTAAAACTCTGGCCAATTGTCAAATTAACTCTACAAGAGATATTTCAAGATTAACCTTTATTTCCAAAGAGAATTGGTTCTAAATTAAGTATCCAATTAACAAAAGTTAAGTTTACTTGCAAACACGCAGGCTTGACAGGTAAGACATTCACTAACAAAATATTAGATTATGAGGGTATTATTTGCAGCTTCATCATGAAAAAGGGTGAATCTAAATTCGTTAGAGCACATTGTACCAGTAAAATGTCATCTACACATGCCATCAGTGTGGCAAACAATATGTAGGTAAAACTAAAAGGAAATTCCAATTGAGAATTAAAAAACGCTCAAGGGATATCTGTAAACATAAAAATCCCCAAGTCTAATCATTTTAACCATTTGGACCACAACATTGATTGTGCTAAGTATCAAATAATAGAAATAATATCTGATTTAGAGGTCTCTAGTTAAAAGAGTACCATTTATTGGAAAGATACATACTCTACAACCAGTGGTGATTAAAATCACTTTTAAAATGGGAGTCCAGGCATTTTTAACTACCGTCCTATTTGATGGGTTATATGCTTCTATATAGACGTGATTGACAAACCATACTACATTACTGCAATAATATTAATAGATAAATTGAAAGTTCCTGCACTTAAAATTGCTCCTTAAATATATTATTGACAGACGTGATCCCTTGGTGGATCCAGTACGCTTGAGAGGGTTGTTATTCGCCATATGATTTGTATTCTTTATATATATATATATATATATATATATATATATATATATATATATATGCCATGTTGATTGATTTGGCAATTGTTATCAAGGGAATGACCTCCCTTGATGTTCTTGCCCAGTGTGAGTAGATATATAGAAAATTGACAGAGAACTAAGAGAGACTATTGAGAAGAAAAAAACAAATACAATCCCCTGTAAACAATAAAATAAAATAAATTTTTAATTAATACATAAAACTAAAAAATGCAATTTCAATCCATCAGATTTACAATTAATGGAATTTAATAGCAGTGTTCAATTTATGGATTCATTCATCACAGTAACAAGTAGTAAAAGAAGTACAATGTCTACACCGACTTGCATCACTTGACATCGTTCTTCTTTAGACTTGGTATAATCCACATTTAGCATGTGTGACTTGGTTCTTCCTCTGACCCTTTCTATTCTAAACCCACTAGTTGCAGACTTCCTTCTTGGACTGTCCTCATCGGGTTCTCAGGAATGGATATTGAAAGTTATTCTCTTAAATGACAATATTATGGCTAAAGCAAAACATGTTTTCAACATTTATCCGATTATATATAAAATCTCTCACTTTCGCTGTTTCAGAACCATAAATAACTATCCATACTGCATAAATTCTGATCTAATGTGATCTTCACAATTAACGGTCCTTACAAATTACCCTGTAATATACATCCATAAATACATTCAAGCCTGGCCTAATTAGATCTTGCTTTACAGCAGCAATTGATATGTGGGGGTGTATATAGACACAACTGTCATATATATCAGCATACATTACTATATGTCTCATTATAGCTAACCAATTCCACTCAGTAAGATAAATGTTCTATACTACTGTATAGGATTCACTAAATTCTATCTTACATTAACCAATAACGTGCAGAATTATTTAGGCAATGCAAAATCATATAAATATGCAATTATTAACTCACAGCAAACAGTATTATCCTACAAAGGATATTAATTCATATAACCATAAGAAATTCTACATATTTGGAATTTCCCACAAATCTGTAAATTCTATCAATGAACTAATAACTGTTAAAGAATTAAGTTGCATAACACTCTAACATATTAACACAGTCCTATGAAATGAATACATGATGTATGTATGAATCATAAGCATATTAAACACATTTGCATAAAACCATACAAACAAAATATATGGAAATTAAAATTGCATACCTTATTGCTGTTTATTTTACACATAATCGTGCATCCTAGCACTATAGCCTGTCTTTTCCTTTCATAATACAGCTATCTGGCCTCCCTACTTATTAATGAGGGAAAACTCTATCCTTGGGTTTCCAAAAGAGCCAACTTTGTCTTCTCACAAGAAAAATAGGACTTTCTGAGCTAAACCACTACCTTAAATTTCCCATTATTTCTAAAGTGTATGCCTTAATTTTAACTGACCAATCAAAAATGACTGTTTCTAAATTTTCTCCAAATAATCATGTCTTTCATAAGTTTTTAACAGCCTAAAATATGATGCAATCAACTTTACTTTGAAGATGAATTATTTGACATAAGGTCTCTGACAACCATTACAGTGAGTAATTCTAGTGTACTCTCTGCCACTATATCATTATGATGACTGGGTCAATGCCACTGAAGCTTAGAGATAGGCCCTTTTATGTTTCAGAGATGAATAAGGGAAATATCAAAGTGAACTTTCTCAAGACCTTTCTAGCTTGACTATGATAACTTTAAGGCATAATTTATTTAACTTTAGAATTCAGACTTCTTCAAAATTCATCACATTACATATATAAACAAATTTTGGAGACCATATTTTTGAAACTCAGAAGCTGAAATGATTTTTGGGTGATTTTGGTATTTTAGATGATAAACATCTTGGAATGTCTCTTGTCTGTGTCATCACTGTTGCAGCTGAGAATGACATGAAACAGATGCGTGGTTCATAAGTTGTTTTGTTTTCACCAATTTTGTAGACATTTTTGTTCTAGGTTGTTGTGCCCAGAATTCAGCACTTTGTGGCAGTGAGCAAACTGACATTTGAAGATCAAATGCTGCAGCAGTATTTACTGTCCCATAGCTGTGTTGATCTATAGCTGTGTTGTCTTATTCTTTGCTTTATCAAGGGATCAGACAAGCCAATGGGCCCCACAAAGATCTCCTGACCACAGTGAAAAAACATAAACTGCATTGGTATGAGCATGTCTCATGTACATCCCAAGAAAATCCTGTAATGCACTGTACAAGGAAGAAGAAAGAGATTCAGGCTATTTGTTCATTAACTCAAATGATGAACATTTCAAGAACGTTCATGAATTATGATTCATGATTGTTCATGAAGTCATGAATTTGTTTTCGTAGTGGGGATTAAGATACGTTAGGAATTTTCATACATTCCTTACTGACAGATCCTTGCATACTCATACATTGAAAATGTACCATGGTACATACCACAGAAAAAACTGCGGTAAACCTTGGTAATACACTACATCTCTGACTGATATATTTCCTTGAAGTAACTTTTGGTTCCCTGTAAGTGAAAAAAAACTTTATATTTCTGGTATTTATGCATTCTTGAAAATATTAAATTGCTATTTACATTGGGAAACATACTTGAACAGTATTATATTCTTCATGTGTTCTTCAATTCAGTCTGTTTCTGATTGCACACTTTCATGAGAAATAGTCAATATTTTTAGTTACATGTATTCTCTTTTTATGTGTGCTCTTAATTTTCAATATTGAGCCATAAACTTCATTTATGTTTAGGTAAGTAAAGAACTCCGCTCTGTGTAATTTGCCATAAGAGATCATAAATTATATAAATCTATTTTGGACCCACTTTGTACCAGACCAAAGGCATATTTTCTTCTGGGGTATTGTTATGGTGCAGAAAAGTAGCCCATTAATGGCTATTGATGTGGTACAGAAAGTAGCCGAAGAAGGGCTTTGTTGTGGTGCAGAAAGTAGCCCAAGAAGGGCTTTGTTGTAGTGCAGAAAGTAGCCCAAGAAGGGCTTTGTTGTGGTGCAGAAAGTAGCCCAAGAAGGGCTTTGTTGTGGTGCAGAAAGTAGCCCAAGAAGGGCTTTGTTGTGGTGCACAAAATAGTCCAAGAAGGGCTATTGTTGTACAGAAACTAGCCCATGAAGGGATATAGTTGTGGTGCAGAAGTAGCTCAAGAAGGGATATTGTATTTAGGTACAGAAAGTAGCCCAAGAAGGGCTATTGTTGTGGTGCAGAAAGTAGCCCAAGAAGAAAAAATCCTTCAGTAGTGAACACTTGTACAGTAAGAATATTTCTTTGTTCTTTACCAGTTTTGGGATCATCACCTTTGTGCTGATTTGGCAAATTCAGCTACACAATATCAACAGGTAACATATTACTGATATTAAAATGTAGATGGAGTAGGGGGTGAACTGATTTTAATGATGTAGTATTTACCTATTGCTTTTGCCACATTTCCTCCTATTTTATTATTTATTCCCATCTTAGCTTGACCACTGGGTCGGGGAACACCATCTCTAGGTCACCTTACAATTGTACATTTCTGGTTATGGATAATCCAGATACAATAAATATCATGCACATAAAAAGAAAAGAACATGCAAATGCATATTGCACACATCCTCTTGAGACACAGATTAGATTGACACAGGTATACAGCATCTAGGTGACATAGATGACACAGGTATACAGCATCTAGGTGACATAGATGACAGGTATACAGCATCTAGGTGACATAGATAACACAGGTAAACAACATCTAGGTGACATAGACTTTGTAATATTACATTGTGTTCCTGCTTACCATCTTATCAGACATAAATAAATATAATTAATTGCACTAGTTGTGTTCATCATTGATGTTCATTTGTGAAGAAATTGGTCCTCCATTTTTGTTTACTTAGCTGTGTATGTTTCAGTATTGTTATGCATTTCAACAATTGGATTTTATAAATTGAATTTGCAAGTGTAAGTTTAATATTGAGCCAAAATAAGAAAGAGATTGCACAGGATGTCCCTGCAGTGATGTTGACTAGGTAATTTACATCCTTGGAGAAAACATAATGACTGCTGCACTTTGGCCAATGACAAGGTTGAAGTAGATCAATCATGGAGTCACCCTGTGGGAGGATAAATTATCATCATAAGGTCAAAGGTAATTTCTGTCTTAAAGTAAAATAAACATCTCAAAATGAAAATGATCTGGGTATTATAATGCCATTTCATACAGTTCTAAGCAGTTCATGTTGTTGCATTAGAAAAAAGAAAATGAAGTCTTTAAAATTTGACCTATCACATATTTTCAAATAAAACAATGCAGACAAGTAGCTTCTTAATGTAAGATTAGTTTGGAAATATTGAAACACTGTTCTTACTTTCTTAAGACAAGTAAAGTAAAAAGGAATTTTTGTAACAAACAATACAAAGAATTTAAATAAGTAATTTCTTAATGAATTGATTATTTTTTTATTGTAAGAAAATAGAAAATCTTAATGCAAGATATTCTTTATTGCAATTCAGTTTTTGATTTGAATAAAAAAAGGTAGATTAAACTTTAAGAAATTTTTCTTTTCATTTTTTATTTGGAGAAAATTTTTTTAAAATTAGCAGACACTTTCTTTGTATGGAAAATAATTTTGGCTGTGTGCATATTTATTTTTAAAAGAAAAGGGAGCAGGGAGCCCAGATTATCAAATACCCCAATCAGGGTCCTTACCATTTACATCTGGATGGTTCTCTAATGATCTTGTTATTGGCAAAATATGCAAAGTTGGACTCTTGCAATCTATTCCATTTAAGAAAATTCTCAGTAAAGTAGCCCTCTGCAGGCATTATGAATTTCTGAGATAGTGTAAAGTGCAGTTGTTGGAACATGCACAAAGTAGAGAATGTTGGCATATTTCTGTGTTACTCTATTAACTTTTGCTGATATTTCTTTGAGTACTTGTGGAGATTGTACATAATCTAAGCACACAGCTAACCAAAATAACTGCTCTCATGTGATCAATACTTGGCCTCAATTAGTCTTAAGTACACTATCTTCAGAAGTTATTAAAATAAGGAAAACAAATTTTGCCAGACAAAACCATATCAGCTTCTGAAAGTGCAATGAATGAATTACTAAATATATAAAATATAAAAAAATGTTAGCAGCTCTTTTTTTTTACAATTTACTTCTTAAATTGAGGCAGTGAAAATGACTAGAGCTAGCAGTTTGTTGATAGGTACACATCTGAAGTAATGATAAGCTGTATACTCTATAACCCTGCATATTGCACCCATCAATCATACACCAAAATAAAAGAAATTAAAAGTTCTTTCAACAATCCTAAGTTGTTGTTTTTTTAAGAAGCCAGTATAGCCCTTGAGGAAAAATGGGAAAATTCATTTTTCTTTTGAAATCTGACCCTATGCAAAATATGAAACTGTCTAGCACCAGCCAAATAGAAGAAGTAGCATTAAATTTTCAGTCATCTAACCTTGTCTTGGATTTCATCGGTACCAAGGTTTGAATGGATTTTAACACATGTTCAATGGTGTCATATAGGTTATGCAGCAATGGTCCCATATTATGTTCAAGCTAATTCCTGATTGATTTTAACACATGTTTAATGGAATTGATTTTAACACATGTTCAATGGAGTCAGATAGGTTATGCAGCAATGGTCCCATATAATGTTCAAGCTAATTCCTGATTAATTTTAACACATGTTCAATGGTGTCAGATTGACTGTGCAGGATGATCACTTAATAAATTAAAGCTACCACCTGATGTAGAAAGCTTGACATGTCTAGCAGAGGTTCACTAAGCAATTTGCGATTATTAAAGTTATGTCAAAATTTTAAACTTCACTTAATGCCTCCACCCAGAAAGATATAATACACTTTATATGGAGGGCTTCCTTAATGAATGTCTTGTTATAATTTTTCTTATCTAATTGACCATTACTTTATCATTTGCAGGGCATTTCAAAATATTTGTAGTCACCTAAACCATTGTTTAGAAATTTGTTTAAAATGTTTACATTTTGAGGGGGATATAATTCTACAACAAATTTTATGGCTTTACAAAAGGATGCATTTTTTAAAAATATTTGGAGGCCTTGCCTATTTATTGTTCTTTATTAATATTTTCTATTTTTTTAAAAAGGAAAACTCCCCATGTGGATGTGCATATATCAAACACAACTCTTAAACTGTTTGACTGTCTTAATTTTTCATCCATTTGAGACCTGAAAAGAATGCTAGAAACATGTTTTAAATTACAGGAAATGTTGTTCGATATCATTAAACTAGTTTATTGAAAACTCTTTAATCCATCTTCAGACTACAAGTTAATTTTTTTCTTCTGAAAGATCTCACATGCAGAGTACCATCAGCATATCATTAGTAAACAATTTGTTCAGATGGACAGGATTTTTTTTTCTGGACACTTTAACATACATTTTTTTTGTCTAAAGAATAATTTTCCAGGAATGGTGGAAATTTTATATATGCAGCTTCCAGAATATTGAATACTTAATCCATGCAAGACTTAATTTGTATATGCCACTGTAAAGCAGATTGTGTTAAGAGGTTGTCCATCCATCTGACAAATTGCTTTCTTCAAAGCAATTAAAGTTATCCATGATCTACAGTTACCAAATTTTGTGGATAGCTTGCACCTTAGGTTTAGAAGAATCCTGTTGACTTTGAAGTCAAAGGTTCTTGTCATTGTAAATGTGATTAAAATAAGATAAATGGCCTCTGCAAAATAACTTGGTGTTCCACCATCTACTGGTTTTTTCAACTTTTTTTGTGACTTATTCATTGGTGAGGAAGAGCCCATTTGATTTCAGGCTTAAAAGTCAAAGGTTAAGGTCACTGTGATTGAAAGAAGAAAAATGGTTTCTGCACATTAACTTGTGAGTTCTCCATTATATGTGGTTACTGGATTTCGGGTGGCTTGCACTTGGGGTGGGGGAAAAAACTACTGACTTTGGTGTCATAGTGTAAAAGGTCATGGTCAGTAATTGTAAGAATAAATATAATTTCCACACAGACACCATTGTATACCTCAAATAAATATTGTTGATAGATTGTACTTGGGGTAAGGGAAAAATGTTGATTTGGGGTAAAATTTCATTGCCCCAGATGGAAAGAACAAAAATGATATCCATACATGAACATTAATTGTACATCACAGACCTGGATTAGATTTTGCGGATGGTGTGTACTTTTAATAAAGATATCTATTTTGGGGTAAAATGACTCAAAGGTCAAGGTCAGTGACTGAATGAAGAAAATTGGTTTCTGCACAAAATTATATCTTAACTACTGATACATGGAGGGCTGTTCAGCCTGAGAGGTGTATAATGTACCATTCATGACATTCATTTTTTTTAGTGTGTATGTGTGTTAATTTGCACATTTTTTGATTTAGTATCATAATGTCTGCACTATCAATGTCAAAATGAATCCATCATTTGAACTCTCACTGGTCTGTTCTTATACCAGCTATAAGGCAGAACATACTATGCTATGTCGTCTTCTGTCCATCTGTTTGACATCTACAGTGTGGCAGTTGTAAGTGATGTCTAGTACTAGGGTATCATGATACAAACATGTAGCATGATGTCTCACTCAGTCACATTATCTTGATACCAGACCAACCAGTCCTAACTGTAACCTCTTAATGCTGAGCGCCTAGTGAGGCAGCTGTTAGTACCATTTTTATAAGTCTTTGGTATGACTTGGCTGGGGATCGAATCCACAATCTGTGCCTCAGATACTTTGGTATGACTTGGCCTGGGTTCAAAGCCGTGACCTCCCACATCCAAGTCAAATGCTCTAACCACTAGGCCACCAGAACAGTCTGCACTTTAGGTAAGGAAGACCCTTAGGGATTACAGACATAAGAGGTCAATATCAAAGTAAGAAGGAAAATAATATTGGTACAAAAGTTCATGTTCTGCAACATCTACAGTTAACATCCTTGTGGATGGCATGTGCTTGGCTAAGGAAAAAACTGTTTGGGCTTGAAGGTCAACAATCAAAACCACTGTAACTGAAAGAAGAAAATGGTTTCAACTCAATAGCTCAGGTTCTACACCATCATCATTTATGAATCTTTGTGAATATATCACACTGAGGTAAGAAAGAATCCTATTGATTTCAGGCTTTAAACATCAGGGGTCATTCTGACTGACAAAAATTTCAGTTATTTACATTAATGACATGGTGGGTGTCTGATGTGCTATTCACATTACTCTTGTTCCAGTATAGGGGACTTGCATTGATCTGAAACAGGTTCACATGTATATCAGACATATCGGTGGCAGCATAATTTAACTTGTAGTTCTATAAACATTTAGCAGAAAATAAATGACATTTAAACCAATGAAACAAATTCCCATCAAATGAATTATTTACATGTTTTCTGGAGTTTGGTTGGAATATCATATTACTATGGTCAATTGCATCCAGTGTTACTGGCATAAATTACATCTATCCTAACTGAGAGACATCATCATGCGAAATATTAATTTAATAACATGTTTTCCACAATTCTCAAGGATTTCATATTCCTTTACCATTACATAATTGAAAGAAATGTGTATCCTGTGTTGTTATACAAACACATTACCAATTTGATTCAGAGAATCAGTAATAGTTCAAAAGTTTAAAACTTTGTGAAGTTATTATGAATGAGTAAAATTACCCCCACCCCCATGTTTCATTTCACATAATGAGCAATCATTGCAATGGCATTGATACAAAATCCACCAGGTGTAATATTCCTGCAAGATTTGGTTTCTGTTGGCTAAATGGTTAGATTATTGAGTACATAATTGGTTGTATTACTCTAGGAAATAGGAGCTGCCCCTTTCCCAAGGACAAACTTTGAGTTGGCTGAATTTGGCCTAGGCAGTTAACAAACCAGTGACTATAGGATACTCTATCTGTTTAGCTACCAAGGATGGGTGTTTAGTGTTAATTATAGCACAGCAGCACCTGAATATAATTATGGATGTAAGCATATCGCTGAGGCGTTTGCATATATTGTCGGTTTGCAAACTAAAGTGCAATGGTTACACATTTTATTGACAAGTTTTGAGTGGTCCCTTTGAATATTTGGTATTGCATTTATGTTATTTGAGTATAAGCAATCTAAATTGAGACAGGCCATCTATGTTTTTGTCTCCCAGGACTTTCCCCATTTTAGAGGAACAAGATTATTTCTAAAATTTGCATTGCTTTGTATGGGGGAAGTGGGCCTATTGATATAGCCAACAAAAGGGCTTTGTAGTTTTCTAAACTGGAGAGATCCCAGATATGTTCATGTAAACAAGTTCTTTTTGTAAAATCTGGACCCAGAGGAATCTCTGACCTTATATGAAGTTCAGCAGGTTTCATATTGCAGTAACCTTGTACTTGTGTATGTTTCTATAATACTAATTATGAAATGCATCCAATTTTTCAAATATCTAATGACATTTATTTTATTTGCAAAACATGACTGATCCAAGGGAATTGTTTTCTCAAATACTATACAGATGTTATTGATCTAAAATACCAGCAAAACCATTTTCATAAATATTGGAAAGAAACAAGATTTACAACTAACTCCCACGCGATGAAACTTTATTACCTGTAATACAAAGTTTTCAGGACAAAATCGAGTATAATATATTTGGGGAATTATTATAGATGCAGTTCTTTAAGTTAGAATTCTGCTTTGATGTTTCAGACATTCTATGGGAGTTTCCATTACATATATCAAGGGCATGGACATATCTGTCTGCTGCAGTGTCTGTCATGTGATTCATTGTAACTGTAGCTATCATTCTATCAGTGTCTGTAATTATTTTGGTAATCCAAATGCTGTAGACAAGAAACATTATATGTAGTTGCCAGTGTTGTACAGTAATGAATTATTAATGTAATAAGTAATTTCAGCTCCCCCCAAAATATAATCAGTAATTGTAATTGATTATGAATTCTGGAAAAATAATGCAAAGTTATACTAACTTTTAAATTACAGTTACTATTTTTTTATAGTTACAATCATAGTTACAATTAGCAGCTTAAAACATAACAGCTGAATTAGAATAATGGAAGTAAAAATAAGGACCAAAAAATGTTTTCCAAATTTTTATAATTACTTGCAATGTTGTTTTCAGAGTGTTACATTGAACATTATCCAAAACATGAATTAACTTTAGTAAGCGCTGTTAATTGTGACAGACTAAACAGAAGTGATGTAATTGCACTTTAATTATCTAGATAAAAATTAATTGTAATTAATTACTTCAGAGTAACAAATTGTAATTAATTACTTCCAAGTGACAAAGTAATTGTAATTCAGTGTGACAAAGTAATTGTAATTAATTTCTTAAAAGTGACAATAATTTTAATTAAATTCTTCAGTGTGACAGAGTATTTGTAACGGTAGTGTAATTAACTACTACACTTTTTGTTATAGTAATTGTAATTTTAATTCATTACATTCACATCAGTAATCTATACAGGTCTGGTAAAACTGCCTGGGATAATATAATGTTCATCAAGCTTTCTTCTTCCTGCAGAAAAAAACCCAAAAGAAGTTGCCACAAGCAAAACTAAAAAAAGGCATTTAGATTTGAAAATTTGTGACTCAGTTACCAAGAAAAACTACGCATCTTATGACCTTTTGTACCAATGTGTAAGGACGTGGGTTCGATCCCTGGTCGAGTCATACCAAAGACTTACAGAAATGGTGCTAGCAGCTGCCTTGCTTGATGCTCAACATTAAGAGATTTAGTGTTAGGACTGGTCAGCCTGGTGTCAGGATAATGTGACTGGGTGGGACATCATGCTACATGTCTGCAGCACAATGTCCCAGTGATAGACATCACTATAAACTGCCACACTGCAGGCAGACATTGTAGTGATATGACTTAAAAATTGTTAAAGCTAAGTTAAAAATCATAATCACATCACATCACACCTTTTGTACTAAATTGGTCACCAGTTAGATGTTACTTAAGCATTTCAATAAGTCAGTCAGTCAGATAATGTGGTGGTAAAGGGAGGTAGTTGGCAATGCTGAATCAAATCTTGATTGTCCTAACATCATTCGTATAAACTTTCAACTCTGTCAAAATGCATTTCCCTTTTTTTGTTGTTTATTTGCTTTGTAAACTAATAAATGAAAGTTTCTGCAATAAAATGCACTCAATACAGCAAGTAAAGGTCTTATCAACTGTGGGGCCTCAGATTTGGATAATTTTGACAAGGCCCACTGGATTTATTCATGCAGCCCCCTGTGAGCATAATATTTGGAAACATACTTTTAAACAAGTTTTATATGGTATTGAACTTAAAATTTTATTCCATCATTTTAAAATTAATTTCTCTCTATAGATGTATTTTTAAACATTACTAACATGCAGGACCCAAAATTCTGTCCAATCAGCCTAAGGCAGGCCCTGAGTACAGCTACTTCTAGCATAAAAAGGGTCTCATATTCATAGGATGTAAACTTAAAGTGCTGATTAAATATCAATTTTGGTACAATTTTACATTTTCAAGTAAAACTGAATTTACACTCATTATATGTATCAATATAGTCTTGATGAATGAAGACAATTACTCATAACCCACCTCCACACCTACATATTGGTTATATTATTGATCAATAATAATCCAATGGAGCTGTCAAAGGATCTTGATTATTGGCTCTGTTTTGAGGTTAATAACATAGGAACAAATTATTTCTCCTTAGAACAATTCATGACACGGTTCAAGATTTGTAAAAATTGCTTTACCGAAAAGTAAAAATTGCTACAACAAAAATCAGTTGTGATTTGTAATATCTTCTAAATAGATCTTCATTCCTCAAATATGGGTTCACTCAATAAAAATCATTAATGAATACAAAATGACATATGGTATTAAAGTATGGGTAAAGTCTCACCTCAGCCTTTCTTTGTAATGATACTGGCAATACTATTTTTAAATGGAATTAAGTGTGTGTGTGTGTGTTTGTGTGTGTGTTATAGTTTTACAGCACCTCAGCAAAATTGTAGCCCCATGGTACCAGCTAAAAGTAAACTTAAAAAATGTTAAACTGAATCATTGCACCACGGCCTAGGAAGATAAACCCTTCCAAATAAATGCCAGCATGAAGTACAACTAGCCAAAAATTACATTAAATGATGAAACTGTTGAAATTCTGTTAAAAGGTTTTGTTTGTTTTTGTGGCATCATAGGGTTTAACACCATTTTGCAGCACAAGATAAGCTATACTTGGCTGCCATTAAAAATGGTGGAGAATGAACCAAGAAATAACCACTGACCCATGAGAAGCTATTGACATGTTTTCTCACATACCCACATTGGCTAAACCCTAGACTCAAACCCACTAGGCAGAGGCCAGATGGCAATAATATGTAACAGTGAGCACTTTTTAAGACCACTCAGCCACTCAGGACCCTGTTCTAAGTTTTAAAATAAAAGATAATGGTAAAATGTGCCCAAAAAATGTTATACAAACTGTATAGAAAGAACAATTTATATTAATCTAATGCACATGATATAGATATCATGCATGGTTTACTTTATTTTCTATAAAAATAAAAGTATGCCAAATTGTTATCTGATTATCAACAGATGTTTGTTCTTATTAAAATGGGGACTTTTTGTAGACAGGCTGCAGTCCTAAATAGTATTGTTACTGGCACTTTTCTATCAGAATACAAATAATAAAATTAGCACTAAAGAACATATGCAAAACATGTTTGGACAGAATTTGGATGATATGAACAAAAAATAGACCCTTTTCAGTCTCCAGTAAGAGTATCTTTTACCTTGTCAATGCATGCTAAGAATGTATTGAGAAAGCAGTGCTGTGCAGAAAATGGAGTGAAACATTACCTGTGGTTTTCATTATGTTTTTCTGAAGCTTGAAATGTTATAACTGATTATTTAATTTTGTAAACTCCAGCTGGCTTGCACATTTATTTTGATGATTCATGTAAGAGTCATGTGAGTTGTTGGCTTGAAATAGAGACCAAGAACATAATCTATAGCTAATTACCATCTTTATTATTTTCTTTTATTAAATTTTGTTTCCAAAGACCAATTATGTCCAATTAACATAGATTAAGTAGGCTGTTTAGCTGTAATAGGCCACCATTGATTTTAGTGAACATGCATGAAACCTAATACTAAGCCTTGCTTTTGAAAAGTGAAATAATGTGATAATCTGCATGACCTTCAATTATCAGTAACTGAAACTTGTTTATTGTATTCACTATTTGTAGGATACTGTAATGCTAAATGCCTAGTTACAGATGTCATTTCTCTCGGAGATATATCCATATATATAAATGAGAAATTGTATTTAGAAAACTACAAACAATTGTGCTAACAGAAGTAAATGCACTAACAATACTGGTATAGTATATTACTGAATGTGATACAGTAAGAACTGAAAACTAGCAGTGGATTTGGTTCTTCTTTAATGAAGAACAAAACCACAAAAACCATTTCCACATTTTAAGTGAAATGTTATCCCACCATACCCAACCTGTTTCAAGTATAATGTCAAATGACATAATATCAGATATACTGTACTGGTATAAACCAAACCAAAATTATTTTTTGGGAAGAAGAGAACATGAACAAATCATTTGAATTGTAAAATAACTAACACAAGATAAAAAGATCTAATTTGAATATTATTTATATAGAGCAAAACGTTTTTGAAAATTGTTTCTTATGAACAAAATAGAAATCTTTGAATATAAATAAAACCTTTGAAATTACTCTTTGGGTTCTGGTTGAGCATTTTTGTCATAAATTTCAGAATTAGTTAAGAACATATATTTAGCTGAATAATAGCATATGGATCAAAATGGTCTTTAGTGATATTTGATGAAAAGGAATCTGCTTGTGCTTAAACTATAAGTTCATTGAACCTGTTGTACCATAAAAGACCACATGAAATGACACATGACTGGTCGTCATGCAAGTAAAAAATGTTATTCAGTTCTGGTTCCCTCACATTTTCAAGACTGCTATAAAGAGATAATTAGTGCTGACCTTGACTAGTGTTTGTTCCTTTATATTGTACTGATTTTGACTAGTGCTGGTTCCTTTATATTGTACTGACCTTGACTAGTGCTTGATCCTTTATATTGTACTGATTTTGACTAGTGCTGGTTCCTTTATATTGTACTGACCTTGACTAGTGCTTGATCCTTTATATTGTACTGATTTTGACTAGTGCTGGTTCTTTTATATTGTACTGACCTTGACTAGTGCTTGATCCTTTATATTGTACTGACTTTGACTTGTGTTTGATCCTTTATATTGTACTGACCTTGACTAGTGCTGGTTCCTTTATATTGTACTGACCTTGACTAGTGCTGGTTCCTTTATATTGTACTGACCATGACTAGTGCTGGTTCCTTTATATTGTACTTATTTTGACTAGTGCTGGTTCCTTTATATTATACTGACCTTGACTAGTGCTGTTTCCTTTATATTATGCTGACCTTGACAAGTGCTGGTTCCTTTATATTGTACTTATTTTGACTAGTGCTGGTTCCTTTATATTATACTGACCTTGACAAGTGCTGGTTCCTTTATATTGTACTGACCTTGACTAGTGCTTGATCCTTTATATTGTACTGATTTTGACTTGTGTTTGATCCTTTATATTGTACTGACCTTGACTAGTGCTGGTTCCTTTATATTGTACTGACCTTGACTAGTGCTGGTTCCTTTATATTGTACTGACCATGACTAGTGCTGGTTCCTTTATATTGTACTTATTTTGACTAGTTCTGGTTCCTTTATATTGTACTTATTTTGACTAGTGCTGGTTCCTTTATATTATACTGACCTTGACAAGTGCTGGTTCCTTTATATTGTATTGACTTTGACTAGTGCTGGTTCCTTTATATTGTATTGACCTTGACTAGTGCTGGTTCCTTTTATATTGTACTGACCTTGACTTGTATTGGTTCTTTTATATTGTACTGACTGACTAGTGCAGGTTTCTTTATATTGTATTGACTTTGACTAGTGCTGGTTCCTTTATATTGTACTGACCTTGACTAGTGCTGGTTCCTTTATATTGTACTTATTTTGACTAGTGCTGGTTCCTGTATATTATACTGACCTTGACTAGTGCTGGTTCCTTTATATTGTATTGACTTTGACTAGTGCTGGTTCCTTTATATTGTACTGACCTTGACTAGTGCTGGTTCCTTTTATATTGTACTGACCTTGACTTGTACTGGTTCTTTTATATTGTACTGACTGACTAGTGCAGGTTTCTTTATATTGTATTGACTTTGACTAGTGCTGGTTCCTTTATATTGTACTGACCTTGACTAGTTCTGGTTCCTTTTATATTGTACTGACTTTTACTAGTTCTGGTTCCTTTATATTGTACTGACTTTGATAGTGTTGGTTTCTTTATATTGTACTGATTTTGACTAGTGCAATTATTTTCATCTGTTTAAGTTTCATGTAACAACATGTTTTTCTATCACAAAGACTTGAAGGTACAACATAATAATTTCCAACACAGATTACTGGTATTGATTAAATTCCATATAATCATATTTGTACTTGAAGTAAAATACAGTGTAAACAATAATATAGTTGACCTGGCATGATTTTTTTCTGTAAAAACATGCATAAGGTATTTCATTCTGAACAGTAATGGGCAGTTGTTTAAAGTGAACTTGCTTGTATTTCTCTTCTCATCTGGACTTTGAGATATTGCAAAGGAAAATGTTAATTTTGCAGGGCTTCCAGTACATGTCTCTAGCACTTTCAGTATGTTCACCAGTCATTCAGGTGTCAGACTGCTGGACATATTATCAATTTAGATGATGTAAATCCAGGCCAGAGCATTTGATACTAATAACATAATTAAATATTAGTAAGAAAGCCTCGGGTTATGAGGTTATATCCAAATTTTATAATGGCTATCAAATCAATGACAGCTTTATCCTAGTGAGACTTTCCCTGGAAAAGAGATCACCACATTTACATGTAATGACAAATACAGAACTTTGCAGTCACCTGGCTGAATTGATAATCATTGCATTGGGTTGATAATTTTACTCACAAAAAAATATGAGATATTTGACATAATTTAAAACACAATTTGACAGCATTGTTTACAAATTTGACAACTTTGGACAATTATTTCAGTGACATTTATGCAATCAATTTATTATCAACTGTCATTTACTCACCAATCTCCTGTTTGTAATGCCATATTAGTATAGACCTTAGGCAGAAACATTTGACCAAAAATAGATTTCTTTGTATATTTTCATTTAATTGAATTAATTTTCACTTAACAAACATTACTATTAAAGAAACCAAGTATGGAAATCAAATCCAATTTGTAAAAAGGCTTTTTAATCTTTATTTAAAAAGTTTGTATGTTTTCAGTATTGTTACTTTATATATGTTTCATATGTTTGGACATTTGAAGAAATTTTATGTTATAATAAATGTAATATTAATAATATGATGAAATCAAATAAAAGAGCCTTTGAAGAAACAGTTTGAATGTAAGCATTACAACACTAATTATTTTCAAGCCAGTCAATCAGTCTTCAGATAGTGGAAAAAGAATTTGCTGGTACCTTCAAATTAAATGGTCAACTGCCAATATCAATTAGGCTGCAAAATAGCAAAATCTGTGTACCCCAGTTAGTGGTGCATTAACTTTGAAACTTCAATTTATGTACTACAGCTGACAACAAATATTTACATTTTTATATCTTGTACTTATTTTCCTGCTGTCAAAAAATCAGATGAACTTTTGGTATGATGCCATGTTACCATGTGTAGACCTGGGGTTTCTACCACAGATCAAAGTCAAAAGATTATGCTGTGGAACACCTTTTCAAGGCAGAAAAAAATTCATGTAAAGAATGTTTGAATTGTTTGCCAATGTGGCTCATAAATTATTTTTATTTGTTAATATATTTAATGTTAAGTTTTGTAGGAAATGAAAGTGGTCAGATCGGTATAGAAGCAGGGGTGGTGTGTGTATTCATGACAACTAGGTGCATTTCTGCATTGTTTCAGTGACATGGTGGATTTATGAGAAATTGCAAAACAATGGATCAATTTGAGGTAATTTAGACAGAAGTGAAAATGCTGGAATAATGAAAAACAAGCCCCATGGACATTACAGCTGCCTGATATCTATACTTCTGTTATTACAAGTTTTTACATTTTTATGTCAATTTGAGATAGATGTTTAGATTCTAAAGGACCCTCTATTGACCTTAATTTGTTATTACCAATATCCATTTAAATAATTATATTTACACTACAGGCACAGTTATCACCTCTGTCACCAGATGTATGAAATTGGCATGGGGGGGGTTAGAGTTTGATTTTGGTCACCTCATTAACTACCTTCTTATTTTGAGTTATGTTTTCTACCTGAATGTAACTGATGAAATGCAGAATGGAATTTTGTTTTTCCAAATCCTAAATACATTGCTGTGTTTTGTATTTTTTTGTGTGTCAGTGCACAACAAATTCACTTTTCTTATTCAATCACAGATCTTGACCATATTTTCTCATTGGGCCTTACATGAAGATTGTGAATGTATTAACTTTGTTAGAATATAAGATTTCTCCTTTGTTGTAGAATGTGTTTTAAATGGTTTAAATTTTGTAATCTAAATCTGTCTGATATTAGAGTTGGCAAATAGGTTATCTTCCATGTATTCTATGAGAATGAGTGCTACACATCTCTAAGTAACATATCAGAACTTTTATACTAAAATGGTATTTTTGGCATTTTCTTTTATAGTTATGAACTTTGACAGAAACCTATCTTAGAGAATAAATTGTCTTTGTATGCATATCTTGTCTGTTAATTTTGTTAAATTTTACTTAATATTCCATCTTTATATCATTTTCCCCAAAATATTACATCTACATTTCATCTCTGGACCAATTTTTGTAGATAGTTTAAATGGTATGAATCTAGGGGTCAAATGTCAAGGTCACTGTAATGAAAATAAATGGTTTCTGCACAAGAGATTCAGTTATAAGTCATGTACTTTCACAGTGTTAGTGGACAAATTGGGTATGAGGGTATGAGAAGACAAATGTTCTTGCAATATAACTTTACTTTTAGACAATGTATGACACCCGGAGTTGGTGGAGGGTTTGCACATAATATTTGGAAAAGGCCTATTAATCTTGGCATCAAAAAGTTAAAGGTCAGGGTCATTGTGTTTCAAAATATAGCAACAATTTTTACCTCCTGCTTGTTTCATATTTTTACAGGGACCACGATGAAGAGTTTTCTGTGTTTGATGCAGCCAAGAAGTTAAATCAGGTTCAGGGGTTTAAGGGACTGGGGCGCTTCTTCAAGCAGATCGCCCAGTCTGCAAGAACCAGCAAGAGCAGTGGAGGCAGCATTGATGACTTTCTTGGCAGTGTCAATGTGCCACTGAATGTATGTATTCCCATAAAACACAAAAGTATTTTTTGTTTAAGCTGATACTGAGACATAAGGTATAACTTTTATGGCAGATGCATTGGCTTAAATGCTGTCTTTGAGTTTTTTAAGGTTTGTGAGTGAGTTTATTAAAATTGTATTGTGTGAAAACAATTTATTAATGTAGACACTTTTGTTCCCATCTCTTTTGTGTGGGTAAACAAGAAATAAATTAACTAATCACAACTAATATTTAGGAAGAATGTATGAAATATGTCCCCAAAAATAAATTGCTTTTCCTTTTTAATGACACCAGAAAAGAGGAATCTTTATATAGGACTGATGTTAAATTGAGCTGTCAATGCTCCACAGGAACATCTACTGCATGATAGCTTTGCATGATACATTTATCCCTCTGATAGACAGAGCTGAGAAAACCCTGTATGGTGTTGATTGTAGTGGACAATGGATCCATATCTAGAGAGAAACCAAGCCTGAAGTTGATTTTGATTAGTCAGTTTTCCATTGTGACGACTACTATATATTTGCCCTATGATACACACTGACAATAGAGATGGGGGAAACCAAACCTGGGATTGATTTGATTGGTCAGTGTACCATTGTGATGTCGGGTATATATATATATATATATATATATATATATATATATATATATATATATATATATATATATATATATATATATATATATATATATATATATGGCATAGTGCATAAGCAGTGTGTAATGTACATATGTCGTAAGTTACACATACAACCTTACTTAAGCAGAATCTACCGTTTCACTATGCATTAAGTAAATACTCATGTAACTTAAGGCAAGCATCTAGCTGACATGTTTTGCAGAAGGAAAAATGACCGCTTTTATCATCGTCGGACTGAATAAAAATAAAAATATTTGACGAAGTTTGGGGGAGAATACACAGGTCCTGAATACTTTGAATGCTCTCAGTTTAACATTAACATATCAATTTCCAAGAGGCATTTTTCTGCAACTGACAGATTTGTTGTGAGATGAAATACAGAGACCAACACTGAGATCTTGTCTTGTACTCACACATATTCAGGATTGTATTTTGCCTGATATATAAATTTAAATTTAAATAGCTTTTACTTGCCAAATGAGAATCGGCTATCTGGCAGGGGATTAAGTGGGGTATTATTTGGTGTTGAAAGAACACTCATTTATGCATCATGTGTGTGTGTGTTTGTGAAATAGAACATGAGCATAAAAATATTTATACAATGCAATTAGTAGGAGCCCTGAGTGGCCTAGTGGTCTAAATCGATGTCTGTTAAGGATCACTGCCATCTCACCTCTAACACTATGATTCGGGGAATGTGGATATGTGAGAGAGCTTGCCAGTAGCTTCTCGTGGGTCAGTGGTTCTTTCTGGTGATTTCCCGGTTTCTTCCTCCATTATTAATACTGGCTGCCATGAATAGCCTATCGTGTGCTGAAAAATGGAGTCAAGCCCAACAACAACAACAACAATGCAATTAATAATATACAAAAAGTGTGTTGAAGTGTTTTTTAATTAGCTTTTCATTAAATGTTATATATGATCAAGTTTTTACTATGATGCGTCTTGAGACTGGTAATGTCTCTCCACCCAATATTCTTTTTTTCAATGCACTGATTTAATTGTACAACTAAAAACCACATATATCTTCAACTGCATTGCAACACATAAATATAATGCATACAGATGTATCATACATATCAAAGAAATAAATATTAAATTGAAGACTGCTGACAGTTTATTATCCCAAACCCATCCCCATAAAACCCATTACTAAACTTTGCGACAACACCAAATAACTTATATGTACTAAAATATAAATTATACTAGAGATAAGGTTATTTTATGTTGTCACACATTTAAATATAGATAATATTTTCTGTATCTTTAGTATTTTATTGATAAATGTCCAAATTACTAATCTCATGCAACAAAAAGTCCAAATGATTTTTTTTCTGGGTTAGGTGGTTTTGATTTACTAGTATTTAATAAATGTTTAAAATTGTTCATTAAGACACTGGCGAATGCAGGCTGTAACCCAATTCTAGTTACTGATAACTATACCTCTTGGACTATTGCAGGCTTGATTTGGGGGAGGAATAAGCAAGTGGCTCCCATTTACATTAGTATTTATTGTTTTATGCCAGTTTAATTATAATATTTCAGCGATATATATTTTCCACTTTTTTATCATAAAAATACATTTTTGAATGTAATAAAAGGTTCAAGTTAATAATTTACATTGTAGACTGATTGTTTTTGCAATTTCCCAGAAATTTTCATCCATTTCTTTAAATAAAATAGTTATTGCAAATAAATTGACAGTTCTTAAAAAATAAAAATTAAATATCAATTTTTGTGGCGTTTAATGTGCATATTTTTTATGTAATATACTATCTTTAAAAAACACTTATCAATGAACTTAACTGAGATGGCAAGACAGCATAAAGGAAATTATACACACACACACACACACACACAGAGGCAGAAATTCTGATAATATGTCAATCTGTCAGTATATCAAGTTCTTTCTAACGATTCTAAGGGTGAGGGAGTAATAGAGAGGTGCTTTTGAAAATAAGGTACAACTTCTCTCATTACACTTGAAATCAAATGACTCTTCAACTCTGCTCAATTGTCAATGCTAACGTATGTCATATATATATATATATATATATATATATATAGCAGACATCACAGTGGTTCACTGACCAATCAATTCAATCCCAGGTTTGGTTTCCCCCATCTCTATTGTCAGTTTGTGTCATAGGGTAAATGTATAGTAGACATCACATGGCCACTGACTAATCAAAATCAACATCAGGCTTGGTTACTCTTTCTCTCTAGAATGTATCCATTAAAGGGGCTAATGTCAATCAAATAGCAGATATGGACCCATTGACCACTACAATCAACACCATGCAGGGTTTTCTCTGCTCTGTTTATCAGAGGGACAAATGTATCATGTAAAGCCACCATGCAGAAGATGTTCCAGTGGGGCATTGACAGCTCAATTTAACATCAGTCCAACTTAGATGACTATATATTGTCATTTTGCCATGTGTGATTAGTCCAAACAGTAAAAACCCTATCAACCTTTTACTATAGACATATATGATTGTAAATAATAGCAGTGTAAATACCAAAACTATTTTGATGTTTCATTCTTCAACATTTAATAAATCAACAAATGTTTTTATGAAAATATTATGACTTTATGGTCTTACATTAAGCAACAGAAAACCATCAGGTTGTGTACAATTCAATTAATGATTTTTATCCCTAGAATACAAAATGAAAATTTGAAAAGAACTTCCAGTGCTGTGAATTAAATCCCAAATAGTCCTAAAATCTCCATCACAGGTCCAAACATATGAAGTACCAATCAAATTCTAATGTTCCAAATAAGTTTTAGCATTGAATGTGATGATGTGCCTGAAGTCCCTATGAGTCTAATAATATTGAGCATAGTGAATAATAATAATTCCAACAAAAATAGAAACTGAATACAGCAATAAGTATGATTCTGCTTCAGATCTTAAGAATGAGTAATTGTTTTCAAGAAAACAACATTATATAAAATGACATGAAACAATAACAGAGCCAGGATGCAGGTCAGTCTCCTCTCTAAAACATTTAAAGTTTTCAACAAGTTTAGGAATTTACAAGAGAAAAACTATGTCCTAGACTCGGATTCAAACTGTGTGAAGAATGAAGATAATCACAACTGTCTTCAAACTGCACAATAAGGCCTTTGATGAAAAGTTTCCTATAGAATATGATAGTGATGACAATGAAGACAATGATGATGAAATGATATTTGATAGCTTTGTCAATGAAAGTGAAAGATTATAAGAATTGTGCTATTGAGATGATTTTGAAATTTTGAACTACTTAAAAGGCAATATTTAGTATAATAGTGATAAAAAATTAATAGTAATCATAGAGAAATATGATTGATATATTCTACACATAAATACACTTTATAATACACATGATTTACAGAAAATAAGCACTGAATGCCATTTGACTATTATATCTTGCACAAAATGTTTGGGTGGGACACTAGTATTATGTCATGATAATTTCTTTTTGTTTCAGTTTATACATTTTTTCAAGAATTTACAATTTTCTTCTTTGTATGAGCAATTTCTCCACTTCAATCTCCATAAAACTGCTAGGGTATGTACAAGTTGTCAGGAATCTACACATGGAGCTAAATAGTTTGATATTGATTGGTACAGTACTATTGAAGGAAAATAATTTCAAAAGCAAAATAATAACAAGATATTAATTCCAAATTATATTAATCTGTAACAATCAAACCACAAATATTTTGCTTATATTGATATTGACATAATTAATCCTAATTAGTATACTTATAACTTGGATGTTGGTATAAAAAGGTACACAAAATTTTCTTCAAACTATATAAATAATAAATTGTCATTTTCATTTTGCTGTTATTGATACATTGCTAATTGTGTTTATTTTTCCGCTGTTGTTATTAACCTATTATATTTCTATGTCCATTGTTGTTAGGAATATAAATTTGTTTATATTTTGTCTGGTTTTCTCTTTAATTGTAGTGGTTTGGCTCAGATAAAGCTACTGATAGTTTGTTATAATTTCGTCTCTTAGGCACAAAATTTTCCTCTAAGACCATTTTCTAGACCATGAATCTACTTCCGCTATCAGACAAGATGGTTATGTTGTCTGAGAAGATGTCATTTGCATTGGAAGTTTACATTACTAAGGACACATTTCTTGTCTCCTATTTCTAAAGAGTCACTTGATTAAACATTGGGGCAAATGCTCAAGTTGCTATGATGTGTTAGATTTACATAGACTTTTGAGAAACACTCACTTTACATAAGTTAGAGCATGCATAATTTGCATAATTTCCCAAGATCCAGATTTTTATATTAAAATTGAATGATTTGGTAAGGGAACCAGACTGACTTTGCAGGGAATACCCATGCTGTAGGCTTATGTGATCAAGCTTATATTATACCATCCTTTAGCATTTGTGGTCCAGCACATTCAGTTCTTTTAAAAGGTCCAAACAGGCAGCATGGAAAGTATTAAAGGAAGATACATGTAACAGGATCTGCTTAGAAAATAAAATAAGGGAATAATGGCAGTTACATTTATTGGACATAATTTGTGTATTGCCCATAGCTGAATAGAGGATTTCTGCCCTGTCACTCAAAACTTTTCATGATAATAACATAGAGATTATGTAGAGTTGAGATTTGGCACAATGTAGTAATTGATCTCCATTGTATTTGAAATGGCAGAATCTGTAGTTGATCATAAAGGCCAAAGCATACTTTACAAATATTTTAAAAAGAATAATGTTGCCAGTGCTGCATCAGTACACACTTTGAAACTATTCATATTTTCCAAGTTGACAATAACAGTACATGATAATTCTTTATGCCTTAATGAAAATTAGTTTCACAAACAGCAAGATATTAGCTGCTTGACTGAGAAGGTCTTTTTTAGTTTTGGCAAAGTAAACTTCTTATAGCTTCACCAGTGTTCCAGTGAAGGACAGCTGTATATAATATTATTGTTTGCAGACAATGTGCAGCTAATGTTCAGTGGAACTTTCATGTTCAAATTATGGTCTCCTTGATCTGAATCAATAAGAGCTTAAGCCCGATTGCTATAATCATTCATATTGAGTTTTGTAGTAATTTATATACATCACATTGTAGCAGTTATGATAGGCCAACCATTTGTTTTGTTCACAATGAGAGCCATTTCTGCATTAGTTTAGGCTCATCTGGCCATAAGGTCATGTGAGCTTACAATATCTTCATTTGTTGTCTGTAAGCATGGCTGTTTTTCAACATCTTAAAAACCATTTGGCCATTTTGAATCAAACTTGGAATGTTTCTCAGGACATTTTCTACCAAAGTTTTGTTCTGGCAGTGTTTGGATTCCACAGCAACCAAAATAATAAAACTTTTCAGCTTTTCAGCCGAATGGGTAACTTAAAACACTTGCAATTCTGTGTTGCTAAGTAACCAAGTACAAAACTATTTTGATTTTTTTCATTAGAATGGATCATCAATTTTGATCAAACATGGTTGTATTATGTCTCAGGAAATTCTCAACTCAGAGTGTGTTTCTCAGGTTGTTTTCCCACAAATTGGTATGGTTTCCTTTGCAACCATATGGTAAATTGATTTTCAGCTTCTCCAGAGCAGCTGAGCCAATTTTTATCCAACTTAGTAGGATGTTATGTAGGATTTATCAAGGTTTTGTTCAGTGTGCCTTCCTTAGCAACTAAAAAGAAAATTTATCTTTTATTTCTTCAAGTTTATTGTTTTTGATGGCTCCCCTAGCACTGGTTCATGTGGCTACCAGGAGTAACCACAGTATAATGTTAAATCTATTTTAATAGCAGCAATTAGTTACCCTATCACTGTTGCTGAGCTGTTTATTTTCATGCCAAAAATATACTGTCTATATGATGTGAATACATCCTCCCAGGGTGGAGAAAGTCATTATGACACTTTGACCAATTGCACACCACTCTGCCACAGCCATGTGTAGAAAATAGATCTACCTATATGTAATTCTTTTCATGGATGCCATGTTGTATAGACATCTGCAGCCATTGTGACCAAGAAATTAAAGCCTGTGGATAAATAATATACCACAGTTTGGTCTCTCCTTCTCTACAGTGTTGCTACTGTCCATTTGTTTTTAAAAACTTTTGTAGCTTTTTGTTTTTTACCTTTAGAAATTTGTTCTTCGTAGGAATTCAGAAGCTACATATTCTACCTGTGGTGGTAGAGACCTTTGCTTTAAATATTAACTGAATTGCTGTTTGCTTATGTACTCTTTATTAATTTCCTGTTTTTTATCAAATAAAATATTTTATCTATGGAAAAGCAAGTTCACAAATACAAGTGACGTTCTCAGCCCAAGTGAAATTGTATGCCCTTGATCAACTAAAGAAGGGCAAACAAGAAACTCGGCTTGCCAGAGACCTAGGAATTTAAGTGAGTCCATATTATTGGGAATTTACATTCGATAAAGGTACATGGAAATGCATATGAGAAAATTTTAGCAGTATGAAATTTGTACAGACACCATTCATAGACCCTGGAACGTGATGAACCATACATGGGCTTCGTCTTTCTTAACCTAATTTTGTAGTAAATTTTTCCCATTGAATTCCAACACATTATAATCTGTGACAAATTTATTGAATAGTTCAAATATGTATGCAAATTTTTGTAATGGAATTACATGTATTATGGATTAACTGCATGCCATGACTGTACAATATCAGATGGTAAGTAAACAGTGTTGATACTCTATTCATGCTACACCACTCCTTCGATAACTCTACCCTGACAACTCGCAAACCCACTTATAACGTGGAGTCAGGCTTGTATCCCATTTTTTAAACCAGAAAACACCCAAAAATTGATCCCCATCTGTTCAACTTCAAGAACATCACGCTCGAAATTGGTAACGGAAACTTTTGATGTATCACTTGTTTTATTGTCAGAAAAGGTAGATAAGACATGGAAATTTTAATCAACATTATGAAATATCAACTTTTAATAAAAGTCATATATTTGTTACATATTCTTTTTAAACAGCATTCTTAATAAACAGCAATTAACAGTATTGAAAAACATTTTTATAAATGAAAATATCATGTCCAAGTGGAGGCAATACTTTAATAAATAAATACCAATTAAATACTTTTTTATCAATTTAAATTTGTGTTATGGTTCTATCTTTTAGTTCATTTTAAATGTAATATGTCCTCTTGTAATTAAACCTAAAATGTGTCAATCTACTGTAACAGCTTAGTTTCCCTGAGTGTTTCACTGAGAACCTAATTAAGCGCTCACTATGTTTTCATATCAGACTATTGTAATTATTTGTTGTATTGTTACACTAGATAAAAAGCTGGAATTCATTTCCATTATAATGGTAATTATATCTTTTGAGTCAAATAGAGCAGGTGGAATAAAAAAGTCAAAAGGCATACATATCCTACATGCTTAAGAACCAGCAGTACTGGTCTTATGTCTGTTAACTCATTTGATTAATCCAACACTGATAAATTTTATTGTGTACATCTCTAATTAAACTACCTTAAATTAACCATAATCAAAAATGTGATTAAAGATTGAAAACAACCAAGTGAAATGAGTACTTCATAAAATTTTAAAGAGCTTTGTTTCACAGATATGAACCATTGTAGGAAAAACGAGTTTTAGAATTTCTGAATTTACACACATATTTCCTCATAGATGATAAGAATTTTCACTATTACTTTTGCAATGAAATCACGGCATCAATATTTTATTAATTGAAAAATATAAAAATTTAGTTTGACATAGATGGCTGTCTCATGAAATAAATAGTCAGAACTGGAATATCTTTCAATAAATGAGGAAATAATTTAACTGTAATTTCCATATTTTGTTTAATCATGGTAAGTTAAGTTGTATGACAACAAGGGATCACGCCACTATAAAAAAAATATTTCTAAAAATGTCAGCAAAACAGTCTAAGGAGCAATGTGGCCACAGGAAGGCCTCATGGGATAAACATACAGACTGTATCAAGTCCTCTCCACCGTCCCACCCTATGCAGGATTTAAATCGATACACATGATTGAGGCTTTAGATGGGGACCATTTTGGTGCCCCCCCCCATTATACCAATGAACCCTTATGGGATGTGGTAGCCTTCCACCACAGAGACCTTGGTCTGTTTTTATCCTGTGGACTTCTGGACCTTGCCATACTGTTTCTTCACTCACCTTTATCTGTCCCTACTCAGAATCTTAAACGCCTCTGCCAAATTGGTTCCTTTACATTTCCTCCTTCTGGCAAGGTGGAAACCTCACAGAGATGCTCAATAACTCCAATCCCTCTAGGGCCAGTTTTTCACCACCATTTGCTTTGGTGGATGAATCAAGGCAGATTCCTGATAGGGGTTCCCATGCATGCACCTGATCCCCATTTAAAGCCAGAGGGCATAATTCTCCATGGTTTCTGTGCTCAGGCTAAATTGTCTCTCCATATCAACCACCTAGAAATGAAAGAAGTATTTCTAGCATTGCAAGGGTGCATCAATCTAATAAGGGGCTGATGTGTCATGGTCTCCTCAGGCAACATGTATGTTGTAGCCCATCAATAACGTCAAAAAGGCACATGTGCCCCTTCGCTTTGTGTGGAGGTCTGGAACCTTTTCTTCTGGGCAGCCACAGAGAATGTCACAATCCAAGTTCACCACATTCTAGGCAAGACGAATGTATTAGTGGACAGCCTATCCAGAACACACCGAGCCGTCCTCACAGAATGGTTTCTTCACCACTCAGTAACAGTGTCTATTTTCCCTGTGGAGAAGACATCTAGTGGACATCTTTGCAAACAAGCTCAACAACAAACTTCCCTTTTACGGGTCTCCTATCATGCATCAGAAAGCATGGGCAGTCAATGCATTCAGCTTCCAGAGGGATTGTCTATTCGCATATGCCTTCCCACCTGTACAACTGCTACTACAATTCTGCAAAGAGTCAGAACTTCCACTGCTCAGATCATTCTCATTGCCACATTGTAGCCCCATGTTTCAGTAATCTCTTAGACCTCTTCATTTATTAACCCAGGTCTCTACCACACAGGCGTTATCACCTGTGACAGCACCAGGGATCCTTTCTCCACAATAGCCCAGACATTCTCCTCCTTCATGCCTGGCTCATCTCAAATGATCTTTCCACCAGAACAGAGTCACCAGTTGCATCATTCAAGCCAGGAGAGCTTCTACATCCAAAGTTTATGATACCATGCAGAGAATCTTCTGTGATTGGTGCCATAGGAAACATATTGCTCTTATCCACCCTTCTGTGATTTCCATTGCTGATTTCCTTTTGTTCCTCTTTGAGACCAAAAGATGTTCAGCATCCACTATCAAAGACCATCAAGCTGCCATCCCAACCCACTTAAATTCTTGCACAGGACAGACATCAGTTTAGATCTGCATCTTGCAGATCTTATAAAGTTTTGTCAGCTTCAGAGACTGGTCTCTTACTCCCCTGTGCCCAGATGGAATCTTTCCAGCATTCTTTGGTCATTAATCTAAACATGTTATGAACCATTGATTGAAGCTTCCTTTTTGGATCTCACTATCAAAATTGTTCCTTCACACCCTTTCCTCAGTGAGATGAAGAAGTGATATTCATACTTTGTCTATTGACTGCCCTAGCAACAATGTGGTTTCCATAGCAACCATTTATAAAACCTATTTTCAACTTCTCCAAAATGGTAAAGCCATTGTTGAGCAAACATGGTAGGAAAGTTGTTTGGATAGGCTCACCTATTAACATTGTGGCTTCCATAGTAACCAGGTGAAAATGTTATTTTGCATAAGTACAGCTGTTGTTATTAATTTATAAAAAAATAGTGACAATCTTTCTAAAACTGCCATTTTCACATCAGACCAGATGGTAAAGTCCTAGCAAGAACTCATTTCACATTCATACTGAAATTGTCAGTGTACCATCTTGTCAAGCTGAAGTCGCTGTCATATTCTGTACCACCAGTTGTTTTTTTTTACCAAATACATGTACCTTGAATTATCCTGACATGGCTGTCATTCAGCCCAAAATACTTGTCTTATGCAATATTTTTTTCTTTCTAGACCAATATGAACCAGGTAAAATACCAAGCCAAGTTTCTTGTATTCTTTGCATCAAGTTTAATTTTTTCCAGTTCTTTATTCGAAAGAAGCAGTTAGAAATTTATTGTGTTTATTTGGTTGACAGTTACAGATTTACCAAATACAGTATTTCTGTTTGAATTATTTGTGGCTTATTGCTAAAATTGATTTTGGTTTCCATGGATTTAATAATACAGGTTAATTCCCTATCAGACTTCTAATAATAGCATCCATCATTATAAGAGTTTTGAGCACCATAATCCTTTCTCAAGTTCCACCAAGATAGTAATTGTCAGCCATTATTAAAATGGCTTTAAGTATAAGAATACATGGAACTGAATTAAATTGGAATGACCTTAAGCAATATAAAACACTCCCTTATTATAACACTGAGTATACTGTCATAATGAGATAGTCTTATAATGAAGTATATAATACAGATGCTTCTGCTACTGAATAATGAAATAGAATCCACTACTAGACTTGCCTTATGAAAGGAATAGTGTTATAATGATGGTCCTTATTGTGTGGGAATAGTGTACTTCTTGTTTATACCTATAATCTACCTCCAGCTGCCAATAGCAGAGACCAAGATTTAATATGGCATGGTGTACTTGTGTTGGTGAACCTGTGTTACTTGGTCTACTTATATGTTTTATTATAATTAAACTACAGGGAGGAGTTTTTACTGTTAGTTTTTCTGCCCATTGGTTCAGTTTGATTTCTACTCAGAAATTTTACATCAAAATCATGTATCCTGACCAGACTGTTTTGGTCATTTGTACTTAGGGCAAGAAAAGCTGTTGGTTGTGGGGATCAAAAGGTCAAGAAAACAGGGATGCTAATTAAATGTTTATAGTAATTTTAGTTCTAGACAACGTCTTACAAACATGCTGTGTACATAGCTTGCAATTGGGATAAGAAAGAAATGTATGAATTGTGGAGTCAAAAGGTTACAAGTCATTGCACAAATTGCTCAGAAAAGAAAAGAAAGATGGTTTCCATTTATTAAATTTTGTTTCTTGAGCCAACTCTGTGGAACACTTCTACTTGAGGCAAGAATGTCATCTTTAAATTTTGCAGCCCAGGTATCAAGGTCACAGCAATATCAAGTGTACTTGTTTCCATACAGACACAGTTGATGCTTGCTGATTTCAGGGATTCCAAAGTCAAGGTCACAGATGCATGCAAGAGAACAGGTGCATAAAATGACTTTAACAAGACATCACATAATGGCACCAATGGACTGAATTGATTAAAATTTAATTTAGAGTAAGGCTTGTTGATGTTTTTTTTTTTTATAAAAAAAGTCAAGATATCGTTCTATTTTCATCCTTTTTGAACAGAATTTAATAGTTATGGTTCCTGTTAGACCTTGTAATTTGCCCTCGTGTTGCCGGTGGCGATTCCATGTAATGTTGACACTTGTTATTAAATTTATACCTGAGGTGATGACAAAAATTTGGGAAATTTCTACCAGGTACCCATCAATGCTAACCCCAAAGAGAGTTATAAACATAATTGATTACTAATATAGTGTGTAATCTGAACATAGAAAGAGCAATCTTTATATTACATCCTATAACTATATGAAAAACATAAATATTTTATAGAGCATACATTTATTTTTGCTATTCACCTGGACCTGTAGTTAAAATTTTTGTCACAAACTGGCTAAATCCATGTGGATTAGTAGTTAATGTAAGAGAAAAGAAACAAAAGAAATGGTTAAATTATTTATGCATGGTGCAGTGCAACATGTTTTAAGTTTAATAAAATCACTCTCCTTCAACATTTTTCAGTCATATAATATCCAAGTCATATTGTTTGGGTTTTTTATGATATCTGGCTCCATTTATTTTCAATTTAGACTGGCCTGTTATGTACATAGTATCAAAATAGAATGAATCTGTGATCAGTGGTTTCCCATTCAAGAATCCTGTCTGTTTCCTTTGAACTGTTTCATGTAAAATTAATGCAAAAATTACCATATTTATATAATGGTCAAATTTTATTAGATTTTTCTCATTGTTATTAATCAACAAAGATTTTCTTTATATTTAAATACTTCAAAAAAAAATTTCATTTCGTATGGTTGTCCACTTTTTCCTAAAATGGTATAGGAAGTGTATGTTACAGTAACCAGGTTTTTGTGTTGCCATTGTAAACATATCTGTCTTGAGTTTCCTGCAAAAAACAAAGTCCAGTAAATGAACATGTGAACAGCAGCCCAGACTTGAACAGCTAATAATCCCACCAAGGCCACAAAATTGAAACAAAATGGCAGTATTAAACCATTAAATTATTGTGCTTTCTTTTACATTGCCATTGATTGCCATTGACAAAGGAATTGACCTAGTTAATGTTGTCAGGATGTCAAAACAAATGTGTTAAGTCACAAGAAATATGGCTCACAAACTGTATTTGCTTTTTCTTTGATTTTGTATGGTGTTTTGAAGATGAAATAAATTTGTTAAATCTTAAAATACTGTTATAAAACTTACATAAACAGAATACAGATCTCTTAGTAGCTATATTTATAATTTATAAGTTGATTTTGCCTTAGTGTGCCTTGTTCAAATTAGTTAATTCTGGAAGTAGCAAATAGGAGAAACTGCCATATTGACCATTGTCCAGGTAAAATTATTGGGCAGAATGTCATCTGCTAGTGACCTTATTGGGCAGCATCTGTTGGACATGGAGGTGCTTATGACATAAAAACAGCATGAAAAAGCTAATAAACATCATTTTGCTTCGTCATCTACAAAACAGCCTGAATTTACAGTGTTTATAAATAACATAGAGAAAACCTTGATGTAATTCAATTGAAAGTTCGTTTACTAAATTTCTTTCAGTTGCTAGTGTTGCTGGCAATTTATTACACACACTTTTTCCAGATGGTAAAATTGCAAAGAATTACTTGTGAGCTAGAACAAAATCAGTTCAATAAAAGAAATCACAGATTTCAGGTCATCAATGAAAGATGGTACATTGCAATCGATAATGACTAAAAAACAAGGTCTGAAAAAAAACTTTTATAAACAGTATGTGTCTGAGTGTTGCTGTCTTGCAGTCGTCCACCTTCTGAAGTGGCACACAAAATGTAACAGGTTGCCCAGACTTCAAAAGGTGCAAGAGTGCAAGACATGCATCTTTCATATTAAAAAATAAAGTCACTGTCCTACTTTTCTGATGGCTGTAGATGTTGTAAATAGTATGCATTAAAGTTTTAACTATCATTTGTTTCTGAAAATCAGTATTTTTGCCATAAACTGTTAGTAGTTTTGTGTCTTGAAAATCTTGTTCCTGGGTGGATAGTCAACATGGGGTTTTCAGCAAAAGACTTTTTTATGTCTGCATAGGCCTAATAAAAATGGTGCTAATCTAAAATAGCCACTACTCTGGTGGTCTTGAAAACCTCATTTTTGCTACAAAGTCTGAATGGAATGTCATATTGTCATAGAGTTTTCACCATGAGATTTTTTTATGTCTAGTTTGGTCCTAAATGAAAATGGTACTGTCTAGACATCCAGTATGGTGAATACAGTGGCCATCTTGAAAATCTTGTTGTTACTGGATGGATGCATCTGAATGGAGTTTCTCCTAAAAGTCTTTTAATGGTACTGACCGGTATGACTGTCACAGTGGCTAATTTGAAAATCTTTTTACTTAAGAATGAAATGGATGTTTTCAATTCTCAGTAGTTCAAAAAAAAAAAGAAAAAAAAGAAATGGTTTTATCTAGAATTCAAGGAAATTCTTTTTAGCCATTTAAGCATATCAGTCCCTTCTAGAGACTCTTGCTTTGATGTCATCTGTTTTCTTGTTATGAGACTCTTTAAAATGGTCCAGATTATATACATGTACAGTCATTGGAAGCGAATGGTGGACCTTTAAGTCAAAGATCAGGGTTATAAATTGCATTTGAAGCCAAGAGAATTGATTTATTTACTTTCAGGACATTCCTTCAACTGGAGTAGAGAAGTGGTTCTCCCTGGAAGGTCGTAGTTCTCGCTCCAACATTACAGGTCAGATAAATTTACGACTTAGCCTGTCGACCAGAGAGGATCGTGGCATCCCTGAAGATGACAACTGGACAGACATGAGACAGCATGTGGACCTTATGTGTATATTCATTGAGCATGAAATCCACAAGTTTAATGCAAGTATAATCATATTTTTTTTTTTACAATTACAATTCTTAGAGAGTAAAAATTCTTGAAATTTACTTGGCTGACCTTGACAGTATTGATGTCAGTGGTAGGTTAGATGTTTGCCACAAACACTAACATTATCATTTAGAAGAGAAAGCCAAATGGGAATCAGAGATAGTAAAATATCTCATTATTACATTATCTGGCAGGAGTCATGATGGCTCAGTGGTTAGTGTGCCAGAATCATGACCAAAAAGATGCAGGTTGGAATTATCAAACCATCCTAGGTCAGGTACCCTTAGCATGAAATGACCTACTTGTGTTGCTGTGCCATAGATTACCAAACCAAAACCTTATCTGGAGTATTTGGAATCCTGAGAAAATAAGAGGACACAATATATAAGGCAGACATAAGCTTGTCACATGTTTGAGTATGCAAGTAAAGATAACAGTTGTACCCATAGTCTCAGATGTGTGATAGATTAAGTAAACTTCTGGCAATGGTTACCGCCCATGGAGAAACCACCACTCACATCAACTTAACTTTTAAATTTTCCCATCATTTCATTATAGGAGTCTTTTTCTCTCCATTCAACAGACACCTCCCATGCATGGTTAAAAGTGATCTTCATTCAAGGGCATCTGGTTTTCATATTCCAATGGTACTTCATATCAGAGGTCTGCAGAAATCTTGGGCTCATGTCCAGCAATTGTCATTAACAATTATTAGCAAATAACCCTCATAGCCCTCACTTGTCATCTCATCTAAGTTAAATTGAATATATCTCCACATTTTATTTTTCATGTAAGTTTTGTTTTTTAAAGTCATTAGATAGCTGTGGCATAACGAATATTCTTAAATTCTGATGCATTATTCATTTTTAAATTATGTAGACCTAAACTTGTATTACTGAGATATATATTAGACAAGTTGTCATTGTTAGCTGCATCACTTTGAAAGTTTGGTCTTGGTTGGCCAGTGGTCTAAAATGCTTGCCTTTACAGACCTCTGACATTTCACCAGTCTCATATCTTGGACTCAGCCAACATCGATATGTAAGAAAGCTTGCCATTAACCTCGCAAGGGTCATTGGTTCTTCCCATGGTTTTCCTGGTTTTCTTTCTCCATGAAATACACTGGCAGCCCTGTATACCCTGTCATGTACTGAAAAATGGTGTTAATTAGTCATAACAACAGCAGCAGCAACTTGGACATTAACTTTTGGAACAATGCCATTCTGTTGTAGGAGTGGAAGGCTCTACTTTTACAATCAAGATTGACGCTTTCTGTTTTTGCTATATATGATACTCAAGTTTGCCTCTGTATTTGCTGTGCATTGTTACAAAGACATGATTATCAACATCTTTTTTATTCTGTATAGGGCTTGCTTCATTTGTTCTGTCATTTAGAAATTGACTTGCTCATTTGTTTTAGATGTCTGTTTGCCATTGAAATCAAATTATTTGCTCTAATAGAAGTAACATTATACTGTTAACAGAAGCCTCATGGCAGATTGCAGACCTACATCTTTGTTATCATTTGTGGTCATTAATTGTGTATATGTTAAAATATTTATCAAGAAGGATCATGATTTTCTAATCAGAAATTCCCAATGTCTAATTTTTGATCTTTATTAGTCAGCCAAAAATCATTCCTGTTAGATGTGTTTGGCATATATGATCAGTTCAAAAGGACTGTCTTATTATATATATATATATATATATATATATATATATATATATATATATATATATATATATATATATATATATATATATATAATTATTTTTTTTACAGGATAGAGCCTACAAATGGAATGGGGAGCTTCCTAAGGCAGCGTTGACAATTCTTCATCAGCATGCAATACAGGGGGACCTCACAGAAGTCCAGCAAGCCATGTGGTAAGCTTGAGATTTTGGACATTCTTTGAAGTTGAACAAATCTAGCTTTACCAGATATGGCAAAATGATGATGTGACCATGATTCTCTTGTTTTGTATTATAATGCTGTGGTCAAGACCTGTAATATCAGTTACACACCATCCTAACAGTGTAGACCATTGCATCTTGTGATGTGAGTACCAGACATTGGTGAACGATGACCAGGGTACCTTTTGCCATTGCAGCTGTACTCTCTCCCACAGTATTTGGTTTCTCAGTGGGTGAGGGATCAATAAGGTAAGAAAATGCATCTTCAGAGAGAATATATAATAAATAGTCTATGTACATTTATCATCATCATCTTTGCCGCCACCAGTATCATCACAATATTTTTTAAGAACCTGTTAAATCCTAATTTATCTTTCTAAAATGTCTTATATGATATCTAGTTAGACCAGTGTTATTGGTTGCAATTCATTTTCTCATCCATCATATCTTGCTTGTACTGTTTCCTTACCTGGTTGAATGTTACAATAAACCATTATTTTCAATTCTACTTTCAGTCAGTGGTTGGCATACAGCAGGAAGCAACAGGAACACCCCCTCAGTTACCAGCTGCTCTTGTCTTTCCTACAGAAATTTGACATGCTCTGGCACCCAGGGGCCATATCCCGAGATGAGGTTGATTTAGTTTTCTCTTAGTCTTTACTTTCTTATACACATTTGTCTGAGTATGCTTTTGTGAGAAAGTCATTTGAAATCTGATGAAAGTACACTCTGACATCATATGATTTCATGACACTAGGGATGTCATTAACATCTGTGTTTCTTGCAGGCTTGGTTTTGAAAAGGCCAGTTTTACTGGCCTGTAAAAAAGTAGCATCAAGAATCTCATAGTTTTTTTGTGTGTTGTTTCTAGTGATATAAGAATATTATCATAACTTTATGTTTTTAGGCTGCAAATCTACCAGTTATTATCAGCGTTGTTTATAACCTGCTATTTATTTATTAGAAATGGGAAAGAGACAACCTATGGCATTCATTAAAGTGATGATAAATACCACCTTAGGATGAGAATTTATAAAAAAAGAACTTAGTAAACCATATTTCTGCCTAAAATTATGATGCCTTGGGTGGGACATTTTATGAGTGAATCTAATATAATCCAGTTCACAACCATTATGCTTCATTGTTTATGCCTGTAGTGTAATCTGCCACAAGATGGCCCAAAGGCAGGACATAATAGGTATAGAGGACCTGCATCTGACATTGATTGAGCATCCACTTCAGTTTGAAATTTCTTTCTGAAAACTTGTTTCCTGGATTTTTTTTGTTTTTTTTTGTTGTTGTTGTCAAACATGAGATATTCACTAATGATATTTTAGATTTATAGTAAAAAAAAAAAATTGAATTTGTTTACATCTAAAGATAGAATCCAGGTACAAGTTAGGAACACTGATGAAATTAAATGAAGTTAAATTAGACTTATTAATGCTTATTGTTATAGCTAATTGCTCTGTCTCAGAGTATTAGTATGATATCAGATGTTTTCTATTTGGAGACAGATATCTCACTGAGTAATAATTAGCATTATGAGTCCATTACTTTTTTTCAAATTTAAAACATTTCGGGAAAATTACAATTTTTATATGATAAATTGACAAGACACCTACAACTTTGTTGATTAGACAGACAGAGAGACAAGTAGATGCAGGTAGGTAGGTTACTTTGGTAGGCAGAAAGAAAGAAATATGATTATGTTGTTGGCATTTGAAATGGATGTATCTGTGTCCAGGCACTCATAAAAGGTTGTGATATTTGTTTGTTTTATAATTAGTTAAAAAAACAAACTCATGTTTTCACCATTAGTATCTAAATTAAGATGTTTGTATCATATTACCTACTGCATTTGTTTTCATTAGTGCAAACTGATTCATATATTACATGTATTTTTGACAGGAAGAACACTTGGCAGGGTCCCTCAACTTGTTCATTGAGTATAGCCTAAGTTTGATAAGGAAGCAGAGGGAAGTGTTCCCCATCAACAGTAAACTGGCACTTTCTAGGCTGGAAAATATGCTCAGGTATTATTAACTCAGTGGTCAGACTCAATCAAAAAGGTGTCTTGTTTCAGTCCTACTAGCTTGGGTCAGTTATTGTTGTTATGTTCTTGTGTATGGCACTTTACTCCAGGTAAACTGACACTACGGAACCTTTTGTGCCACAGTGCAATAAAAAAGCTAATCAAACCAAGCCCTTTTTATTCCCTGGTTTTTGAACTTCAAGTAGATAAAATTTCAAATGAAAAGAAAGAATTTTACATTCTAGGTGATATGAATAGACACATTCTCAGTGATCAAAAGTGAATTGGATGGATTTTATCACTTAATTAGCAACTAGTAAATGAACCAGCCAGAGTAACCACTTTGCAGTTTTTCTAACATGTAAAGTCAATCTCAAATTTAAAAAATAATATCCTTAAATACATTACTTATAGATCTTTTCAAAACTTTGATAATGTTAAATTCCTGGATGATCTGAAACCGATTCCATGGAATACAGTCCAAATCTTGGAAGATATTGATGATATTTTAGATACTTGGACAGATTAATTCATCAGTATAGTGAATAAAAAAAAACCACACAGGATGAAGAAAGACCACCAGTCAGGTTGGATCTCCCCATAAATTTCAGAAGCAATAAAGCAAAGAGACCAACTCAAATCAGTAGGAAATCAAACTGAATATAGAGTTTGGAGGAATAAAGTTAATAAAATGATATGTCAAGCCAAACAAGTTCACTACAAAAAAGTGGTGGATGAAAACCAAAATAGCCCAAAAGCTGTCTGGAAAGTGTTTTACAGAGTTTGGTACAGGGAAAGTAAGAGTAAAACTGAAATTGTATCCCTCAATCATGAGGTCATTTATACCACTATTATAACTGACATCTCAAATATTTTAATGACTTTTTCATTCAAATTGCTGAAAACCTTCAAGAAACCAGAACTTCATCTGATCATGTAGAATTCAAACACTTTTGAAATGTGAAAAAATACTCAACAATATAAAGTTTGAATTTCCTGAAATGAGTCCAGAATTTTTGTTGTAATATATTAAATAAATGGATGATTGTAAAGCTACAAAACTTGATATAATTGGACCAAAACTACTAAAGTTACTGCACCAGCAATTGTAGAGAGTATAGTTTTCATTTGCAATGAAAGTATTAGGTCTAATAAATTTCTACAAACATGGAAACTTGCCAAGGTTGCACCATTGCATAAAGCAGGAACAAAAGATTATGTAATAAACAACAGACCCATCTTTATTCTTCCTTGTCTCTCCAAAGTACTAGAAAATCATGTACATGATTCTTTTCTCAACCCTTTGAACAGTTATGATTTTATTCATGATAATCAGTCTGGCTTTCGACAGAATCACTCCTGTGAAACTGCACTTGTATCTTATATGGATAAATGGCTGAAAGCATTAGATCAAGGAGAAATGGTAGGCACTATTATGATTGATTTTTGTAAAGCTTTTGATCTTGTAGACCATGACAATTTGCTTGAAAAACTAAAAATCTATCAATGAAGTGAAAACTGGTTTACTTCTTACTTAACCAATAGAGTGCAAAAAGTATCTTTAAATGGTCAACTTTCAGAAAGTAAAAAAATAATTCAAGAGTACCACAGGGCTCCATCCTTGGACCTCTGTTATTCTTTTTATCTGGTATTTGTTTTTTCTTTTTATCAACGACTTACCTCTTAAGATTGGAACTCCAATTTCTTCCCCTGACCTATATGCAGATAATACTACACAGTCTGAGATAGGTAAAACCGAAAAAAGTACTTGAAAATAACTTACAAGATGCTCTTAGCAGACTTAAGGTACAGTATGATCATAAATACAGAATAAACAAAAGTCCTACTACTTACAATATAACAAAAATGATCAAGGCTAGATAGCAACAAACTCCGGGTTCTGTTTGACAGTATGAACCTTAATATGACCTCTCAGGATAAAATCCTTGGTATATTCATATATAACAATCTTATTTGATCTATTCACATTAAACACATTTCAAAAATGATCAATTCTTATCTTTGGCTTCTGAGGAAAATCAAAATTCCTCTTCAGTATTGGGTTATCTATGTTTAGCCATATCTGGACTATTGTAATGTAATTTGGAGTAATACCTCTAATTCAAACATAACAAACACTTAAGACTCTAAGAGGGCTTGCCATTTAGTTCTAGATCAATGCATAGGAAATTTCCAGGATGCAATGAATAATATAACAACACATGAAAGAATACTTTCTTAGAAATGCCAAATTGATATTTGAAGTATCCAGAAAAGTCATTCCTGTTTATCTTAGCAATATCTTTCACCTAAGAGATGCTTATGGTAATCCAAATTTAAGGTCCATAAGAAGTAAAAACTACATTATACCAAGGCCAAAGAAGGAATTGTTTAAAAAGTTTTCAATATACAAGTTCACTGGTATGGAACAACATTCCCAGTGACATAAGGCAGGTCCTGATCATTTCTTCTTTTCATAATCCGTGTCTCAAATGGATGAAATTTTTAGAAAAATTGAACAATTCTAGTACAGTAAATACTATTTGCTTTTCTATAAATTTGCATCATTTTCACAGTTGAATCTTTCAATGCAGGATATTTTATATTTTATATATGTTTATGAATTCACAGATGCCTGTGCATGTGTTCTAGGCTTGATACTTTGACTTTTAAAATCACTTAATTATTTTGTGTCATGCCAGATTCTTTAAATCATGTTGTATATACTGTATATATTGTATGTAACAGATAGAAGGCCTCAAGGTAAATTCGTTTTTAACTGAATGTGTTTCCTTCTCTAAATAAAGTCTTTATTATCCCATCCAGTCACATTACATCACATAATTTATTTTTTGCTCAATAAGTTTTCCTGGGATTTATGGATTGATTTCAGATTTGGTCTAAGGCCATGTCAGTTTTGGAATTTACCTCTTTCCTGGCACAACTGTATTAGAACTATAATTATTATTTAATATTTTTTGAACAATTTCACAAAGAAGGTGTAGGTAAAGGTAGCATCTCATCATTTTCTGGCAAATTGTTAATTTATAACTTAGGTTTTTGCCTTAGTATTTTATGGTTTCTGTCCAGTTAAGCTGGAAAAAATTAGTATTTTATGGTTTCTGTCCAGTTAAGCTGGAAAAAATTAGTATTTTATGGTTTCTGTCCAGTTAAGCTGGAAAAAATTAGTATTTTATGGTTTCAGTCCAGTTAAGCTGGAAAAAATGAAAAATACAGACTCATCACGTTGGTTGAAATTGATACTGAACTATTGCAATATGTTCAAGAGTGAAATTAATAACTTAATTAGTTGATACAAAAATTGGCTTTTATTGAAAAATTTGAAAAAGGAAACATGGAAATTGCAGGATTTAAGGGGATAGAATAATAAAGTAGGCACACTTAAGGTTTATAATACATGTAATGCACAAATTAAAATCGACAAGAAAAACAATGAACTTAAGAGGATGATATTTTGTTGCATGAGTGAGGCCCTGGGTAACAGATACTGAATACCTGTTTAAAATACTGTATTACTGTATATATGATGAAAATGTTACAAATTATAAATAAATTACAAATTCATTTTTCAAACAATTGAAGGAAGTAGACCCATTTTCAGTCATTGTTAATATATCTTATAATTATATGGGTTGTATTCATGTTGTATTTTTTGTTCATAATGTGATTTTATTGGTTGTATTTCAAGTTATCTTGGTTAAATTGACCAAATTTTTGACATGTTGATCTTCACTGGCATTATTTTCGTATATTGTATCAATAAGCAACCACTTTCCCATCTTATCACATCTCTGGTTCAAGACATCACTTTTTTTACTGCATAATTTATGGAATTTATACAATTTGTTGCACCTCTTTTTGTATTTTCATTGATCCAGGACTCAGGTGTGTGCCTTCCTTGCTTAATGTTTAGCATTTGTTCACCACTTCTTATTATTATCATTTTGATATGAAATATTAGACTATACAATTATAGTTCTCTTTAATGTAGGTTGAATCTTGTATCAGGCAACTTCTTTCACTGATGTTGGGATCATCTGTTTCCTTTCACCTTCCCACCCCTCAGGATGATCTCACAAAGTAAGAACTCCACTGCTTTGCTCATTTTGATATCCCCTATGTGGTTGCAATAAATGAACTCCTCTGCCTGCTGGTGAACCATCCCAAGAAATTAACTCCAGAGGCATAGGGACCATCCTACACAATGGCCTGCAGATCATACATGTGACAGAAGATCCCAAACCAGTAGATTTACACATTTTATTTATTTGATTGGCTTCTAAAGCATTAGATTATGTTTTATATTATTCAAAGAGACTGAAAACAAATTAAGTGCAGCTTGTGGCTGTAATATATATTTTCCTCATAATGTAATAAGACATCAAATTTAGGTCATAAATTGGATTGAGGTCCAAATGATAAAATAATAATGAATCACTATTTAGTCAATCAATGAAAAGTCAGTTTTTTATCTTAGAGTTTACTAAAACAAAATAATTTTTTTTAAAAATAACATCAAATAGCATCTATAGTTTCCTTCATAAAATTACTGTCTGGTGACCACTGATGACATTTATTGTGATTATTAAGCTTCACAGGCTCTCAGATTAAGTTTTTTTAAACCCAATTTGCCAGCAAAAAATTTATAATGTTCTCTCTGTATCATTATTAGAATCAAATGAAAGGATTACTATGCTCAGATTGCAAAGAAGTTCTAACTTCATTTTCCTGTTGCTGGGTTTGTATTAGGTTGCTCAGTGCTTTCCAGTAGTCCACCAAGTTATATTCGTTCCAAGGAGGATGTTGCTGCCATGGACTAAACATGTTTCCTTGATTCTCATCCTCAAGAACTTCCTTCTTTTCGTTGCTCAGATCCAAAAATCTGTTGAGAGATGTTCACCACTGTAAATTTAAAGTATGATTTAGACATAAAAAAAACAATGTCAAATACATTGATGTTTTTTTTTTTCTTTTATAATTTAACCCAACTTTAAAATTAATTATCTCGTAATGTACTGTTAATGATTGAACGTAATTTATATGCATGAAATAAAAAAGATGCATACCTTTGAGACACATAATGCAAACTCTAGAGCTTTGCTACTCGTCTGCACATGCTTAAAACTCAGATGTGTAAGCACTGTTGTAATATTTCTTAGCCAGTGATTTCTTAGCATTGGGAGAAAGTTCACGTTTCGGTATTTTACTGTGAATTGAACAAACGAATGCAAGAGCTACCCTTAAATATTCCTCTTAAACATCATGAACAATACGATAACAATTAAACTTGACAAAATCCTTGGTAAAAGATTTAATTCATCCCAGGCATTACTGATCGACTTAGAGGGCAAACACCATGACCACTACAGCAAAACCCTTTAAAGAGAGTTCTCATTGGGAGAATTATCAGGGTTTTGTGGCTTTTCACAAAATAAGCAGTACTAACCTTTGAATTGTGAAAGCTTTTTTATATAAGCAACAGTTATGAAGAGTCTGTTAAGCCAAAACAAACAACTCCAACTTTTACTCTTCCGCTCATGTGCAAGCAAAATAGCCAAAGATGAAAAACAATGCTTCTAACACAACTAGGCATTAGGTTAATTGGAAATTCTCTTGGAAATCAATGTATTAGAATGTATTAAGAAATAGCACTCAAAATGGGTTTCCTACTCACATTTCAGGTGAAAATGACAAAAACCTCCAGGGATTAAATGAGTTAAACTGTGTTTAATAAAATTGATCTATGCATGGTGATTGTGGTTGTAAATGGCATAGCAGAGGTCACTCAAGAAAGGTTTTATGGTAAATTCCAAACTAGGTTACTGTTAAAAATGGTGATATAGAGTTACAAGCCTTTTTTTACACATTGTAACATGAAATAAACTTAAAATCTCAACAGAGTAATAAATTTCTCCAAAGGCATTGACTTCTTCAGGTTGTTTGTGACAGTGCCACAGACAGGGTAGGACAGCTAAGACATAATTCAAGGGACCACCACCATCACAATTTTTAATGCATAGGGGCATATGAGAATTTTTTCTTGGGCTCACAAAACCTGTCCACAGCACTGATTTGTGAATTTTTGGCTGGAATCTTGTAGATTGAAACATATAGCAGACATTAAAAAAGTCGTTAAACTGTCATAAATGTTGATCAAAAAGCATGATAATACTCTGTTTAAATTGTTTTATATTGCTTTTTGAACAGAACAAAGAAAAGAGTTGATGTCATACAGAGTATGCTACAATAACCTAGAAAGGGGAGTGGAGTTGGCGACGTCACCTCAAGAAAATTGAAGTCATCTTAGCTTTTTCAATGCATAATGGCAAAGTGACAGGCACTGGCTTGACTATTTCACCTGAATTGCCCCATAACATGGACTCTGCAAATTAGAATATGGAGTTTTAATATATAGAAAGAATGAAAACTTTTCTTATTTTTGCAGATGCCTTGCTCAAATCTACGAGATGAAAATTTTCAGGAAGATATGTCCTTTCCAGAAGGAATTGCAGCCAGAAATCAATTCAGTTGTCAAGGTAATAAAATCAGTCTTTAACTTTGTCTCTGATCAGTTTTATATATTACAAATTTATTTTCAAAGTGTACATGATTCAGGGCTTTATAAAAAACAACTGAAATTGAATTGAAAATTAAAGGCACAAGGAAAAGGAGGCTCATAACATAACACAAGTATGACAAGATCTAAAAATGCATGTATTTCACAGATTTCACATCAGATTCAGAAAAGACCACCAATGACTTGTGTCATCATTGGCATGCATTATTGCTTTAAAAAATTTATGAGGACAAGAATAATGGAAGGTTTATTCATGATACTCATTATTTTGTATAGGGTTCATGTCAGTCTGATGTCTGACTCCTCTTCAAAGTCCATCTTTTGCTTTCTGGACTGAATGTTATAGTCTGATATTTATCTCCTGTAGTCCATGAATGGTATTTTGATCATTCAGCTGGATGTTTACTGCCCATAGCCAGATGTTTGCCATCTGGTCTGATTGATAACTTCTTGTCAGTCTAAATTTCATACCCTTTCAATTTCCAGGTAATAAAGCAGACAATATTTACTGGTCAAATGATTGTCTAATGACACTCCCAAGCCCAGCAAACATGTTGGAGGCTTTTGCTTTTTATGTTTATTAAATTGTGAGAATCTTTATCAACCACCCCATTGTCTGCTGCTTGGTTATGTATGCAGTTGAAGAAAAAACACGTCAGCTATTGTTTGAGCAATGATTGTATACAGAATTAATTGAAGCAGTCTCAAAGATGACTTAGAGGCTTTACTCATGGATCAGTAATATTAGTAATTTTTTTGATAATGTTTAATTTGGCAGAACACTTCAAGAATATGGTGAAAGTTTTAAATTTCAGAAGCTATGCCATGATCGTATGATCTTTCAAATTCATATGCAGACTCTTCCCCAAAATGATAATAAATGTTTTACATACTATTTCTTGTACTTAAAAAAAAATATATTTTTCCGGGTATGAGAGAAATACATGTACATGTGTTTAAAATTTTAGGAACCACACCACAATCATATTATTTTCAAATTCATATGCAATCTCTTCTCCAAAATAATAGTAAATTTTTTTATACACTATTTCATATACTTTGAACTTAAAATACTTTTCATGTGCGAAAGAATATATGAAATTTCAGAAGCCACACCACAATCATGTTGTATCCAAATTCACATTATTGCGTGGCACATTATAGCAGGGTCATTGTAAAGTGTTGTTGTATATCCACCCCTTTGATGAAAATGGACTTGTCCAGTAACTGGAAATAACTGAGTAGGGTCGTCTTTTACACTTAAAACACTTAAATGAAAATGGACTTGTCCAGTAACTGGAAATAACTGAGCAGGTTTGTCTTTTACACTTAAATCTATGTTCAGTATGAAATGCTCAGACAACAAGTGTTTTGGCCTACCTGGTCATAATCAGTTTTGAAATTATAAATCAATGAATGAACTGGCTAAATTCTGTGCAACTTTAATCTCATTTTTTCATTTTGTTTTTTTAAATTAGTAGCAGGGTACCAACAAATGCAGAAACATATTCAGACTATAGCTTGAATGAACAAAGGTAAAACATCGAATTTTGACTGGCCAAGACAAATATGAGAATGACCAGAAGATAAGCATCATGCACTTACCAGTAGACAATGATAAGGCTCAACTGACTAGAAGATAGATTAACCACAGGAGACAGTTTAACATTCTGTAGTCAATCCTACATTCTGGTAGAAGAAACTGGTTTACAGCTTAAAAATGTTAAGTTTGCTAATGATGAAGCCTTGATTCAGCCTTGTACCAATGGTTTGTCCAGGCTCGCTCAGAAGGAGTTCCCACTTCTGGACCAATTCTTAGAGCTCAAACAGAGAAATTTGATTGCTCTATCAATGAAGATGACTCCATATTTACTGCGAGTAACATCTGGCTGCACAGATTCAAGAAAACGAATGCTATTAGCTAAGTTCTTGTGCCTGGGGAAAGAGGCTGCCAGTTCCTACCCATTTGAGCTTAACAATTTGCTGGAGGAAGGTTGATACACAGCCAATCAAGTTTATAACTGTGGTGAGACTGGTTTATGGTTTAAAATGCTACCTGGTCGCACCCTTGCAACCAAGACTGATAATCACAAACAAGAAGGCTTTAAAAAGAAGAAAGACCGAGTCACTCTCTTGTTTTGTATCAACAAGTCTGTCAGCCACAAAGTCAGACCTCTGATGATTGGAAAATTGAAGTTAAACTTCCCCAGATGTTTTCATCATGTTAATATGAAGGCCCTTCCGTTTGAAAACACTAACAGCAAGAATGCATGGATGAATAGCTCCATATTTGAAGACTGGTTCCATAAAACATTTGTTCCAGCCATTTTGCTTCATTTGCAAAAACTCAGGCAGGAGGAAAAAGCTTTTCTCCTGCTGGATAATTGTCCTGCCCACACCCCAGCAGAAAATCTTGTCAGTTGTGATGACAAGATTAAAATCTCTTATCTCCTGAAGAACACTGCATTAGAAATCCAGCCACTGGACCAAGGCATCATATCAGTATTTAAGAAAAACTCATCGTGAAATGATCAAGTGGATGGTAGTGTATAACATCTCTTTCAACACATAACTGGTATCACTCAACTTGAAAGAAGTCTGTCATCTTGGCAGGAAAGCCTGGAATGCTATCTCTACATTGCATTGAACAATGCTGGATAAAGAATCTTGGTCAAGCTTATCCATCATCTACACACCATGATAATGATGACAGTGAACATAAATTTACAGAATTAACTGAAGATGACATACGTATAGCTGAAGAAACACTCAGAGAATATGAGCACAGTCACCATGGTATCCTCCACTGGTATTCAGCAGATGACATCTGCCCCATATATCAGCACATCTCAGATGATGAAATTGTTGCACATGTCAATGAGAAGAACGAAGCTAAGCTGAACAAGAGCCATAAACCAGTGATGCTGATGATGATGATGATCACGATGGCACCCCAACCCCCTCACTAAAGGTGTCAGCAGCAGTAGAGCACCTAGAAGCCAGTTTGAGGTGGCTGGAAATTCCAGATGTGAACATCATCAACTAGGAAGCATTTTTGACTTTGCTAGAAGCCAACAGTTCGTGGAAAAAAGCAGACTCAGCTAGACAGATTTTTTTAAGTAAAGATGAAATTATAAAAGTATGGAGTCATGCAGCCAGATTGTCTTCGCACTGAGTCTGATATTTCTCTTCTGTAGTCCAAGTGTTATGTCTGTCTATTGCCAGAGTCTGATATATGCATTTAAATAGTGAAGCCTAATGTTTATCTTCTAGTTAGAGTCTGACATTTGTCTCCTGCAGTCAGATTCTGACGTTTGTTTCTTTCAGTATGGCATGCCTTTCTCTTTCTGCAGAATTAAAGTACCACAGAAATGTCATTTTTTAGGACAAAACCAATGGAAGCTGTTATGTATAAAAATTGTACTGACAGTAAATTATGGACCTCACCAATCACTGAACTATTCATTTTTTTAAATATTCATTATAGGCATAGAGTATTTGTTAATTTGATGAAGCATATTTACAATTCTTGTCAGTACAAGAATGGTTATACATCGTTTTTATTGTTTGTGATCAGTTTGTGAAAAATTTAAATTTCCAAATGTGGTGAATGTACTGAATTCATAAAATTGTAATTACGCACACACACAATTATATAAGAGGTCATAAGTTTTGATTTGATTTATAAATTTGTTTAAAATTTTTGTATTGCTTTAAACTCTGCCAATTTTATATTGATTAATTACTTCCCTATTTGAAAAAGTGACAACCCTTTTATTCCTTACACTCCAATTAGTCAGAACCATCAGTCATTTTTGGATGCTACTTGATATATTAACTATCAAATGGATCATTATTACAGCCCATACATAGGGAATAAATTTGCCATTTTCATGGCCTTCCATGATAGCAAGTATTTTGTCAGTTTAATCTTATTTTTGGTGTAAATTTTCTCTCTCTTTGTTTAACATTATTAACCCAGCAACCATTTAAACTTTTTGACTCAGCATATAAACTTGTGACCTAGCAAAGCCTACAGAGATTTACACTGAGTTTTGACATGGGAACATAACATGTGGGAAAGGTAACTGAATTCAGATGAAATAAGAAAATAAAATGTTATGTTTAATACTTTAACAGAATTGCAAAATGATAATCTCTAGTGGGACAAGCACTACATGAATAAAGGTAATATAGTGTATTATGTACATTTATTTCATACTGGTATATGTTATACATGCATTGGCATTGCATAGTGTATTATGTACATTTATTTCATACTGGTATATGTTATACATGCATTGGCATTGCATAGTGTATTATGTACATTTATTTCATACTGGTATATGTTATACATGCATTGGCATTGCATAGTGTATTATGTACATTTATTTCATACTGGTATATGTTATACATGTATTGGCATTGCATAGTGTATTATGTACATTTATTTCATACTGGTATCTGTTATGCATTGCAGTTCATCAGAATCTATCTGACTCCTATTTGATATGTAAATGAGGCTGCCAATCAGTGTTGTAGAACTTCAAATGAAAAAAAACAAATCATCAAAAAATAAATGGCAGGGTACATATTTACAGTGGTATTTACTGTTTGCTTTATTTACTTTAGAAGTGATTTCCTAAAGTGATATATGGTCTTGTGATTCTATTGTATCTTATTCTGAAGAAGAAAAAAGTTGATTTAGTTTCATCAGTAGAAACTGAAATCCCTTCTGAACATCTTGTTTTCATTCAGAACAATTTGTGTTTGAAATTAATTCCTTAACATGAAAATAAATAGTGTCAACCTAATAACCTGAGTTGTTACTTCTTTCTAAAATTTGAAAAAAAGACAGTAAATAAAGTAAAAAGAATTTAAATACAAATATCATCAGTACATTTTTAATTTCAGTTGAATATTGAATTTCTCTTTTTTATAATCCATTTCATGAAATGTTTTGACTATGTAACATAGATTTAGTTAAGGGGCCAGGCCAAGCTATCAAATTGGGAAAAACCAGATATATATTGAAAGCAAAATGGTTGTGGAACAATAGTCGCACTTGGGGAAAAAAGTCACAGTATGAAAAACTACAATCAAGTTTGTTTGAGAGGGAAAAGTAATTTTTTATTTTTTATCTAGGCATGTCCCAAAAAAATTCATGGTAATATATCTTGCCATTTCATACCAAAATTATCAGGTAATATCCATATAGACCTTTTAATGAAAATGTCTGAATGTTTGTCACATTAAATGTCGCTGTTACAATCATTGCTGATGAAAAAAGTGACTATTCCTACCAAACACTCCTCAACTATCTCATTGTAAAGAACTTGTTTATATACAGGCAAAACTTGGGTACCGATTTTAAACATTAACTGGGTAGAAAGAGCAACGGTGTGAATAGTTTAGAGAAAAGTTTGAATAATTGTATGCTTAATAATGACAGCTTTTTTCCCTGCTATTGTTTTTCCATGACTGTTTATGATTGTCACATTTTTCATGACTTTGTTTCCTGTGACTATCTGTCCTGGATCCATGAAAATGGTCAGGCATGTGATTGTCCTATCAGAAAAATATTCAGAGGTTGAATTAATCCTATTCTATATACCCCACCTCTGACTTGAAATAAGAATATGACACTGTTAGGTCCAGTTCACTTTGGACTTTGTGTACCATCTAGCTATCCCATATAGTTCTGGATTTTTCTTACTACGCCCAGCAGAGTATGTGTGATATCTATTAGTTATCATTTCATACAATTCCTACCTGACACCAGACTTTATTTGGTTTGTTTATTCCAATATCAGGTGATTGTATGGATGTCATGGAAACCATGGTATCAAAAGCAATCAAGATTTATTAGGGTTTTTGTAACCTTTCAATATGGTCTCCAGTTGTCAAGCCCTCAGTCTAAATCCAATTCTTTATTAAATTTTCATCCATTTAGTTGTTTTCATGCAATCTGACCACAATACAGGATGGAAGCCTCCCCATTGGCAGTTTCCATCTTGGAAATGATGTATGAATGTAGCATAGTTAAGCTAAGTAGCTTAGCATAACATAAAACAAGTATTTCTCATTTCCAATTATATGGACTGAAAGTTTCTTAGCTGTTAATAACTGTTAATGTCTGTTCACTAGGAAAATCAGAAGTAAAAGGAATCTAGTCTATATTCCTAACTATAACTGGGGCCCCAAGTGGCCGAGTGGTCTAAAGCTCTCTCTCCGTTACAGATCACTGCCATCTCACCTCTGTCTGTGTGGGTTCAAGTCTAAGATTTAGGGAATGTGGATATGTGAGAAAGCTTGCCAGTAGCTTCTCGTGTGTTGGTGGTTCTTTTCGCGGATTTCCAGGTTTCTTTCTCCACCATTAATACTGACCGCCATGTATAGCCTATCATGTGCTGAAAAATGGCGTTAAGCCCCACAACAACCAACCAACCAACCTAACTATAACTGGGTTAATGTTGAAGGTTTTTTTCTGGTATCATTAACAGATTTTTATGAGCTTGCTTTTATTGTAAGTCTCCAAGAAATAATAATATCTAGACATATCGACAAGCTTCACCATCGCTTGAAAATGTATATCCATATCTACATAGCTCTGAAGACAGTTTTACCACCCTTCTTGTCATATATGGTCTTACATAACCAGGCTTCTCTAAGACCTCTGTTGTAGAGATGGCAAGTACTTCTTGCCAGCCATCACAGATCAAATCAGCTAGCTCTTCAAGTACTGTTGTCAGTGCTGGTCAGTCACAACTAGAATGCAGGGAATGTGGTCCTACTGGTTGATCCACTTTCTGATTTATGGTCATGAATCATATTAAATAATTTCAGTTTTATTTTATCATTGCTCTTGAATTTTTCCATTTCATTTATAGGCTAATGAGAATTACCTATCATGAGATTTCACATTGATTATTACCTATCTGTTGTGGTTTTATGCATTAATTAACTGACTAGTTGATACGTCCCTCAAGATAAGGATTCCTTGCTTATAATGTCAGTCACTTTTATGGTTCCATTGAATAGCCTTAAAAAGAGAGTCTACTGTATTTAACCAGTTAAAGGAAGGCTTGTCTTCATTAATGGTATTTATGGTACTATACTGCCATGTGTTTTGTGAAGTATAGCTCACATTGTTCAGTTAGACATGTTTCTTGTAGTGTAACAGCAGATTATATAAAAACAGTCAGATGGGATTAAATCTAAAGTTAATACATTTATTGATGATGTTACAATGATGAATCGATTAGGTTCTGAAATTCATTCATTACCGAATTCTGGAGTATTGCAGTAATAATAATACTCATAATAGGTATGCAGTAAAAATAATACTCATAATAGGTATGCAGTAATAATAATACTCATAATAGGTATGCAGTAATAATAATACTCATAATAGGTAAGCAGTAATAATAATACTCATAATAGGTATGCAGTAATAATAATACTCATAATAGGTATGCAGTAATAATAATACTCATAATAGGTATGCAGTGATAATAATACTCATAATAGGTATGCAGTAATAATAATACTCATAATAGGTTTGCAGTAATAATAATACTCATAATAGGTATGCAGTTTCAATTAGAAAAACAATAAACCATCACATCTAGTTGGTCTCGCACCACAATGAGGAGCTAAAGACAAGCTAGCAAGATTTTAACTGCAATGTTATGATGCAGATTATATAGGGAACAATCAAATTTTACATTTTATACTTCCAGACTGAATCAGCACATTGTCTATAACCATGCTGTATACATGGTTTTGCACACTACATCTGTCTTTGTAGCCAGTTTTACATAATTTTGCCTATATATATGTTAAATGATTTACATAATAGACTTTCTTGCATTGCTAACCATTTTAAATAATGTCATTTGAGAGTCTATTGCTTGTCTTGATATTTTGCTAGAGTATTGTTTAGCTTTCTTGGTGTTTTATGGAAACTTTAATGTGTGCCATCATTTCCATTCTTTACAGAAGAGTGCACTAGAGTGGTATGAACGGATCCTAAATGTCTACAAAACAAAGATGAGGGTAAGCTTATTATTTAGGACATACTGTTTTTATATACCAGCCATAAGGTGCAGCATATTATGTCATGATGTTGTCTAACCATCTATGCATATATTTATTACATGCTCATGTAATCTTACATGATTGGCCTGATTTTCAATACAGCTGTTCATTTTGTTATTTCAGTGCCTTCTTTTACAATCAAGCATAGATATTCTCAGACAACAATGAAATCAGACTTTTATAAATCCAAGTTTATTTTGATTTTCATTTGTAAAGTTCAATTGAAAATATTTAAAAAGTTTAAGAAAATGATGTTTGTAATAAATACAAAACTTCATTCTTCAAACAAACCTCTTTGATATGTCTCATGAATATGTATTGTCCTGCCATGACATATCCTTACGCCATATCAAACTGCCAACTCAGAAAAAAACAAGTATGCAGTTTTGTTTGTGTATCCATCCCTCTCTATGAGGCAAAGACACTTTGCATATTTATTTTAAACCTGGGTATTCAGCAAAGGGTTTATGCATAACAAAACTATAACACTACTATTTGCCACTTATTTACTACCATTTTTACAGTACTCTTGTTTAACTCAATCCTTGTTTAACTTGGCTCCAATCTTGCCTATATTCATTGACTTTATTTTTAAAAAAAATATTCAGTAGCTCATCTTGCCAGAGTGTACTCCTGGTTTGTTCACTTTATTCATTGGCCAGTCCAGGTTTCAGTTCTGTGAATGAGTCAGTAGTAAAAATGTCAATATTGAAATAATCAGAAATGATTTTATTTTTCTTTGATTATATATGAACTATTTATAAGCATGGGTTACTAATTGAGAGTAGTTTTACTGCAGCATTTCCTTCCTGCAAAATAGTAAACAATGGCAAATTTCTGCTGAATAATTGATGATTTTGAGAGTTGAAATTATTAGTTTTTTGGATTTGATCTCTAAAATATTGAGGATCAGTAGATGGATATGTTAGGCAGTTTGATACTTTATGAGATATAGATTCTGTCAGGGCCAGATTTAGGCTAAAACTTAGGAACTCAAAGTCTGAAGGGGCATTGCAAAATTTCAGAATTTTTTTTACAGCCTTATTCATTAACACTAATACCAAGTAGGGCCTCTGTAGCTTCCCATGGCTTAAGGCCTAACCATGTATAAATCCAGCCCAGTACTTGTCATAGAAGTATCCAAGGTTTTTTTGTCAGAGGAAGAGAATGATGGAAGCAGTGATGATGCAATTCTCATAGATCTAGCAAAATGGTATGATCATCTTTGGCCCATCCAGTTCTGTGATTTTATTGGACCAAATACTCCAGCTACTGTGAATGTGGACAAGGAAATACAGAAATCGAATTCTTCCATTTTTTTTTCCCCACTAGAATTGTACGTAGACATTGCAGTCCAAAAAAATGCATGTGCCCAAAAGTGCATCTTGTTATCACTTAACAAAATCTTGGTATCCAACAACACCAGAAGAGATTAAACCCCTTATTGAAGCTCATGTAATCATGGGAGTCCTTCCTTTATCGAATTGAAATGTACCAGTAGTTTTACTAGATTTGAAAATGAACATGTGGCTGAAAAACTTCCTGATTTATTTCAGTGAAATAAAGGATTAATTAAATTAATATTGTAAAAATAGATAAGTTTATAAATAGTGCATAAATAATTTGTGAAAAACATGGACAGATAACACTAGAAATATATGACTGTTTAGATAAATTTATTTGAAACAAATTGGGAAAAATTTCATGGATTTTTGTTGGATATTAGCATAGAAACTAAGAATGAAATGTGCATGATGTCACAAAAGTTACTAATTAACAGAAACTCTGGGACACGTGCAGCTAGACTAGGCATAGTGCATGTTGGGGAATAACAGATTTAATGCTGACAACAGTGTTGTGGCTGAACTAGTTAAAATGCAACATATATGTTAAGCATCTGAAGCTAGTCAATAATTTTAGCATGAAGCTACTTAAAACATCATTAAATAAATTATAAACAATAAAAAAATTAAGAATGAAAATTAAGTGGAACTTTTAATTGAATTTGCTCACTTTGATCATCTTTGCCCACCCCCAGGTGCATGACGTCATTTATGGATGGACCATTATTGTTTGGTTTAAATTGAGTTTTTAATAGTGTGCATCATTTGAGTAAATGTGAGTCTTTCAATAATTCATACTGAGTTCACAAAAGTTTTTGTGCATACTCTTTTTGGGTCTCTCAAAGGTAAATGTTAAATGAAATGGCTCAAGGAGATGACTGATGTCATAGGATGTTATATTTTCTTGCAGGTTGATCAAGATGAAGAGGTGTTGCAGGGTTTGATAGAGCTGACAAATGCATTAAACACTGACATGCATCATGCAGTTATGTTTTACACAAAACTCTATGAGGAGTAAGTAGTACTAGTAGAACTGTAGTTAGAACGTGGGGGGGTGTCTCTGGTATTATTTGACTGGTTCTGCATCCATCACAGAAATCTTGGCACATCAAAATCATTACATATACCAGTGAGATATATATTCATTTCTTGATAGAGAAATAAGCATGACTTTGATGTATAGATATGTGATTTTTTTTTCTTCTTTTATTCATAAAGTCTGCTCTATAGATTTCTATTTTTAGTAAGTCAGATAATCATAGAATTTATGTATTAGCTGTTTTACATTGGCAGTTAGTGTAATAATGTCATCACTTCTGTTACAAGCTTTATGCATGGAAAGAGTAATTCAGAATAAAGCCAGAAATCTGAGCTATTGAGGTCATACAGATCACATTGACAGAAAATATATCACCGCAATTTAACTTAGATGTCAGATATGTTAATTTAAGTCCAAACTTCAGAAACAAATTTTATCAGACATTGGACACACATTTATTTAATCAGAGTTCTGAATTCTAGATGTTAGGTCAAGTTCAGGAATGAGTTTAGGTTGTGAAACCCAAGTCTGGCATAGTTCTTAGCTTAATCTGGCCATAACTGCAAGTAAGTTTAATGGAAAGGTTCTTTGTCTGTTGAACATCAACTATTCACAGTTGTGATTTACATTTTCTCAGCAAAAACTGCATTACATTTTTGTGCATGATTTTACATTAGGCATTCTGGCATCGGGGCCTCTCAGATGATGATCCGTCATCTAGATGCTAATTATAAAAAAACATTCTTTTTACATTATTTTTAAAAATATATTCAACAGAATTTGACAAATTTGATTAAAAGTATCCAGGCATAAAGGTGTTTTACTGTTTGAACATCAATCATGGCTTTCATTACTAAATCATCAAAAATGTTTCAATGACTCCATTTCAAAAAATTTGACAGAAATCATCTTGGCTTAAAGCCTTTCTAACTAGTATGAATTATGCAAAGCTACCATCACAATTTAAAAACTGCTTAGCAGAATTGGACCAAATTTGATTAAAAGCATCAAGGCATGACGGGCTTTCAGGTTTGATCAAATGCTGCTGATTTTCCATCTGATATGGCCACTATTGCTAAATATAGAAAAACGTTGAACTCTACCTTCTGCAAGTATATACTGCCCTGCATACTAAGCGTGATAAGCAGTCTGCCTTCTAGCTGTTGTTTGCTGGCTGAACCCCAGAGCATCATAATGACTGCCTAAAAGCTTCTTAAGTTAATACACATGCTGTCTACATTTTCTATATTAATTTTTTTCCCATGCAAACTAATTCGATGAAAACTAACATTTTAAACACCTACTAGTTTTGCATTACTCCACCAAGTACACGTAATCCTCAGGAATAAATGTTTATATTCAGATATTCATAATAAAAAAATATACCTCAAGATATATGTTGTGTTTATATTGTACATTAGACTACAACTGAAATATTTCTTTGGTCAATAACTGTAAAAAGAAATTGCTGTCCCTTGCATTTTCATCTAAATTCAGTGTTGGCCCTGAATCTGCTGTAAAGTCCTCTATGTGTACCCGCTCCACTTAATTTGACCAGAGAAGATTGTCACACGTTTCATTTTCTGATTCAGATAAATCTGAAATGTCAGATGTCAAGACAGGACTTGTACTAATATCTGATCCTTCATCTTGAATCTGATTATCAAAAAAGGCAATGTCATCACTTTCAGGTCCTTCAAAACTTTCATCAGAATCATTGCCAGAATACATGAATGTTGCCATTTTTTTCACTTTTACAATTGACCTTGTTTTCAAAGGAAATTCCCACTTACATACTGTAAAACTACTAGAAGAACACTTTCATTATGTAATGTAAGGACTATTGTTAAAAAGGCCAGATGTTTGCAATTTCATCCAGTTTAAAGCTTTAATACAAACATTTATATGTGTGTGGGGGGGTCCCAACCCGTGGCTGGAAATGCTTGCACATGAGCCAAAAGGGGCAGAGAGAGTATTATTAATAGCTTTTATATCTGACTTTGGTGTTACATAGCTATTTTTAGCATCATATATATATGCGTAGGCAGAAGGTAAAGACTTGAACGACTTTTATGAAATTAAACTGCTCAACAGAATTTTTACCATATTTGACAAAAAGTATCTGGGCACAAAGGGTTTTCTGCAGTTTATTATTAGGGAAACTCAGATGAGTGAGCCTCTTGTTTAATTCAATGCTCAGTCTTTACCCTCTGTTACTTGAAAGTTTTGGCAGATTGCTCTAATCGATATGTAAGTTTTGTTAGACCAAACAATTGCAGTTAGCTATGTTATCTTGGTACAACAATACAATAACCCAACACCTTTTGTTCTTTCTTTTTTTTTTTCTTCATTCAAGCTAGAAAATTTCCCACCCAAAAATATCTTTTACTTTTGGATAATTTATTCTAAAGTTCTAAAAGTAAAGTTTGAAAGCAGCTTGCTGAAAGTTGTGTATTCTAATTGTTCAGTGTATGAATGGTCAGAATATTCAAGATGTGTGAAGAATTTTTTGTGGTATTGTTCTAAAGTTGTGATAAAATCTCTTTTGTTTTATATTAATTTACAATTAAGGTGAGCTTTTGTGAAAATAATGTTTACTGTACAGCTTGAAATGATGTGATCATAGATAAGACATCACTTTTCACCTAGAGTGCTATGAACTCGGGAAGATATCAGACATAAAAAATTGTTGTTGCAATTGGTGTCTCTTATTAAAAAATACAAAAGAAAAATTTGGTTATATAACTTTAATAATCACAATAACAGTTTGTTAAAAGAAATGATAAAGTTGGTGAAATGTATATGAGACCTTTTGAACTCTGTAGTAATTTGCAACCAGATAAAAATCAACTGTGCAGCTTTCTGTTGCAGGATTATGTGATCTCGGTAATTATGTCTGACTGAAAATAACTTGCCAACATATATTTTCATTTGTACAAATTTGATGAAGTTTTCATTATCTATTATTTTATGGACATGTAAGGACAGAGTAGTTAGCTTCCTGCTTTTTAATGTACAGACATAGAGACCTCTATGGGGGAAGGGATTATTTTTAAAAAAAATTAAAACTTCCACTTTCAGATTTATATTAACTAGATTCCTAAAAAAAATTTGAACATGCATTTTGTATGAAACACAGTTAGGGAGAAAATTACATTGTCATCAGTGTCATAGACTTACATGGAATATAGTTTTTCAATGTAAAAACACAAACTGTAAACAACAAGAAAATTAGACCATAATATATTTAAAAAATGGCTGCAAAAAATCAAGAGAAAAGAAAAATGTGGATCATTTGTGACAAAAACTAATGTTTATGATTGTCATTTTGATATTAAAAAAATGGAGGAAAAATTTGTGGTTCTGGAATAGGAGGAATTTTTTTCACAGGACCATAATTGTTTCTTTCAATATACAATCATGTAACTGTTTCAGCTAGATGATGTTTGATTATAGTGAAGTACTTTTAATGAATGTATTGTCCATTTTGAACAATCTGCCTTGATTCTAAAAAAGATTGGTAGTGGAATTCCTGATTAGCATGATCATGATTTCTCAGAATCACGGTTACTTGATATCCAGCTAAGAGTAGTACCAAAAAATGTGTACTAGCCTTGAAGATGATTTTTGGATTGCTTGGAGCTTTGTGTGAAAATTTAACTCTTTCTTTTCTTTTTTTTAAAGACTTGTCAAAGTGCCATACTTCAAGAACTGCTACCTTCAACTTGAAAAACTGGTAAGGATATTCATGTGAAATTTAGTGCATTACAGAAAGAATGGATGTTAATAGTGCCATGAAGTGAATGACAGTACATTGTTCCATCCTTTTACTACACCCATTAACTTGTGATCTTGTAGAGGTAGGTGTGGATCCAACTTTTTTATTCAGAAAAGGCAAAATAAATTTGCCACTATTTGCTAACATTTAAAGTTATTTGATCTCAGTATGTTGGCCATTTTATCATTGAAAATTATTTGTTGTGCAGATTACTGTATATACTCGCTTATAAATTGAGTCAAACTACAAGCAACAAAGGTCCATATCTGCCATATCATAATGTGTCTGCAGATCAGAGTCTGTGTTGGTTGTTCTTCAGATTACTCCTGACAAACTGAGCAGACCCAGATCTTCTGGTGCATTATGCACTGGCATATCAGTAGTTTGCAGTTTGAACTATCTTATAAGCAAATACTTATGGTAATATGGAAATGACACCATGAAATTTGAAAATTTTAATAAAAAATATATTTTGTAAGATTGTCTTTAATAATATTTTATAAATAAAGAACAATATATGATGAAATACAGATAAATGTTAGGCAATACCTACTGGTGAGAACAATGTGAGAAATAAATACCATTTAAAGAAGTCTTGTAAATTGTAATTTATATTTTAACTTTATTTATGACAGTGGTTTCATTGTTATGATATTCATGGGACATGGTGTGTTCTTGATGAAATGTGAAAAGAGTTGTTTGGCTCTCATAGCTAGTCCATGCAAACATAACTAAGTGGTTATTCACTGGTTAAGATTTATTTTGACTACAGTAAAAACTTTATTTTTTATTCCAACATGAGCTATTTAGCAGATTATTTGTCTCATCCATCTCATATGAAAGGTGTTAGTATCACCCTACCCGGCTGTAGATTTTCCATCATATTCCATGGAAAACGATGGAAAATTCTAGCATGGAAAACGCTGGAGTATTTGGACTAATATTCCATGCTTTGTCCATGGTAGGCTGGAAAATGCTGGACAATTTCAAGCATGGAAAATGCTGGAATATTTGGTCTAATATTCCAGCCTCTGTCCAGAGTAGGCTGGAAAACCCTGAACACTAAAATTTAGCTGAAAAACCCAGAAATTAATTCATGAAAACAAGAGATTTTAACAGCAATGCAAGGTTGCGGCAAGCTTGTTTTGTAATTCTATGCAAAGTTACATACCTCCATTTTTCGAGCTTTTGATGTACGAAAAGTATGTAATATAAAATATTAAAATGAAAATGTTAATATATGGTAAACATCAATTAGAATGAGATCTTACTGTCACAATAAAAAAAGAATGAAGTCATCAAATCATTTAATAATATTTAATCAGATAAAAATAAGATCCTATGAATGGGATCTGTGTGAGCAAACTATACTTTTGCTATTTATTGCCTTGGAAATGTTACACTAATTTACTTCCTTGTAGAAATCTGTTTGGGTGAGAATGGTGTCAAATAGTTAGGTTCTCTCTCATCTTTCACAATGATAAACAATTTAGTGAAAAAATTAGAATTACTCTGAATCACTTCTGCTAAACAAAATCCTCAGAATAAAATTCTGCATCCTCCTCTGCTTCTGGTGTTATCCAGGTATCATCCACTGAAATGGATTTCAGCAACATGTACTATGAAATCAGGAGGGAAAAAAACGAGTATTTACCTCATTGTCAAAAGCATTTCATTTTTAGTTTATTATTCCAAAATCACTTATCAAGTCCAGGAATTATAAGTGTTATTCAAGATCATCCTTTAATTAGCCATAAATTTCAGTTTTACTATTCATTTTGAAAGGTCTACGACGCATGTCAAATGAATGACACCTGAGAGTTTTGAACAACAAAAATCCAATGAAACTGATTATGTACCTTAAGACATTTTGAAATAAAAAATGGTCATCTTTTGTGAGGATGTAAAGAATTAAATGTAATAACCTCTTAACAACTGTTGATTTGATATGCGAGAGGAAAAAATACCCTAAGAATAACGGAAATGGGATTTTGAAGCATACATTTAACCCTATTGTCGATAGCTGATAGCACATGCATGATTTGGCAAGTGCAACAATAAATAATAATGATCTGCAGCGTTGCCATCTCAATCATTGGTTGAAGCAACATTACAAATTCATATTTTGACATATTTAAATTGTAAGCGTGAAACAACGCAAGTCATGAAAACTGGCAAAATACGACACAATCTAGAGTTTACTCACTGGTATTATAACTCTGTGATTGCAAATTATCTCTCTGATTATAGGATCGGTTACTGCACATACACTGGTTCAGAAAACATTGAAATTTATCAAATTAACGATGTAAATTGTGATGATTCAACCTTGAAAATTGCGCCCTAAATGCGATGCTACAATGGTTGTATTGTGTTCTTTGTACTCAAATTTATTGTGTGTACATTTACATTTTGTAAACCAGTCTGCTAACCAGTAAACAGGGGACGTAACTGCTTTTAATGACTCGATACCGAATTAAGTATCTGTCGCGGAAAGCCACACTTCACCTTGCATGCTTTTATTTGATTTCTTTTTAAAGAAGCAAAATTCACAAAGCTCAATTATTTATAGCATGCTGGCAGAATGGGATGCTTCTCTATCTCAAAGAAAAATAAAAACTATATATTTAAAAATTTTATTTAGTAATTAAATAACTGAAAATTATTTTTTTCTCCTGGTAGCAGATTGTCATTGAAACAAATATATGACAGTTCTTTCATTAACCTAATGCCAGAAGTTAATATTACAAGATTTACTGAGACTATATTTGATGGTGCATACATTATTGGTAAAATAGATTTAAAAGTACTTGCCATCAAATATCTTGCTGTATTAAGTTAGTCTGTAATTAACTTTGCAATCAGCACTTACTTTTTGACAGGATTTTTCTAAATGGATCTATACACATTCTTCCATTACCTGACAAACTGACTACATAGCTAATTGAGTGTTCAATCACTTACAGAATTTCCTTTATGCAAAAAAGCTCAATTTTTCTCTAACATATAATATTTGTAAAAATTGAAAATGATAAAAAAGACATTTGTAGAAAAAGTAATATTTCATATTTTGCCTTGCTCAAGCAATAATTCAGTTTATTTTGACATATATTAATAATGTTCATAGTTAATTTAAACATAGAGAAATGTTGGAATAATATATTTTATTTATGTACCAGCTTAAAGTACTAGTAATTTAAGTTCTTAGCATTTTGCAACACTGAAAATGTACATTATTTAACTTAAGTGCATTATCAGATGCTATAAATAAAAACTAGATTACAAGTAACATCTTTTAAATTGATAGTGTAGTTTATAATAATGAGTATATGATCTGGTCACAACATATATTCAACATTTCAAGAAGTTCTGATCTCATACAGAACTGCCCTTTGACACCTGATTATTTCAAGTTTGTGCAAGCTGCATTAAGTGCTTTAGATTTTGCAAGCTTGCAGACTTTGACAAATTCCTTTTGCACCCTTACTTGCTTGCATAAGCTTGCCTAGCTTGTTGTAAGCATGCATTTTGGTTTGGGATATGTTATGGTCAGGATTTAACTATATTTTTCAGGATATTTGTTCATACATATAAAGTTTGTATTACACCAACATTTATTTATTATGATGTTTTTTGATCATGAACATTTAATTACATATGTTTGTGCATTCAACAAAGGGTTTGTTACTTCAACATTTGTGGTTTGTCTTGTTAAAGCCAGGGTCAAATGTGTGTGAGCATGTGATTTTATGTATTTGTTTAAAATGTGTCCGCTTTCAGAGTGTATATGTATCATATGTTTGAAATAACTGTATAGTTTCAAGTTGAAAAATCTGTGTTATAGCTAAGTTTAGTTATGATTGCTCATTCTTTAGGTACATGGATCTTGATAGTTGATGGATAAGACAAACTCTAATCAGTTGACCAGAAAGAATTAAAACTAATTTTAAGGACCAATCTTGAAAATTGACTAAGTTCTTTTTCAGGGTTTCCCATGCTGAAATTTATCCAAAAATTTCTAAGTCCAAGCTGTTCAGCATTTTCCAGGGTTTTCTATGCTGAAAAATATCTAAGTCCAAAATGTCCAGCATTTTCCAGGGTTTTCCATGCTAAAAAAAATCATTGTCCAAAACGTCCAGCATTTTCCAGGGTTTTCCATGCTGAATAAAATCTAAGTTCAAAATGTCCAGCATTTTCCAGGGTTTTCCATGCTGAAAAAATCAAAGTCCAAAATGTCCAGCATTTTCCAGGCATGTCCAGCATTTTCCATGCACAATGTCCAGGGTTTCCATGCTAAATTCTGCAGAATATTTCAATTTTCCATAGTTTTCCAGGGTTTTCCATGTTTTTCCATGGTATTCCATCCTTTTCCAGCATATACTCTGGAAAAAGTACAGCCGGGTAACACCCATGTACAGGGTGAGCTTAATTTGTTAAAATCACACCATAGACCACTCTATATTTGTTAATTTTGCATTATCTTGTTTGTTTCTCAAACATGACTGTGATATATTCAAAAATAAACTTAAAGTTGTAATAAAACACACGTTTTTTGTCATATTCATTTTGTTTGTTTTTCTTTTTCCTTTTTCTAATTTTAATCTGGTTTTCAAGGAAAGTTCCACAGCCATGTGTTGTTTTGTTAGCACCATTGATAAAGGGTCATACACAGTCCGTGTCATGAGCTACTGATGAAGTGATGGATTGAATGAAATTTTGTCCTTTAAAGGTCAAGAAAGTCAATTTTATTTTGTGCATCACCAGAACTGATGTTGGGACATTTTGTTTTATCATTGTCCATCAATCTGTGGGGTTTTTTTTGTGCTACATGCACAGTGTGCTCTGAATAAAACAACATGCCACCAGCTGACAGTATCCCAATGGCTGGCAGGGAATTAAACAACCTGCAAGCAGTTAACAGGATCCCAGTATGGCTGGCAGGAAATAAAACAATATGCCATTTGAGCAGACAGTATCCCAGTATTGCTTGCAGGAAATAAAAGTGCTTGCCAACTGAACTGACAGTATCCCAATACAGCAGATAGAACAGACAACATACCACCAGCTGGCAGTATCCCAGTGTGATTGGCAGGGAACAACATGCCATGTCAAAGGCTGACAATATCCCAATATGGCTTGATGGAAAAAATGCAAATTAAGATCAGCATATTTAAACCTTTATTTCAGTATTTAGTAGTTGTTTATTTCTAAAGTATTAAATGATAAACATCAGCATTATTGCGATAAGTTCCAGGTTAGTGTGTGCTATAAAAATAAATTTCACTCATTACTGTGATTCAGAATCAAAAGTCACTGTTACTGCTGTTTAGGTATTTTGTTCCTTTTTCTTCATTATAACAGCATTTAATGATTACCAAAAATGTCTTTCATTATAACAGTATGTAACGATTACTAAAAAGGTCTTTCATTATAACAGTATTTAATGATTACTAAAAGGTCTTCATTATAACAGTATTTAATGATTACCAAAAAGGTCTTCATTATAACAGTATTTAATGATTACCAAAAATGTCTTTCATTATAACAGTATTTAATGATTACCAAAAAGGTCTTTCAGTATAACAGTATTTAATGATTACTAAAAGGTCTTTATTATAACATTATTTAATGATTACTAAAAAGGTCTTTCATTATAACAGTTTTTTAAGATTACTAAAAGGTCTTCATTATAACAGTATTTAATGATTACTAAAAAGGTCTTCATTATAACAGTATTTAATGATTACCAAAAAGGTCTTTCATTATAACAGAATTTAATGATTACTAAAAAGGTCTTTCATTAAACGTAATCTTCAAATATTGACCTGATATATCTTTTTTCTACTGCGGCAGTCATTTGCATTTCGGAGGATATTTATGAGATCCTCATTAATGCGATTGGCTTTCGAATTCATCTAATACTCTAGTGTGTGTTATTAGAAACTTCCAGAAAGTTTATTTTGCTGGAAGGAATGTTCCCATCATAACTGCTTAAAATCAACCAGGAGCATCTGGAAATACTTCCATGGTCACCTGGCATGAGCATTGAAACAAGAAAGACCACTACATATCATATCACCTTTTTTCTAGGGGAATACTGTATTTGAAATGTACTGTGACTTGAAGCATTTTCTAACATTGAAGCTGTTTTCAGAAATTGTATGCAAAATTTTTTTTGTTTTGGACTGTTGTGAAGCTTTGCAAAGTTTTATGATGACAGAGAATACAATACAGCCCTAATTACCTTGAGCATATTTTGTCTCTTCTCCCCCACCTTCCCAGCTCCTTTTCCATTCCCTCTTAACTTCATGCATGATATTAGATCTGTAAAATATTGTAGATATTACTAAACTCATTTATCAAATCCACCATGATTTTAGTCTGTAAAAAAAAAATCAAGAATAATTTGGACATTTGCTAACCATTGAGAAATGTTATTTGTATTCAATAGAAGATAGTGTTAAAGCCTAAACAGAAAATTAAATGTTTATTTTAGTTCAAGGGTCAATTTGGAGACCAAGTGGTCTGATGTGCTTGGCTTTACTGATCACTCACATCTCACCTTGTTCAGCCTGGATTCTAGTCTAGGCTCAGCCAATTTGGGTGTGTGAAAAAGCTTGCTAGTGGTTTGCTGTAGGCTGGTAGAAATGTAGCTTCCTGTAGGCTGGTAGAAATATAGCTTCCTGTAGGCTGGTAGAAATGTAGCTTCCTGTAGGCTGGTAGAAATATAGCTTCCTGTAGGCTGGTAGAAATGTAGCTTCCTGTAGGCTGATAGAAATATAGCTTCCTGTAGGCTGGTAGAAATGTAGCTTCCTGTAGGCTGGTAGAAATATAGCTTCCTGTAGGCTGGTAGAAATGTAGCTTCCTGTAGGCTGGTAGAAATGTAGCTTCCTGTAGGCTGGTGGAAATGTAGCTTCCTGTAGGCTGGTGGCTCTTCCGCCAGACAGACTGGCCACCATGTATAGATGATTATGTGCTGAGAAATGGCATTCAACCATCAAAGTCAGTTATTGAGTTCAACTTCATGGCTCTTGCATAGGACGATAAAGCAAATTGGTGTGATTATGATGGATGTGTGAAGTTTATGTGCACTAAAGATTCCAGCCATTTTGTTGACAACTGTTTCCATAAATGCAACATAACCCATGCTGATTTTTTAATACAATGCATTCAGGTTAGTGCCTGACATGACTAAAAAGTCTGCTGCATCAGAAAAATAACCAATGCACTGGTTGTCATCAAAAAAGTTTGAAAAAACAAGACAATGCAAGGATTTTAATTAGTGCTGTGATGACTCTCAGCTGTCCCAAACACAAGGTTATATTAGTTTATTGTATAACCTGTGTTGATATGTCAAAATTTACTGGTAGTCCATTTGTAAGACAGCATCTTGGCATCATTGACATAGAAATGAAGATGATTCACTATGAAAATTCACCACCATTACTATAAAAAAAAGAGCAAACAATTCTTCAAATCACTATTTTAAAGCAACTCGACCAGTAGATCTCATTTATAGTTTGAAGACCTTTTGAATCATGTTAATCTAGTGTTAGATATGGCTTCCATTAACCACAGGGTAAGTTTATGGCATTTTCAACCCAGGGCTTGGCAATATCAAAGCATTTCAACATTGTACTTTTGTCCATCTTTAATTTAAAAATGCTGGAAGTAAAAAGAAAACACAATTTCTGCCGACTTTTCAAAAACTGCTTGACATTTCATCCAACTAAAACTGAGGGCTTTTCAGCAAGTCCATCTCAATCTTTTACAATTGTTTTTTTATAAAATATTGTTGTCATTCCTACAAATGTTTTATTAGTAAAAAATTCCCACCAAAAACCAAATTAAATTAAATTAAATCTAATATATATTAAACCCCACTTAACTGCCCTATTGTTATTACATGTGGTTCATATACTTTATTGTAAATCATTAAGTGATTTCAATTGTAGAGAAGAATTTAAAATTTTATATCTTACACAAAGACATTGTGACCTTCCTGTAATCCTTATACAAATCAAAAGAGAAAGATCTCTCTTGAATCTTCATTATAGAAAATTTCATCAGTTTCATAATTAAAAAAATACTTTGCATATAAAAACAGAGATGTATTAAGGTAGTCTATAAAAATTTATTCCTTTGATCAGCTTGAAATGATACGATTTTTATACTGAGTTTAATAATCACAAATAAAATTTCTGTCTGAAAATGATGAAGTGAACAAAAAAGTTCACAAGATTTAAAAATCTTGAGTGATTCATAGCCAGTGCATATAGTTATGTTTGGCATTTCCTTGTTTACCTGCTCATATGGACTGCAACTGTGTCTTCTAAAAATTGCATTTATTACAATTTCCATTTATCGATAAATGAAACTAATTTGCCGATCACAATGCCAACATAGAAGATATTAATGGAAATAAGAAACAAACACAATCAAATATAATCTCCTAAATTATGATTACAGTTGCATTGTGAATAACTTATTATCTGTTTAAACTAAAAATTAAATTTAATCAGGAAAGAGGGAGGGAAAGAATGTCATACAAAAAGAGAAAGTTTATTTGCTCATCCACTTGTCGCTAAGCTATCACCACTTTAACAGTATGTTAGTTGCCATAGAGAATTTCCAAAATAATCATGCATGTTAATGGTTTGCTCAGAGATGTTCTGAAGACCAAGTTCAGTTTAATTAACTGTCAATCCATGGTGACTTAATGGGTAATAAAAGTTTAACACCTACTGGCACAGGTACGAATGGAAATCATGCAAGTTGAGTTTACCTTGATCAAAGTGCTTTGACATTTGTATTCACATGTACACTTTGGTCCTATTGAAATTTCTTAATATTGTTGTACTTTTTCAGCTCTTAAACATATCAAATTTCTGCAAAACATTTGTTTTTTTTAATTACTGGACACAAATGTTTAATTAACAAACCAGTTTAATCCAAACATTTCCATTCACTGTTCTGTATTTTTAACCAAATTCAACCCATATGACTGATCAATGAAACAAAATTTGTCACCCGATGAGTCTGAATTATTAATGCTTTAGTGTACTCCAACATTTCACAAGTAATCATCCCTAATTATAATGTATTTTGTTGCTCTTATTGACATTAATTTTTTCCCCTTTGTAGCTAATGTGATGTAAGCTTTATTCTTTTGTCATTTTTAGTAGCAATGACAATCTGCTTCTGCTTTCCTTAATCCTGCATTATTATCTCCCCTGGCAGCTGGCAGATGATATTAGAACAGGCCTGGAAAATGAGGTTGGTTGCATGTTGGAAGCATTTTCTTTTTAGTTTTTTCTTTCAATTTGTGGTTTGATTTTGCACTCATTTTTGTTAATTGGGTTGTATATATGCATGCATAGTGTTTAATGTCATTCTTGCAATTTTTTACAGATAAGGTGATTTTAATTAGTCTCACATAACTATATTGATACAGGAATGTTTTTGTTAATTGTAAAGATTCCATGCACAGTTAATATTCAATTAAAAACAGTTCATTGTTAAATTAAATTACTTAAAACACAGCAAATTTGCATAGAAATATTTCACTTCATGGAGGCATGAAATGCAGAGGCCAAAATTTTTGCGCATGAATTTGCCAATGATTTTTTTTTTAATAAAGGTCAAAAGTCAAGGTCACAGTGACTCAGATCAAGGACATGCCTATGTTTTTTTGAGGGGAGAATTTCAGCCCAATTCCCAACCCATAAAATGTATATGAAGATTCTGATTTAAAAGGAAGTTGGTTGAAGATTCAAATAAATATTTACAAAATTGGTGTCCCCTTCCTTTATTTTGAAGCTCAAATTAGAAACAATTAAAAACATTTTTGAAATAATGAAAAATCTGTATTTATTGCATATATTTTATGTGAAGGTAGATGTTGCATTTGCATGACATTGCTCAGTGAGTCATTAACTCCTTGCAACAATTTTGCCCACTTTATGCCAGCATTTAGCAACAGCTTTATGGTAGTAAGAAGCACTGTACTGAGAGCTCACTAACATAAATATATATATATATATATATATATATATATATATATATATATATATATATATATATATATATATATATATATATATATGCAGTATAGTTTTCATTTTTTTTCCTTTGGAAAATTCTCATTGACACAGCAGTCTGTACAATTCCTAGGGAAACTCCAGTTGAATAATGATACAGAAATTGTTGCAAATAATTGTGGTTTCATCACAGTAAATTTGTTGCAACAGAAACCTTGGCCAAAGTTGTGAAAGGGTAAGCAAGTCAGAAAATATTAGTACATGTTGCATCATGTTAAAAACAGCATGGATAAAAGAAGAACCAATAATTTTCAGCAGAGCAATTCTATTTAACTAGCCATTATACTTGATTCATATTGTAAGCTAATGGGATTATCAACAGATTTATAAGACAGAATTTCTGCCTAAAGCAGTGTGTCTATTTATATTGCTTACCTTTTGTCAAATATGTGTGGAAAAACAGTTACCTCCTTTTGATTTCCACCATCATAGGTCACACACAATTAGTAATTTGCATATATTACGATTTGTTTTCCTACTAAGTAACTACACTATTTATTCCATCATTTCATTGTAAAAGGAATTACCTCATAAGTATAATGGGCAGGTACACTATTAAATGGACTAACCCTATAAGCAGAGCTTGTAAAGATGTTAATATATGTTATAATGACAAAATCTGATGGATGCTTAATTCTCTGAATGTAACATGCTTTCCATTTGATCAAACCACAGTTTGAAGAACTCAGAAATGTTGATGCCAGTTTGTTGTCATAGCCACTGATGATTTTGTTTGTTTTGTGTCTTTATGGCACAGCAACACAAATAGGTTATTAAATGCTGTGGCAATTGGAGTAATGTCTCTCCTTCCCAAGGACATACCATGGTAGCTGAGCCAAACTAATTTACTGGTAGAATATTTCTGCACCCTTTCATTTGAGTCCAACACACTTTAGTGCACATAAATAGCACTGCATGTTGAACAGTACTACACATAATTACAGATCTTTGTTTTTATCTGAGCTAAATTTTCTTATATTTATTATAAAAGTTATTTGTAAAATATGTGTTTTTCATTATGTAAAAATATTAGTGTTGGCTGTCAAGTTGAAAGCAGTTGTTTTTCTGCTCTCTGCTCAACTGAATTTGCATTATTGTAACCTCCATTAGTAGCACAGGAATTTTCTTTATAAAAGTGTGCTGACTAATTAAAATTCTGTATTTGATAATGATAATAAAAGCTGACAAAAGTTTGTAAAATGTCTTCTTTTTTTTTTAAATTATGCAGTTTGGGGATGAGCTGTCAGTGTCCCTGAAGGAGACCTTATCTAAACTGGATAAAGAAGGGGAGGGTGTCCAGGAAGAGCAATCTGTCATCATGACCATGGGTACCACACTGTTTGAACTGTACCTGGCAATACAGGAATTCTGCAAGTTCAAAGAATATCTTCCAGCTAGGTAAAAACTTGGATTCATGATTAAGGTCATTTTCTTCAGACGTAAAGCAACATTGTTTGTCACAGCCTTCTTTAGAGACTTCCATATACTATGCCATGAAAGATTTTTCACTGTCACAAGAACTTTGAAACCAAATGTTTCATCAAATTAGTCATCTATAATATTTTTGTTTATTTTCCGAGTACAACTTGTGAGATTGACTTGTGTTAGATCATTTAAGTTCATTTACTTTCTGTATAATATGCAATGAAATATTTTGTATCAAAATTTACAATAGAATATTGATGGTCCTGGCAACATTGGATCTGCTTTTTCAATATGTATTATTAATATGGGAATAATATTATTTCAGTATGAGAAAGAACCTTGGAATCTGTCAGTATTACAGCTGGTTCAAGTTTGCAGTCCACAAATGGTTGTACATCGCCAAACATAAAGCTTTTCAAAGGATACACAAAGCAGTGGAGCTTGACAAGGTACTTGTATCAATCTGTTCATAACCCACTCCTATTATTCCTTGCTTCTTTCTTGGTGGTGTAATTATTTAATTATTAGTCATTAATGTGTATGTTTTTTTCAGCCAAATGAAATAAGAACTATTTCAGAACAGTTTGTTTTACAGAATGTTATGCAATAAAATGTGTCTTGGTTTGCCTTAAGTACATAATGCTCAGACCATTCCTAATCTTTGTTTTATATATACTTTAATGTGAAAATTTCATGAGTTTGGATTAGTAAGCACCTTCTCTGTCTGTCTGTCTGTCTGTCTCTCTCTCTCTCTCTCTCTCTCTCTCTCTCTCTCTCTCATTTTGAAATAGTTGGCACTTTGGGTTATAACAAACTTTCATCAGACTTTTTTAAAAGTTTTGCTCAGAATTACATTTTCTCTACTTTTTTTGGATTATAATTATAATGTCAAAGCAATGCATGTACTAACAGAACCTATACTAAATTGAGAAAGTTGTTGAAGCTATTCCTATATAAACAACATACCCTTTTGAAGATGTATGTAATAATAATGTCCATTGACACTAGAATGTTTTTCTGTTGGCATGAAGATTATTCTCCATTAGCTTATTGCTATGTTTACAAATGAAATTATCGCCCAGAAAAAGCTGTTGACATTATTCATCATGTGCATATGTATTGTGTTGAATTCTGCTTACATTATGAAGGTCTGTTACAGCATAGGACTGATGGAATGTTTTGTATTTTTGTTCTGGATTTTTTCCTTTAAACTGCAATAAATAATTGACCATATTTCTTTGTTACATTCACTAGGTAGTTGATGTGGACAAAGGTGTCAAATATAGTACATCGGCTGTGGATGTCTGTTGCTGCTTCTCCCAGGTAAAGGAAATTTTATTTTCACTTATTCGAAAGAGAAATCTACCTGTTTTGCTAACAATCTGATTATTTCGGACCATTCATCTCGGTCATGGTGTCCATGTGCAAGGACTACTTTAACAAGGGATTTAACCACTGATGTCTTCTGTTTAGCCAGATGGAGTTGTTTTCCCATCAAGCAAATGCAGCCACTTTGGGAAATTTACCACAATAGTTTTTGAAGGAGAGACACACATAATTTCCCTAAAGAGGATTTTTAAAAATAGCAATAAAGATAACACGAAAAGAAAATAGACGACAAGCTAGGGAATATCTTTACTCTTGAATGTAGGAGAGAAAATATTTGCCCTATTGTGTCCCAGTTCAGTCAAACATATACCTGCAATTACTCATGACAAATAATGCACTTACCAGTCAGAAGGAATCATTTATCCATCCACACGTTATTCCAGAGCAGATTTCCCTATAGTACATCTTTCCAATATTAATAGTCACACTTGCCATATTTCCAAGACAGAAAATCCATATTTTCCAAGAAACCATGAACTTGAAATTTCAACACTGCTAGGGTCTGGTTTTGAAGGGTCTTTCATACACAGGGATAATTTTATAATCAATATCAACAACAGTAAGTCATAAACTGTTTCACCTCCTCCAAAGAAAAGGAAAGTTATATATTATAGTGACACAGGTGTCTAATTACCCATGAATCATCCAATCATGGTCATTACTCTTCATTATGGCCTGTATAGGGTTGTGTACCCAGTATCATTTCGTTATTTCCAATATAACTTTTCTAAATTAGAACTGATGAATATGAAAAATTTTCTTGTAAAAAATATTAATTATTGATTGTTAATTTCTTATAATATCCATATATTAAGTGTGATAATACATCAATACTATCAAATGTTTTATGTTATCTTTCTGCTCATGCGTAAAAATTGTGTACTTTAGATGGAATGGTCATGCCACAGCCCTAATTAATGTATTTGTATTAATGCATCATATGTAGCAATTTGCACATTAACTATATTGCAAAAGTTAAGAGTTCTTTAAAGGAAAATATTGGGTGAAAAAAAAAATCTGCATTGGGGTTTACACTATGTTGCTTGATGGGGAGACAAATAATTTACCTCTTGGCTAAGATTTTCAGGGTTTTGGTGCAGACTCCAGCATTCTCACTCCTCATCAGCTCATTTTTCAAAGTTTTTTAGAATACAAATAATAAAATCCATGACAGACAAGTAAAAATTTGCATCTCCTCTCCAACAAAGCTGTAAGGAATATAGCATTTTCCCCATTTGTTTCTAGACCAAGTTGTATAGTGATAATGTTGACTGGTTGTCCAGCAGTCCGTCAACAATTTGGTTTCCTCGGGGCTCATTTACAGGATTCAGTCAAACCTGGTTATCTCGATTAGGGGTGTAAAACAAATTGTCAACATAACTGGGTCCCAACATATCCAGATATCCGAGTTCATAAAAACCGGTAACTTCATTTTTAAGATGTCCTTCACCATTACTCCCATCTCTTGCTCTTGTGTTTAACTGGAATCCCCTCCCAATGAATGTTACAATAAAATACAAAAAAATGTTTAATTGATAATAAAATGAAAGAAACTAACCTGGTGTTGTTATTACATATTCCTTTTTTTATCATGATGAGCAATTTATTAAAGAAAAAATATATGAACTTCCCATATTACACACAACACATTGAAAAACAAATCATGTTTGGCTGTACTCGGAGGTTTGAATGTGTTATCATGACTGAAAAATGTATCGAACAAAATAACAAACGAGAGTGAAAGAGAGAAACATCAACCGAATGCATTCAGGCACCTCCCATTCATATATAACATGGTGTTAGGTGCAAAATAACCAAGATTGTATTATATCCAGGTCAATATATGACAGTATCTTGCAAATAAAGATCAATACATGTTTTTGAAAATACATGTACATTAAGTGTGAGTGCAAATGACAATCCTTTTGCTAGGATGGGTTACAAAGAGTATTATTAAAGCAAGTTGATGTTGAGTATACTATTTATCCTGCAGGCATCAATGTGAGTTCCTATCAATTATGATTCCAGATGACAAACAAAAAGATGCCAGGGTGGTGAATAAACATATCCAGTAACTAGCAGTAAACTCACTCTTTGAACTTACCAGCAGGATATTAAATACAAAGGCTATTTTATTGCAAAGCAAACCAGCCCTGGAAACTGACTTTGGATTATTTTAAGTGTGTCAATTCTTTTATTCATAGGGGTGGGTTCTCAGCCAACTGTGGTTTCCTTTTACAGGTATTCACAAGAATATTGAAAATAAATTAAGACAATGAAAGCCAATTTTTCTGCCAGACCAAAAAAAGAGATATTACAAATAAGAATACAAAACAAAATTATGAAGAGCTCAAGCCTGAAAACTAAATTATGGGGCCTTGATTACCATTGAATAGAAGCCAAGTGCCTGAGAGTATCCATTCCTGTGCATATATACCAGCATATATATATATATATATATATATATATATATATATATATATATATATATATATATATATATATAGGGTGTTATTCTGCATAATAATAAATTTCTTTGGTTTATTTTCTGTTGACAAGTACATGTATATGCTGCTTCATGAAATGGCTAAATGCATTAAAAAATGAAGTTATTTGTGGCAACTGTCACTGGTGCCGAGCATACGCAAAATAACATAAGTTCTTTTGAATCGTTAGTTATAAATCAGCATCGAATTAAACAAAATCAGACTTATATTACTTTATATTTGCTAAAAAAATATAATGCAATACAGATTATGATATTTATAATTCCCAGATATTTTAAAAATATTGCTGACATGTTTGGCTACTTTGTCATAAAATGCTATAAAATAAATCGTCATATTACGTGCATATGGAACAATATCATGTTTTGAATATTCAGACGATCAGCAATTTTCTGCCTGCACATTGATCATTTTTTTCTTTTATACATGTATTTCCAAACATAATTCAGATCTGAAATGTATCTTAAGAAATAAAAGGGTAATATATAGCTGACGTCTACGAATCTGCATTTTCATAAAATAAAATTACATTGTAATTTGTGCACACTTTTTTCTTTGTAAACCTTTGAATATTTTTTGTAGTGAACATGATATATTCTTAATAAACTAATTGATTAAGATACTCTTAGGAAGAAAAAATAGAAAAGATACTAAATAAGCATATGACTACAACCATAAAGTACCAGAATTGTGTGTGAAAATCAAATGCTTTTGCTGACCGTTTCTTGTATAATTTCTGTGAGATTGATATTAAAAGGTTGCATTTTGTCAAATTAAGCGGGTCTACATGTCACTTTGGACCAAAACTTATGCCTGACTTAACCGGGTTATCGTCGTAACAGAGGTCAAGATAAGGGGGAAAAAAATAGAATAATAAATGATTTTTTTGGGACTGGACCAAAATGATCGACATAGACTGGTTCTTGAAATAGCCGAGGTCGAGATAAGTGGGTTTGACTTTATTGTTAGCTTTCTGCTATAGGTTTATTATGCAACTTTATAATGATTAGATCTACGATGAATTTGATTTCCAGTGTTTTGTGACTTATTTACTGGAGTTATGTCCACAGTTGCCGATCAACCTGGCTTTGGTTTCCACAGCATAATGTTACTATAGTTTGTTGGATTTCAACCACATTTGGTGTGTGGTTTTATGTTGGTCAGCCAACAAATGAGTTCCATTACTTGCATTATGTGACATTTACAGGATGTATGCCTCCTAATTGCCTATCAGTCAGATTTGGTATGCTGTTTTATCCATGAAATCATATACAGGAGTTATTCCCTCTTATTGCTCTTTGTCCTAAGCTTGGTTTCATCAGTGTTACTTTACCAAAGATTCTTGGATTTCAACCAAATTTTACAGGCACTTTTATGCATAAGAGACCTTGACTGAGTTAAATTTCATGCATTCCACATTATTATTTAAATAGTTATGACACCCGTTTGCCTGTTTCCAAGTTTAAGGCCATGCTGGGTAAATTGTAGCATGCAAGGTCCTTTGTCATGCACATATTACAGATATCACTAGTTTATTTTGTGGATGATTTTTGTTTAAATTATATTTGCTAATTAGTTTTTCTTGGAAGAAAGTTGGGCCATTCAGTAATAGTATTTTATTTTTCTGAAAATAGTCTTAACTTCCATTGAATTGTGTTCCAATCCCTCAGTCTTCCTGTTTTGAACAAAGGCATATGTCACCATTTTTTTTCTTTATATTTTAGTAAACAGCATTAGAAGAAATGCTAAAATTTACAGGCATTATTTTATGTTTTCTGAGTTGTTACAGTCAGAAGGTTGTAAAGGTAGTGTAAAAATTATTTTACATTTGATTTTCATGCTTCTGTCAAGAAACATTTTAATTTAGTGCTTGGAAATACATAATATTTAATACCTTTATTGCTGCTGTGTACTTGAAATTACAAACTTCGATACAGAAGGTTTTATTGGTTTTGTCACAGGAAAACAGGAATCTGGTCTGGTAGTCAAATATTTGCTTGTGATAATGTGATCCTCTGTAGTATTGTATAACGTGAGGCTAGAATCATGAAAATTTCTTCTTTTTCATGCCTCCACCATATAATTGGAGGGGTAATATACCATCACTCATGACTGTCTAATGTGCTATCTCATCTAATTATGTCACATCCATAAAATATTTTATGTTAGTAAATTTTGATGGATTTCATGGATTCAAGCCAAATTTGATATGAGACTACATTAAGAAGATCTAGGTCAGTTTTTGATTTCTCCATTTTCTGGCAAAATTGAAGGAGTTATGGCCCCTGATTGGCTTGCCAAGGCATTCATTTACACTTGACAAATTTGAATATATATATATATATATATATATATATATATATATATATATATATATATATATATATATATATATATATATATATATATACACACTCAGAATATTTACACTCCAATTTTTAGTTTTGTTTAGTTTTAATGTTCAGACTGTTTTTGTGACTGGAAATAATTTAAAGTTACTCACATCCCATGAATTTAATAATTACCCGGTTCCCATTACTTTTTTCAATGTAAAGGTGTATGTAAATCTGGGACAGATTTATATTAAAAATTCACAGAATAAAACCAACCAACTAAAAGTACACTGCCTGTTCTGAGACCTGTTATCCATATGTAGATAAATAAGATAAATTCCTTTCTTGTCATTCTAGATCACTGAGTTCTGGAAACAGCTGGATTGGCCAGACCTAGTTGGAGCTTATCCAATGGTGAAGAAGGTTACTGAGGTACCTATTATGTTACTTGTATTTTAAGATTATACCTAAAATCTCTATTCTGTACTTTTGTGTGAGAGTGTTTCAAAAGCTGGTTATATTTGATCCAGCTACAGCCTGGCATTACAGATACAGTGAAATCCCATTTGTTTGGAACAAGTTGTCCTATCCATTTTCAAATGAATTATTGAGGAATCCGGAATTACTAGATGCTTCAGATAATAATTCAACTTAGGAATATTTTCCCAGGTATTACTATCTTAGATATTGAAACATTTGGACATAGAGAATGCAGGTTAATAATGTTTTGCTATATTGAATGATTTTGATTTGCACAGAACCTTTTGGTGCTAATGAAGCACAAGTGGTGCTAATGAAGCACAACAACTATGGGAGCATTTAGTTTATTCACATGATCATACCAAAGGATAATGTAAATGGTTAGTTCTGGATTATTTTCAAGAAAATTACATGACTCTACATTCTACTGACAGTTCATCACAATGTGTAATTTTCACTTTTGTTAATGAGTTTTATTTATTTAATATGTGAGAGCTTACTTCATAATCTTTGATCAGTCATATTTCAGTGTTATGAAGTTGTACTTGAACTCCATACAAAACACCATTTAGGGATTTGATTAAAAAATTGAAAACTGATATGTACATTAAAACAGATGGAGTTGTAGGAAAATAACAGTTTAAAAGCACAATTCATTGTTTGCATGTTTGAATCCTTGTGATATTAATTGTAGGATGCTTTATATACAATATATACTCATTTATAAGTCAGGTACATCCTAATGCAAATAACACAAGAGCCAGATATGCTATTACATAATGCACTGGCAGATCAGATCTGTTTTTACATTGATTATTCCTTTTAAAAAAATGTTCAGACCAAGATCTACGAATGCATTATGCAATGGTATATCTGGTCCTACACATTTAGAACCAAGTTAAAATTAACCCATTTCATCATGTTTACCAATTTCAACTGCAGTGCCTGATTCCTGAGAAGCAATTCTAAATACATTGTGGTAAACAGAACATCATATAACAGCAGCAAAAATTGTGATGGCCTTGACCATGTTTTCAAAACAAATTTAACATTGTTATTTCTTTTTTAAAGTATATAAAACTATCTCTGAAAAGGTAATAAAATTTGCAACACAGTGATGTTTTTATCATTTACCAATGTATTCACAACTGTATTTTGAAATATGACTTATATGATGTTTAGTAAATCTTTTGTTCATGAAGATGTATGAAATGCTCCAAATAGTATGCAAAAAAAAATTCTGTTTCTATTATTTTGGTCCAAATTTGAAGTTTCTTGCACTGTTAGTTTAAAAGTTATAATAATTTTACTAAAATTAGACAAAAAAATGCCTGGAACAATTTGTGTACCTCACATTCTTGAACATGTACTTCAACGTGCAGTTTCTCATGAAAACTTGTCACAAATTAATCCTAGAAATATTTCAGTTAGATAAAGCTAATTAATCAGTACAAATTTTGTCCAAATTTTGAAGTCCACATCATTGCTATGGCAGTAATAACAATATTACTTTAATTTAAATCGTGGCTGCAACCGAGGTGAAAAATCATTCTGGATCCATTCTTCTTGAAAGCCTTCAGAGTTAACTTCATTCTCCAAATTACTGTCTGAAGCCAAATCATCAACTTCAGTGTCACTATTCTCGCTATCAACATCCATGTCTACATGAGTTGTCGTCCATCATGTTACTGATCAATTTTCAAGCCAACAATTTTTTTCCGAACCAAACTTTTGTTTTTAATTTCACTGTGCATGTGTGCTTTAACCATTTCCTGTGTTGGTGAAGAAGTACACAAATATTTGTGATGTATAACACATGTTTCTAGAGATGCTACACACATGTTGTAGAGTATGACTGTAGTCATATTCAGGATAAAATGGGATACTACGACCACGAGCATATTCAGGATAGAATGAAGTATTACATCTGTAATTGTATTCAGGATAAAATGGGTTAATAAATCTTGTGAGTGTAAGAAATATTATATCAAGTTTTATTCACTCATACATTGATAATAAAACTTAAATTTCTGTAATTTCTTATAGAGCTTATTTGTATATTTTGCCTGACAATGTTGGTGTGTAGGGATCATTGTGTCTTTCCTTCTTTCCATCATATTGCACAAGCAGGTGAAGCTAGTCTTGGACTGATTGCAGGAATCTTTGTAATATTATGATCATTGATTTTTCAATTGCATTTGAATGCAGTGTATGAAAAAATCTTGGAATGTAACCATCTCATAAAAGGATGCCTGACTGTAAAACTACTTGCTTGTAATCCAACAATGTGCATATGCAGAAATCACTAAACTTCTGTAATATTCTTTTTAGTGTTGTGCACTCTTTGATGGTGGTGTCTGTCAAAATCTTGTGAACACAGCAAATCTCATAGACATCAATGGATCACCAAAACACATAAGAAAAGTTATCATAATCAGATGTACACATCATTAAATCACTGTGCTCTCTCTTGTTCTTTGTTATAATTTGCCCTTTATTGTCTTGCAGCTGAATTGAATGTAAAACAATGTTCTCAATACAGTGAAACTTACTGCATATTATGGCTATCGTCTGAATACGAGTGCGCCAATAAATGTTTGTTCACCTGTGATTTTTAATACAACTGTCCACACAGATTTCAGTGGATTGTTGCAGTTATGCAAGTTGACCAGTCATTATACTCAAATTTACCCAGAAATTTTTTGTCTCATTGAACTATATAGACTTGTCACCACCATGGGGTAGGAGTGAGAGAGGAAGGGGTATATTTACATGAGCAAAGTGCACATTTTTTCTCTAGTTACAATTATTATTCTAATAATCAGTGTTTAAATTTTGTCTAGGATATTTGTAACGGGGCAGTTTTATATGCAGACATCATTCATGAAAAACTCAAACAAGCTGGTTACTATGACGATGAAGGGCAGTTTGATGTCAAGGAACAGGTAAGTAATCATTATATATTTGGATTTTTTTGTTTTTTTGCATCAAACATTCATTCTGGATCAAAATCTGTAGTTCAGTTTGCTAGTTCAGATCACCCTTTGACCAGGTCAGGTTACCACAGTGTGTCTCTAGGTAATTTAATCTGCTTGCCTTAGCACAAAATAGTCTGTCATGCATGGTTGTATCATAAAACATTGAACAGTCAGTCATATTGAACTTCAGAAATTTCATGGAGGCATGAGACATTTAATTTCTGTCCATTAGGTTGAATTCTGTGTTTAAAAATTTAAAAATTAATTCAAATAAAAATAGTTTCCTTTAGAAAGTTTCTTTAGGAAATATGTTTAACACTTTTTATAACGACTTATTAATTGAAAAATGAAGCAGGCACAAAAGGACTAAAGATTGAGGTACCACAAACTACTCACATTTTGTGTTTTTTATGTATTCATCAAGAAAAATGGTGACATCAGTTTTTTAATTATTTTGTTGTACACAAATATTATAAATTTCAATGTGTGAAAAACTATTATTTTGGTAGTAGTGACTGTATCTGAAAAAAAAAATGGTTTGTACCCAAGAAGTTCCTCAAAACATGCCATAATGGCATACAAAAATAAACATACTTTTTTTGTCTCATTTTGCACATGAATATAATTACAATAAAAAATAAAAGTACTAAAACAAGTTTTGTTATTACAGATATTATGAGAGAGAGAAGGAGAGAGATAGAAATGGATAAAATACTAACGTATTTTTGAGTAAGATCATGGGTATGGATGTTACATGTGATATAGATGTGATTAAGATGTTTCAAGATCATGGGTATGGATGTTACATGTGATATAGATGTGATTAAGATGTTTTAAGAACACAGGGGATTAATATCATTGCTTGCAATACGTGTCCTTGTTGTTGAAGTTGTATACAATTTGTATTCTTACGGCATCATTAATCGCATTATCAAAATACAATAAAAAAAAATAAAAGAATTCAAAATGTGACTTGTTTTTGGTAAATTTTTGTGTGAGAGAAAGAGACAAAGAATGATGGATAAAACAGCATTGTGTCAGTTTATAAGACCATGTCTGTATTTATATCAGTATTTTGTTATAGCTTTTGGAGAGAGAGAAAGGGTGGTACCAAACAACCCATGCCTATTGGCAGCAGATGTACCAAACAACCCATGCCTATTGGCTGCAGATGTACCAAACAACCCATGCCTATTGGCTGCAGATGTACCAAACAACCCATGCCTATTGGCTGCAGATGTACCAAACAACCCATGCTTATTGGCTGCAGATGTACCAAACAACCCATGCCTATTGGCAGCAGATGGACCAAACAACCTAAACAGTTGAAGCTATCTGAATCATGCATCTAAAGCCTTTTGAAACATAAACATTTCTTTTGTTATTAAAATTATTCTTTTCTTTCTTAAATCCTGTTTCATTATTTGATGCCTCAGTTAAAACCATACCCAGAGTTAAATTGACCATTTATAATGTATACCTGGCAAACAATGCATCAGGTTAGTTATCTAATTTACCTGAGAATTTTTCAAAGAAAGTCTTGATAGAAAATCTGACAAATAAAGATTATATTTCAGCAAGAAATGTTTTGCTGCATAAATTCAAAAGAAGACCATAAGTAGGGCATCAATACCAGATATATACCTTGCCATTGCAGTTCTTTCTCTATGGAGTTTAGCATGGCACAAAGCAGGAAAGACAACCAAAAATCACATTACATCATTATAATATCATGCTAAATGTAAATTGTTGGATTGAAATTTTAATCATTCCTCTTTGTAGCTATTCTGGTTGAAGATCAGAAAAGCTAATGTAATGGCCTTTCATACATTGTCTGTCATGTGTCCATCATACAATGTCAAGCAACTGTTCATTAGCACAGTTTTGTTACTCTTTCTCAACTTCTATGAAGATTGCCATGAATTTTTCCACACATTTATTTTAATGGAGAGCTAATTGATCCTCAATGTCAGTGCTGCCCTCCACACATCCATTATGGAAACCACAAAGGCCATAATGAGAAATCTTGACATTTGTACTTTTTATGAATGAATGGTCCTATTGAAATTTCCATTACAAGACTTCCTGCTATGTCTAGTTTCTACTAAATAAATGGTATTGGTCTGACCGGAATGATGACCATTTTAAAAATTGAAATTCAGACACTCTCTACCGGATGATTTCCATTTGGTCTCAACAGATTTCACTTCCTTATGCACTAACATACTCAAGCATGTGATTAACATCAGTAGCCAGAACTTTAACTTCAAATAAGCTGAAATCAGAGTATATTAACTCTATTATAATAGTACTACTCAGAAATCAGAGTATATTAACCCTATTATAATAGTACTACTCAGTAATAAATTTATCTTCGATGATTCCCATTACCAACAAATTTAGAGCCATTTTCATGGACATCAAATAAGGCCCCATCTTATCCAAATATCTTTGTCAGTAACTTGAATTAAAACCCTATAAACCTTTTACCTATTTAAGATTTATGGATGATATATGATCTGGACTGGAATAAAAGTTGGAATTTAAAACATTTCATCAACTCTCAAAAAAATTTTAAGGTTATTAGCCACCACTTCATTGCAAGAAATCATTTGTTGCAAATAAGAGAAGCATATACAGGAAAATCAATGTTAAAGTATGTGGCCAATTTCGGATGAGATCAACCTACAAGAGTGGTCCAGTACTAAAGAGTCAGATTTATGAGAAACATGGATTTTTAATCACATTCAGTTATATGAGAAAAGAGGCTACCCTTTGCAAACTATAGCAGAAGTTTTAATTAAAGCACAACATAAAAAGCACAACATAAAAAGCATTCAGATCTACTTAACCCTACTTGGAAGGTTGATAAATCTAGCAGTAAAATAATATTGGCTGTTTTACATAAGATAAAGATAATTATTTTCTCCAGTGTAAAATTAGATCTCTTGACCAATCGTCAACTCAGCCAGATACATTGCAAAGTCAGTCCCTTTGTATGCACAGAATTGATTGAAACTTAAGCTACTGTTTAATAAGAGCTACATTTTCATGTAAACACCCAGGTTTTACCAGTCCACAAACAAGTGCATGACCAATAATTGCACCATTTGCATGAAAATGGTTAGATTTGAAATGTTAAGAAGCACACTTACAAACCTTAAATATACTGCCATGTTAAGTCATTGTACTGCATGCCATGTCCTTTACTTACTCACCTACCACTGCTGAGGCAAGCAATACATAAGTGCAAAAGGGACTTCCAAATGAGAAGAAAAGAACACCTTTTGGATATCAGTAATATGGAGATCCCATTGTCTAGACAGTTGAACCTAACTAACATGACCACAACATAATATGTGTTCAGTATTAGATAATAGAAATTATCCAGTCAGATTCAGATCTCCCTAGAAGCAGTTTAACCTATATAAAGAACTTGATTGGATACATCAATTACATAATCAACATCAATATCTCTGTTTAAATGGGAGGGTTTTTTTTAGGTCCAAAGAACATTTATCCTGAATAAGAATGTTGCTAATCAGATCTGTATCATGATGGATGTGGTAGTCACCTTAAAATTCATCATATCACTCCTCCTTCTGAAGGCATGGCCATATTGACATAGGGATTTCATATTGACATAGGGATTTCATATTGACATAGGGATTTCATATTGACATAGGGATTTCATTATAACTCTTGTCTCAAATTCTGCAGATCTAAACTGTGACCCACAGATCTGCACCTTTGTGCACTATTGGAGTTTGAAGTGCTCTTTGTACTGCACTAAGCTTAGGAACAAAGGGACTTGTGTATAGTGACAAGTGGATTTTGACCAGTCGCAATGCAGTGAACAATTAAATCATTTTATTCTTTAAATTATTTCTGATCTTTTTTATGAAAATAATAAAAACATACACCAAACATTCAGAGGTAACAGTAACACATAAAGCACTTTATAATTTTTAAGCCCAATGGGGAGGGGTGTCTTCAAGGGTTACTAGCTAACATAGCTTAGAGCCTGAAGAGAGGCCCTACACATAAAGCAATGAACAAGTTGATCATGCTCAGATATTGATTTTGAGGAGAGAGAGGTCTTCACTCAAACTTCTACGTCTTATGAGTACAATATCAAATTTATTGCCACATCTGATGAATACTTTGAATGATGTCACTTAGTAACCTGTTTTTTCCCCAAAGATAGTATTTAACCCAGCATGTGAACCTATTTATTGAAGACTAATTTAGTGGTCATCTATCCCTGATTTTCGGTTCAAGGTCAAAGGTTGTGACAAAGAATTTTGTACAGTTCTTACAGGTATCTTGTGAACACATTAGCTCAAACATGTAACAAAATGAAATACTTTTCTTGGAGTTGCAGAAGAACATCACATCTGGTTTCATTAATTCTCAATTAAAAAGATTTAAAGGCTCAAAGATGTGGACTTGCATGGATTTCATGATTTTCTTTTTGGCTAGCAAGAGTGGCGGTCTTTTCAATTGATTCTTGTTATGGTTTGATTCTAGTTTTTTGTATGACAGCTGCCGTGAGGTGAAGCTCATATTTTGATATCGCATGTCGCCATCCAGATGTCCAGCTATCCATTAATCATCTTCTTTTTGCACTATAACTTGAATTTTCCACCATCTGCCATCACTAATTGTTTTAAGTAGCTTGTGTTTGTCAAGGAAGAAACCTAAATATTTGGAGCTGAGTAGGTCAAAGGTGAAGGTCACAGGGACTGAATGAAGGAAACTGCACCAGTTTTGTTCTTTTTTTTTAACATGTTGAAATGAGTAATATTTTAGTTATACCAGTATTTACCACCATGCCATTGCATGCCCACCATTTGTCCAGTTTGTTTAGGGAGTCCTGTAAAAAATTTCAGTTGTAGTTTCATCCTGAGAAGGAATTTCACTCTTTCTGTTTTTTTATCATGTCCCTCTTTCCCAATATTTAGTCCGTGTTACTGACTATTATTGTAGAGCCTTATCCCGAAAGGTTTTTATGATCCGTGCATGCCTGTTTTGGTAAGAGCATCCTGTAAAAGATTTTAACACAATACACTAAAATAGAAAAGAAAATTTTCTTTTATGGCATTAATACCAAATATATCCCATCTTCAGAAGAAGATAAAACATGATATATCTTAACTCATGAATTCATCTCTTGTGAAAATATCACTTCTTGCCAAACAATAAAATATTGAGTGGAATATATCGTCTGTATCTGTTGACATTATTTTCAGTTGTGTGTGACCATTAATAACATCGAACAAGTACGACGTTCACTTCTGAGCCTGCCAGAAAGTCTGCAATTTAATCAGGTCCACTTGGCTCTGGATAGCAATAATGCCTCTTCTCCAATCAAAACAAGCCTTTCCGAAATCACTAAAGAGGCCAACAAAGAGATGGTGAGCAAAATTAAACAGGTGGTCGACCATGTTGCAAATAAGGTAAGTTTTCAGAAATACAAATTGTGATACTAAATTGTCTAAACTTTTAATACGAAAAGATAAAAATGGAAACCTGCTTGGCTCATTTCATAGTTGAGAGACCAGAAGCCAGATTTGTTAAACGTAACTACCAGTGGACTGTCATTGTAACATCGATGCTTGAAGATGGGATGGAAAAACCTGAAGAAAGGGAGGGAGAAGTCTAAAGTGCTATACCAGATTATTCACTAATACCTGCCATATTTCCAGATTTGAATAGGGAGTGGGGGTTGGGTAACTCAAAATGTATTTGTTGAAAAGGGGGTCACAGGACGAAAATATTAACATTGCTGTCCAATTACGAATAATCTGTCTTTTCATATGAGAAGATTACTAGAAATTCAGAATATGAATGAATGAAAATGATTGTTGTTGGATCTAGCATTATCAAATATTATGACCACACATGACACATATATATGAAAACACCAGTAAAATCAAAACCACATAGACATAAAACAATTTTTTAAATACAACAGGTTTCTGTCATTAAAATCCATTAGACAAGTGGAATACAGTGTTAATTAGGTGCAGTATTGCAGCTCTCATTAGTTTGTTTGAGGGTTCGAAGGTAATGCAAGTGTATTATTTATTTTCATTAGATAATAAATGTTACTTTAGTTCAAACTTCCGTATGTGACATGTTTGTTTATCTCTGATCATCATACCATTTAAATGTCTCTCTGACAGTTATTTGTATAAACTGCCCAAGTTTTAATCTGGCATGAGCTCTAAGCAGGACTGTTTACTGTATATAAATATTATATGCTAGGGGATTATATTGAGGTGGTCAAGGAACTTTGGAGAGAACAGGATTGGAATACCAGCAGTTCCAAATAACCTCGTCTGTCCACAGGAACAGTTTTATCCCTCACTGTCATCATGGGGAGTCTGAATAGCCAACCCAAATTGAAATCCTTGCAGCAGTGTCATGAAACAACTTCCATACTTACCCAAGCAAGTTTTTGGGTGTAAACATTTAACCAGCCAAAATTGCTGTAAAAAAGATAAATGAATAATCTGCCAGTTATAACAAAAAGAGATGCAAAACAACTAGCTTGCCAAAATCAAATGTTAAATGATACTTTTTGTTCAATCATGGTTTTGTGTTAAATCTGAAAGACAGTTTTAAAATGGATTGATGATTTTAGTCGATCTATATTCACAACTTTAATCTATATCCGCATGATGATTCTTTAAGTCCTGGGACATGGAAAAAAACCCCTATTTTTTGTGTCCCAGGACTTACAATTATTACAGTATAGTTAAAAAAAAAACAGAAAAGGGAAATCTGTGCCAACTGTGTGTAAAAAATGCAGAAAAACAAGCTCATTTTGTTGGATGCACACACTATAGAACCAGCACTGTAAACAGTTTCATCCATTTGAACATGTTGAAGCCAAAAAGCCATTAAACGTATTTGAAGCTGATAATTACTTACATCTTGCTTTTTTTCTAATACTGTTCTATATTTGTATTGCTGAAGTCCATACCAAGTTCAATTTCTATGTATCTTACTTGTGCATCAAGACCTGATTTAAGAATTCATTAGCCTGATCTTAAATCATGTTCTTCTGTGCGTTCCATATTTCTGAAATAATGTAACCAAAATTGTCCCATTGAATTTAGAATTTTGATCACTTTTATAAAATGGATGATGGAGTTTTTTCTGTCCTTTTAAATTTTTTAAGAAGCAACACTGAAAGCAATGTGCAGAAAGCTTCAGTGATCACAGCAAAATTAAATCATTATTTTCATTCCAGATTTAACAAGATGCAGTAATTATTTTCATTCCAGATTTAACAAGAGGCAATAATTATTTTCATTCCTGATTAGAGAGATGCAATAATTATTTTCATTCCCAATTTCAGATGCGGCCAGACATTAAGAAGGATGTGTTTCACCTGAACTGGGCTCCAGAGGCTGTGCCAGCAGATGATGTAAATTAAAATTTTTTAATAAATATAATTTTTTTTTCAAATTTAGACAGAAAGTATTATTGTGAAAATGCCCAACATTCTATAGAAAATGATGCTTCATGGTGTTGTGTATGACTATTCATAATGATTTTTACATTACCAGAAACTGTCTTTACTAAAATATGATGAACCTAAAGTTGTGATCCAGGACAGTTTGGATTGAATGTTGCACAGAGTGATAACACTGAAAGCTGCATATGTTTGTTTACTATCTTGTTTCATGCTGATTGGACTCGACATGCTCTTTTTCTTGACCCTGTATAGTGTCTGGCCACCATTGTACAAGTCCACAGTGATCCATAATTTTCATCTGGGAGTTTCTTGACAACATTTAAGGTGCTGAACATTCAATAATTATGACTGACTAGATGTCAGTTAAACAAAACTGGTATTAAATGTTTAAACAAGAATTTATATTTAATTTGAGATTGGAAATGCACATACACGACCTGCATAACTTTTACTGTAGAGTATGCAGTTGACATTGAATGTGCATCAAGCATATTTACAAGTAATAATGCTTATTTCCAAGAGTCCATCTGTTATCATCTATCCTTCCTCCTTTTCCTTGGTTTTACTGTTGTACTGAATGAAAGTTTTAGCAGCAAAAATTATGAAAGAGTGAGGGAAATGAACAAAAACTGTTTCTGAACCTTAACTGTTTAATTTTTTAAATTCATTTATATAATTCCAGTTTTTTATTCAGTTTCTACATGGATCTTCTTCAGCAAACTAAAATATACTTTAATGTTACTATTGCTATACAATTTTAATTGATATAAACTTCATAGAATTTTCTGATATTAAAACCGGAATAAATTGAATGAAAGCTTAAGTCACACACATACATGCAAAAGAATTATTTCAACTTCTACAAAGATGTACCATATTTGCTGACCTATAAGTCAATGTGGAGTTTAAGTCACATCAGCAAATTTGGACAATTTTTCATCCTTCATCCATATGCAAGTCCATGCTGAGTGTAAGATGAGGCCAGATCAATACCTCGGATTGTGTTTTTCACCTCATTCTGCACAGCATCGTGAATTTTATCCTACCTGTAACTCAGAAGCCTTTCCAGTCAGTATCATTAAATGTAACTAAAAGTACCTAATTTGTTTCACAAAAAGTTTTTAAATGCTTTTCCTGGGGTTATTTTTAGGGGGAAAGAGAGATACAGAGAGAAGGATGCATATGTACTATATTATCACACATATAAGATGCACCTAATTATAAGACACACCCTTATATAAGATGAGGGTTTTGATGATTTGTGTAAACAAAAATTACATAAGACACACACAATCTAGGCATCTGCCACACTGAGCAATTTATATCCAGTGGTTTCCTTTCCTTTATCATAAATGAAAATTTGTCAAATGTTTCATCACCCGTCGGATGGAAACAAGGCTTCATTACCATTTTTAGTTTAGATCAAAGAATTGTCTGAGGCAGGACCGAAACGATTATTGTTTATTCTTATCTGCTGCCGAGCCAATAGTGGATGGGTTGAGTACCTGGTATCTAGATTCTAGAACAACAAATGCCAGATGTAAAGGTGGCTTCATTGATCTGCTAGCCCATTTCTTCAGTGAGTGGGATTACATAGACCAATAAATGCCTGATGTATGCATTTAGCATATATAAACATGGGAATAGTCTCTTGTTACTGGTATACATAAATGAGAGATCAATTTGCTTAGCATTTTTAAAATTGTAACAGTGCCGAAGAAAAAAATCATATACGGCCGACTTTAAATTAGACTTCATCAAGTTTGTCAAGGAGCGTGGCAACAGAGCTGCTGGAAGAGAATTTGGTTGCAGTGAGAAAAGTGATTGTTATGTGACAGTAACTGTGTCCTTTCAACGATAATGATCAAATTGAAAGCTCAAATTATTGCTACAGAAATGAAGATCACAGACTTTGGTGGCAATGTCAACTGGGTTTTCAAGTTCATAAAACGGAAGACTCTTGTAGTCCAGTCACGTACAAATGTTGGACAGAAGCTTCCAGATGATTGGGAGAATAAATTGGATGTTTTCCATACCTTTGTTCAGAACGAAATAAGTGAACTGAAGTTGGCAGATGATATCATCAATATGGATGCGATTCCAATAACATTTGATGTTTCCCGAATCAGCTAACTATATCAGTTCTTCGGATGACGACACAGCTGCATGCGATACCACTGATGCCAATGAGAACCGATTAGCATCAGTTATGGAGTTATTCTGTAATGACGATAGTGAATTTGATTAAAATTTCAGAGGATTTGAAGCTAAAACTGAGGACAATGAAAATGAAGATGAATAGAACAATATGGTACATTGATTTTTGATTAAGTAAAACACTGTTTAGTAACAGTTTATTATATTGTGTTTAATAAAAATTGAAATATATAGTATAACTGATTTTCATATTTAAGTGCAATATTGAACAAATTCTTATCTTGTTTTCAAACTATTTAGTCTTGTCTTGTTTTCAAATGCACCCACTAAAGATACTAAAAATTTAAGTATCTTTGAACCCAACCGAATGTATAGGTATTATATCTGCTATAGTTTTTGCTGTGATAATTAATAACAATAAACAAAACTATTTAAATATACTACATTATTTAATTTTAAAACATTTACTCTGACTAAACTTAGATCTTCAATAATAACGGTATACAAATCATTGAAATGAAAGGATTTTAAATTTGAAGCGGCCTGCATTGGATTGGTACATGTGGTAATATACTGAACACTTACCCAATTATTTTTACAACTAGCAATGAAAATCGTGAAATGTGAATATCGACTGCAATAATAATCCTTCAATATCACACATTGTACCTTTCGCTCATGTTAAAAATTACTTACCGCATATAAGACACACCTAATTATAAGACACACCTGTATATAAAACGCAGGGTTTGACAATTTGTGTACAAAATATTTTACATAAGGTGCACCCATATATAAGATGCACCAAGGGTGTGGGGTACGTAAAACTTGGTATAAGATGCATCTTATATATGCGAAAATACAGTATTCCATCGCATTTTTCTTCTTGTACCTCAAGATCAAAATAAAATAGGGTCTGATATATGAGAGAAAGAGGGAGAAAGTTCATCTCGTCATGGGTTTTTTGTTGTTTTTCTTTGTTTTACTTATTGCCCCCATGTTGCTGAAGCTTTTGTCAAGAGAAAACATTAATAAATGTAAAAATAAATGGAAACATTGAAAATATATATCATACTCCTTCAGTGTGTAATATTCATAATAGTTATATTCATTAAGTCTCTTTAGGTTATATCCCAAGAATGACCATTTTGCATGCTAATTTTCTTCGGAAGTATAAATATCTCTCCATTACCAAGAAATAAGATTTTATTTAAGTGCATGTACTTAGGTGGCAATTGTTTTTTTTTTATCTTTGTTCATGATAGATGTACTTTAAATAGCTGTTGGTTCCATCAGAAAGTTAAAAAATGTCACTGGCGGTGAAATTTACACTAGTAACTACCCAGCATTTCCTTTCATTATATGGTACAGTATTCATAATACCCATGGGTAGCCTTATTTCCATATTGGTAACCTCACTAATCTGATCTGGTATGCTAAATCTTGACGGCAAAACCATAGGCAACAAAAACTAGAAGGAACTCCTTACTTAGTGGTATTATTTGATGATGGAATGTGGTACTGTGCTTGTACCAGTCACCAGGTAAATGAACAATACAGATCTACAATCATGAAGATAGATCTCTCTCTCTCTCTCTCTCTCTCTCTCTCTCTCTCTCTCTCTCTCTCTCTCTCTCTCTCTCTCTCTCTCTCTCTCTCTCTCTCTCTCTTTCTCTCAGTGGAGCATATGGATTATTTGATCATTTGGTGCAGGAAGAAAATTGTGATGGAATATGTCTTGTCATGGTTATTCATCTTCTAATTTGTAAATTCCAGCGCACATAGAGGTAATCAAATTTAAACAACATATATTTTACAAACAATGTAAATTATGGATGCATGCTGCTTTAGCACAAATACATCTATTCGATATTCATTTTTAATACGATCATGTAATTGTTCAAAATACTCGATGTGGGATCCTATATTTTTTCATACACAATCTCTTCCCAAAATGAAATATTTTTTGCACGTCATTTTTTGTACTCTCTGAAAATTAGTTTCCATACAAAAAATGTGATAAAGTGATTTGGATGATATAATCAATATATTAGTCAATTTGGAGTATAAGATGAAGCTAAGATTTTCTGGTGAAAAAGTATTGTCTTATAGGTTGGCAAATACAGTACCAATTCCAAAAAGGTGACTTCCACCTCTGTCTATTGCATTTTGTGATAACGACTTTTCTGGAGTTGACAGAGATTGAATCAACCTCATTAAAATATATGATTTATATATTGACACTGAAATTTTTTTAAGTCTTTATATTGTGAATCTATTGATGCTATGATATTTTCAGATTTAAAAATTGATAATTGTTTTTTTTATCTCAAAAGAGAACTGTAATGTACTACAAATATCTCCATGATAGTACATGTATTTGGAACCAGTGAAACAATGGTCAGGGAACCAGGATGTAACTGCCAATGTTTTGTTTGTTTGTTTCTGTCACTCTCTCTGTCATTTGCAAATAATCAGTTTTTTTATGAATATCCATTGCAGCTACCATATTATGTTGTTTGGAATTTGCTGAAGTGCTAAAATAGTCTTCCAGAACTAGAAGTATTTTCATTTTTCTATGAATCAGTATTTTTATCTTACTAACAGTCCACTCTATATTTTGAATTGTGACTATTTCAGGCTGTTGGGGACTTGCTGGAGTACTTGGACAGTAATTTTCTGACACTGAACAGCAATCTGTTGAAGACCAACTTTGACCGTATTCTGGAGTCCATCTGGATTGAGGTCATTGAGGAGTTTACAGATGTTCTGGACAGTGAAGAACCAGTGAGTTACTCATTTTAATCTTCTGCTCAACACTTGAGTACTATCAGTTCACTATTTTAGGGAGACAGGGTCAGGGTAGTGGGGTGGGGGTTACCAGTTTTCATGGATTTAATGGATGCTACAGACTGGGACATGCTGCAGGGTTTATTTTCTGCTTTATAACAATGAGTCAGGTTTGTTTACAGTGAAAGGATCTTATTTAATAACAAAGATCTACAGGTCATAAATAGCAAAATTAATGTCATTCGAACTGGATAATACTGAAGATGGTATTAATGCGGAGTTTATTTGAGTGTAGAAAAAAAAGATTCTTAATGATTTTTCTGATCTTTCCTATTTTGTTTGTTTTGTGATCTTTTTGTGTGAGTGTGTGTGTGGTTTGGATTTTTAACATAGATTTAACAATTTTTCTTTAATGTAATAAGTAAGCATGAAATCATTCTATTTGAATACAACATGTTTGCATGAACATTTATTTTAGATCGCTAATTTTCATAGTTTGGGTGAAATTATAGCCTTCTCAAAGAAAAATTGGGGGGAAAAACACATCCAAATGATGGAGAAACAATGTTTATTTTACAACTATGTAATATAACTACCCTCTTCATATTATATTCACAGCAACAATTTAAAGACAATGAACAATGATCATATTTTGAAAAAAAAAATGTGGCCCTTCCTCAAAACCCCAAATGGCATTTTTCATAAACCTGAATAACTGATCCCAGCACAAAAAATTGGATGCTTTCAGCACTCTATTTGGCTATATCATGCCAAGAAAATGGGAACTAAGTGATGCTCACAAGGGCATAAAGGCAGCTCACCAGGCTTGTATGGGCATGGATTGAACCGAAGACCATTTCATAACAAGTACAACATTACTAGGTGAGCTACCTCAAATCCCTCCCCATAAAAATGAGCCAAGTAAACTTATCTTTTTTAGATGGATGTAACCAACAGAGGCACATATGGTGTCAAGTTCCAAGAAAATACCATATACACCACTCCCTTGATAACTCACCCTAATATCTCAAATCCTCTTATAATGTGGGGTCCACTGTGGATCCCATATTTTAAACCAGAAAATACTCCCAAAATTGATCCCTATTTATTGAACTTGAAGAAAATTGCTATCAAAATTAGTAGAAGTAACTCTGATATATTGCTTGTTTTATTGTCGAAAATGGTAAATAGAACCTGAAAATTTAATCAGCATAATGAAATATAAAATTAAAAAATAAGTTATACAATTTTTTACATTTTCTTTCCAATTAGTAGTAGACCACAATTAATGATTTATAAGGAAATTTTAATCAATGAAAATGTCACTTATTCTGAGTGGAGGAAGTACTGTACTAAATAAATACAAACTAAATAATTTTTATATCAATTGAAATTTATGTTCTAATCTTTTAGTTGTTTTTAAGTGTAATGATCATATATGCAATGTGTCCTCTTGTAATTAAATGTAAAATGTTTAAATCTACTATAATAACTATATCTGCTAGCATCTCTTAGATAACCTAACTAGGTGCCAACCGTGTTTTAATAACTGACTTACAGAAGTATTTGTTGTAATGTTGCACTGATTTAAAAGCTGACCTCCTTTGTATTATCATGTTAATTATATGTTTTGAATCAAATAATTGAGCTGGAATGAAAGAAAAGTTAAAAGGCATGAAAATCCTATAAGCTTAAAATCTATTGGCCCATCGTATGTCGAGTGATCAATAAATGTTATAAATTTTATTGTGTGTGTAACATAAACTACCATAAATTAACTGACTCACTGGTAACTGTGATGAAAGATAGCAAGGCAACCAAACGAAATAATTCATAATATAAAGAGCTTGGTTTCAAAAAATTCAGACAATTGTGGGCACTCGAGTTTCAGAGAATTCTTGAACTGGCACTTAAAGATACCCTCAAGTATGATGAGAAGTTTAATTATTATTTCCAGTGAAATCATGACATCAATACTGTACTAACTGAACAACACAAAAATTGAGATTTGTACGATTGTGTCACAAAATAAAATTTTGCTTGTTTTTGAAACAAAGGAATCTTGTTTGGTGGTGTAACAACTGTTAGTCTATTTCCATGCTCTTTTGACTCCCAATTTGGCAGGATGTTATTAAATATCACTCCAGGAACCAGCCTCGTAAAGAAAACATAAAGCAGTGATGTAATACACATGTTTCATGTGAATGTAATGGTTGTTGAAAACAGTTGGAATTATCTTTCACATGTTGGACATTTTGAAAAAAAATGTTATTGAAACAGAATAACGAACAACTTCATTAGAAAAAGTGCATTATTGAAAATTATTATCGAAATGTTTGTGAAATGAGTATTTAGTCATTAAACGGCATAGTTCCCTAACCCCTCTCTGCTGTTTTCTCGATGTCTAAGCATATTTGTTCAACTTTGGGAGGATACTTCAAAGTAACTCACGACTGACCTCGATTAAAGTGTGGTCTATGTTTGTGGACCCCAATCCATTATACATGAGTTATTGAGGGAGAGGTGTATACTCACCTATATATCTTGTTAGTTCACATGATTATTCCTAACAAACTGCATTGATCCAGATCTGTCAATGTGTTATGCTATGGCAGATCCGGGTCTATTTATTTAGCACCTGGATCCAACTTACAAGCGAGTATATATGGAAATTATATTATAAAGAGATTATAGCAGCTGCTAACCCATTGCATAAGGTGTTCTTGAGAAATGTACTTTTGACAAGAAATATTTTTGTGAGTTTAGCAAACAATGTTGGATTTGTGTTTATTAAGGCATTTGGCAATATTATGTTGAGTATGGTATATGATTATTATCCAGATTTCACCGTAATTCACATGAGAGAACAATCTTGGAGTTTATATTTCTTTCTATTATAGAAGCAGCCTATATTCTACCAGAGAATGTATGATGCCTTAGGATTGTTAGTGGAGTTTTTTAACGCCAATGACAAAGGTTTGACCATGCAAGCAATATTGTCTCCTCAGTTCAAGGTGAGATTCTTGCAGAATATATGTAATTTTACAGGAACTTTCAATGTATATGTCTTGCTGCATCAGCAGTGAAATAGACATATTTTATTATATATTTACCAGACAAGGCAAGATATTATTACACAGTTCCCAAGAGAGATAGTGTTTTATATGGTGCGGTGTCGAATGATATGCAGTATTTCCCATGGTGTCAGTGACATTAAAGTGTCATGCAGCTGAAATTGCATTTATTCAATTCAAAATTCTAAATTGCAGCTTTTGGGAAAAGAGTATAAAAGCAGTGTTATGAAGCAGTTAACCTATCATATTGATCTTTGTTTCGCATTAGTCAATATGACATTTAACAATTAATGAAACTTCATATTCACCTCATTAACGGTCTATGCTTGTATAGAGTTCCTCATAACTTTTGCAAATACAGAAGAGCCTCGTTAATCCAGACACCTTAATTCCAAGTGAATATATCTGGACTAACAAGTTTTATGAATAATAGAATCATGCACATTTTATTTTTTGATGTCATCATACCATACACATTGTACATGTATTTGCTAGCTGTAAATGTACTGTATATTCAATAATGGTTGAAAAAATTTAATGAATTCAAAACATCTGTTGACTTGTGATTTATTTCACATTAAACTACAGCAATCATTTTTATGTCATATTTTAAAGCTGCTAATGAGCTGATAATTGATGTCCTCATTTTATTCTGAAATGAAGCCCTATACTATCCATAACTAAAATCAATCAACTGTATTTGTACAGCCATCAATAAACTGTGATTGTTACATACAATTGGTGAACAACAAAGAGGCTTCATGACACTTAATTTATTAACTACATGTTAAGTCATAAGCATGGATGATTTGATCCCAGTATGTTTATTTAATTATTACCACCCTGTCCGAAACTACTAAAACAGTCACTGGTTACAATATGGTCAGGCTACATACTTTTTCCACACATATGATCATGTGATCAGTTGATAATTTTAACATACCACTAGAATTTGACCAATCAGAGATTAATACACTGACACACCTCTAGCTTTGCATAGGTGAATCTGTGTTATCTGACTGACTGTATTTTTATATATGATTTTTGAATATTTTTTATTTTTGGACAGATTATTTCTGGATTATCAAGAAAAGTTTTATAGTAATATTTTACTTTTGTCCTATATTTTGATTTCCAGATCCAGAACAGATTTCTTGATTAACAGAGCAAATTAATGTTCAGGAATTCTGTTCCTATTGAATTGTGTCTGGATAGTGAGGTTTCCGAATAAATGGAGTCTGGATTAACAAGGCTCTTCTGTATCAACTTAACTATTTTAAGAAGGTGACCTCCCTAAAATCTGTTGTTCCCTTAGCAACCAGGGCAGAAATCTATTTTCAACTTCCTTTTGAGAATGACTGAGGAAATATTAGTCAGATATTTTATAATTATTAAGTCATTTGCTTCGAAAATTGTGTTCAAGTTGGCTCTTCTACCAATGGTACAGTTTTCTTAGCAGCCAGGCAGAAAACTAATTTTCAACTTTTTCTCTGCAATTGCTGTTTAAGCCCGTTTCAGTCAGACTTGATTATGGTACTTATGTACTAAGGTACATGATTATTGAAATTTGTTCAAGGTGACTGATAACTATGGTTTCCATAGCAACCATATAAAATAACCTTTTTGACTTTTTTTAGAATGGCTAAGTCATTTTCACTCCAACTTGGTAGGATCATTTATTACAATATGCTGTATGAAAATTTAGATAGGGGTTACTCCCCCTATATCAGGTATCACTGTGGCTTCTTTAGCACCAGATGGAAAATCTACTTTTCAACTTTTTCTCTGGAATGATACTGCCATTTTCAGTCAGACTTAGTATGGATGTTCTTAAGGTAGAGCTGCTCCACTTGCAAAATATAGTGATTTAAATAAAAACATTTTCTTTTTCAATACACTCTAAAATAGTTGTGTCCATGGTTGTTCTTTAGGCATGGTATAGCTTCCATAGCAACTATATGGAATACTTATTTTCAACTTCTGAAGCAAAGCTGAGCCAGTTTCAAATCTGACATAGGATTTTTTTAAAGCATGTTGCAATGTAGTTGAATTTGAGGTGGCTTCTTCAGCAGCTAGGTGGAAAACCTATTTGCATTTCTTTTATATAAATGGGTGAGCCAGTTTTAATTAAACATAGGAATGTTTATTGGGATATGCTTTGTCAAAATAATGTTTGCAGTGGCTCCCTTAGCAGTAATGTGGCTTCCATAGCAACACAATGTGGAAACCTGTTGTCTATTTCTCCAGAATGGCTGAGCCATTTTTGATGAATATTGGTAGGAATGTTTGAGGAACTTCTTTACCAAACATTTGTTCATGGTTGCTTCCCTAACAACAGTGTTGCTTCCTTAGCAACCAGATGAAAAAAATTATTTTCAACTTCTTCTCACGAATCAGGGTTCCCACCCTTTTGGGAAATTGGGGAAAAGTCAGGAGAAATGATAAAAAAAATTTCTGACAGTGAAAAGTCCCTGAATTTCACAAATATTGATGTTGGGTGAAAAAAAAAACCTGGAAATTTTCTGCAACCACTTGATGTCCAAAATCATTAAGTAATTGGAGGGTGCCACTTGGATCATTTAGGTGCTTGCAATAAACATATATGATGAGTCTATCAAAAAGCTTCGTCTAGTAGATTTTTATTTTCCTTTGTCAGCTATATCTGTATCTTTTCTTACATGGAGGGTATGAAAACCAGTCTAGTATTAGAAGAGGCCAACAAGGTGGGGCAAAGTGTAGCTGCTTACCAGATGGCCTAACAAATTTTAAACGCTGTTAGACTGAGTGATACGTGCAAGAAATCGATATGAAGATTTCTGATTTTCTCCGAAATTTTTATTATTAAAGTCATTTTGTCTTTAAACTGCTGAAAGATGAGATAAAGCTAGTGTTGATGAAATGTGACTTAGTATTCACAACTTGGATCGCAAGTCACATGAGTACACAAATCTAACAACACATGTTTTCAAATTCTGTAGAGAAAAAAATTAAAAACTATTAAATGAAAGTTGCATGCTAGTTGTAAAAATGGAAGTACACCAAATTTTCAATATTTATATATTCCACAAACAACTTCTTCAGTTTTGTTGTACTACATGACTGCCAAGTTGATATGTGCTCTCTGTTTGATAAATCAGACTGGCCAGATTGCTGGTTTTTACAAAAGGTATCAGACTTTCATTTAATATAATTGAATTTCTGTACAACAATATTATAAAGGAGTTTGTTGGTGATATCACATGACAATTAGACTTTCAATGTCGTTGTTTGAGATTTGTGAATTTTTATATCAAGTAATGCAGATGGTGAGTACCAGATCAGGTTTCATCTATGCAGAATTAAAGATATAACGATTATATACACTTGCCATTTCTGAGAAAATATATCATTTTCCTTTCGATTTCATGAGCTTTAAGTCAGTATAACATTAGTTTAAATTTTCCATTTAAAATGCCTGAGCCAGTTTTAATCCGACTTGGACTGTTTCTATGACATACTCTATAATGTGTCAGAGCTTATTCCATCAAGAATGGTGTGGCTTCCATAGCAAACATGTGAATATCATATTTCCAACTTATTACTCAGAATGGTCCAGCCAGTTTTGATAAAACTATGTGAATTTTAATTAGGATGTGCTCTGTTAAAGCTGTGTTGGGGAGGACTCCCTTAGCATTGGTGTGGCTTCCATACTAACTATGTGCAAAATCTTCAAATGATACTTATCTCATCATTATGACTAGGTAGTGCATATTTTATTATATCTAAACAGATTCATATAATGGCTTTCTCTCCAAACTGCAATATCCTTCCAGACCAGATGTAGTCGGTAGCATGAACACCTTTCACATTCATATAAAAAGATGCCGGTGCAACATCAAATTCTGCTGAAGTTACTCAAAGTAGAAACACAGTCCAGCATGACAAATACCATGCATATTGCCACATAACAAGAAATTATGTAAATTTTTTTGTCAAAACCCAAAGCATATGCCTTACTACTAATCTGCCTTTTAGACCGATGTATGCCAGTTAAATTGTTTAAATAAAGCTCAATATTCAAGTTATTTACTTTCTACCTAAATAAAACCCAGGCTCATCAGGAATGAGGTTGCTTCTTGTGCTAGGTAAGTTCATTTTTCATGGCATTTTCCAAAAAGGTTTGGAAGCAATAAGGATCAGGTAGCTTATGGTATGACCATGTATTTTATTGTCCATCAATCAAAAATTGCCTTTACCACTTTGGAAGCCATATTATTAATCTGTTTTTGATCAGATTGGAATATAGTTAATATAAATATTTTGGATAAGTTCAGATATGAGCAAGATTAAAGTGTCTTAATGAGTGATCTTGCATTTTATTGGCTGAATTTGTTACCTGGCTTTTACCGCTTTGGAGTCCATTTTTCTGATCATGTTATCAAGTTCTTAAACAAATTTGATAAAGAGTGAGAATATGCATAATTGTGAGTTTATCTTGCATCTGATTTGCTGGACTTGTTGCCCTCCAGAGAATGCATTTTTATCCAGATTTTAGTAATAGTAAATTGAAAATTGTTTGGCTGTCACAGAGAACTTTATTATGAGCAATGAAATTCAACACATACACATAAATACTTCTCAAATTATATACAACTCTCTCTCTCTCTCTCTCTCTCTCTCTCTCTCTCTCTCTCTCTCTCTCTGTTTGTGTGCTAAAAACCATGTCTAAATTTAGAAGATGTAAATATAGTGTTATTTTGTCACACTTTCATGTACATTACAGGTTTTAGTGACTTGGATTAAGCATTTATATAAGGCTCATGACCACATAGATTTTTTTTCATTTTGTATACTAGCTTGCTTTAGAGGCCCTTTCTGACCATTGCATTTGAGAGTTGGAATTATATTCAGTTGTAAACTGACCATATTAACAGCTTTACAGAGCATACTATCGGTTACTAACAACAGATTTACTTTTTATTGTACAAATGAATGAACAGGGATTAGTATGGTAATGGTGTGCATGCTGTATAAGAGGCCTCAGTTCTAGTGGCTAATCAAGGTACTTAACAAGACGCACTATAATGTTCATATTGGCTGTCCAGGATTCCTCAAAACATGCTACTTCCACCAGGTAAAATCTAGTTTATGTTTGACTTTTCAGCAGATTTTATGACAACTAATTTTTAAAACAAAACTAATATCATTCAAGTCAACTTAATGTATTACATGTCCTTTGATATTATGGAGAACAAATTTTCTATACCACCATTTTATGGCTTTTATGCCCTGTTACATTATGAGGTCAGCATGTCAAAAGTCAAGGTCATTTCATATGACTTTATTTTTCACGTGATAATTAATGTTTGTAGTGGCAGCAGGAGTCTGCTGAAAGCATTACAGAGGTCAGCTATTTAAGCATTGATTACATTCTGGTATTCTTTCAATTTTATGTTATATAGGAGCTGAAAGCCAGGCTTAATCTTCACAAATTGGACACCAAATCACTGATTGAGAGATTTTATGAAGAGAAGCTGGAGGAACAGGTATTCATGTATTTTCTAAGCCACAAATACACTGGAAAGTTGTTCTTTCTGGGCCTTTCATCAGAGAGACATAATATGTACATCTGTTGTTTATATAACACTCCCCATCCCTGGGTTAGCCAGGTATCATACTTGTTTGGTTAATAAATATTGTGCAATACTTTTCAGTTAACTCCCTTGAATAACTGACCTTTACTGTATCAGGTTACATGCCAGGACTATTTTCTTAAAGTACAATATAGTACAACATAGCTTTCTACTACCTTATTTACAGTACATATTGGGATACAATAAAAAAAAATTTGTTTTTTCCTGTCCCAGAACTTAAAACTACCATTCATGCAATACATGGTACAAAATAACCAAGGTCAAATTATATCAAGGTCAATTTTATGATATTATCTTGCAAAAAAAAAAAAATCATTATTTGAAAATACCTTAACTGGAGTGCAAGGGACAATCTTTTTGCTAGCATGAGTTACAAACAGTATTTTTAAAGCAAGTAATTGCTTTGTATACTATTTTACCTGCATACATCAATGCCCATTTGTATTAATTATAACTACAATTGACAAGCAAATAGAAGCCAGGTGGTAAATAAACACAACTGGCAGTGAGCAGTAAACACATTGTTTAAACTTACAGACAGGACAAAAAAGACAAATATTATTTTTGTTACAGAGCAAGCTAATCTCTGAAGCTGACTTTGGATCCTTTAAGTCCTTTTGCTTTTTTTAAGGGTATCAACGCAAAGATTATTTTCTTACAAAGCTAGCTGACTTTGGAAGCCAACTTTGGATTCTTTTAAGTGTTTGGATTTTTTTCTTGATTTTTGGGTGGGGAATGTACAAAGTCGGCCAATGTTCATTTTTACAGGTATTCACAGGAATTGTGAAAATAAATTGAAACAATGGAACAATTTTTAAAGTTACACAATATAGTGCTTCATCCATAGACATTGATAACCCAGTGTCGCCAAGAAGATTTGAAGAAAATAAAATCAGTTAATATGTGAAGGCCAGAAGGAAGATGATTTCACCGCCAATATGATCATTGACATGGATAAAATTCTAGTGTGCTTTTATCTCATTCATGGACTGACTGGCGATATGATGAGGGTTAAAAGTGTGAGAAATAGAATGACTGGTACAGGTTTTGAAAATCAGACTTTAGTCCTTTCAGTTTTGGCTTCAGGAAATGTGTTGCCTCTAATGATATGCTTTCATCACATGAGAAAGCTCAAAAATTATTCATGGACTCAAAGAATGGATTGTATGTTTGCAGGAGAAGGGTTGTGTTGACGACATGATGCTGCAGTGGATAAAAGAGTTTTATCTGAAGTACGCAATATCATATTTTGTAAAATAAAATTACAGTTGGAGTGCATTTTCTGACATAATTTACAAATGAATTAAAAGGTATTCCACAACCTATAACTCGAGAAAACAGTGTGTCCAAGAACATACAGTGCACAATTTTTTTTTATAATTGATTTATGGTGTCCCAACGTATATGGTAAATACGGTAGTTAGTCCTAATAGTAGTGGTTTACAAGTCTAGCCACAATTTAGGTGAAATGTATGAAACTAATTTCAGTAAATTGCTATTACTATAAATATTAAAAAGTAAGCAACACCGATAGCTACAAATTAGTTAAAAATTATTTTTAAAGCTAATGACAATATTAAAACCTTTTCATAATAATTATACAAAGTGACATAATTCAATATTCTTTAATAAAATATATTTTTGGAAAAATATTTACGTGATTCACCATTTGGATACTGGTAGAATATTGGCAGACATATCTAAATAGTCAAAATCTTAACATTATTTATAATCTTCATTGATTTAAAAGTTCAAAATTTTTAATAAGTAAAAAATTATTTTCATTTAAATGGAAATAAAACTATTTCTATTTCTTAATGTATGTTCTACTGTAATAGATTATAATAGAATTTAGTATTTATAATGCTAAAGTCCTGTTAAAAAGACAGTAATAACTATTATATTTTGCATTATGTACATTTTTTTATATTTTTTTCTTAAGAGGACCTAAAGGGAGATTAGTCCTTGACTGAATGAGTCATCCTCAATAAATAAAATTGTATTGTTGTTGTTCATATTATTAGTAGTAGTAGTAGTATTGTGGTTGTTGTTGTTTACAAATATTTTTTTATTATTACCTGGTTTATGTAATTACATGGCATTGAATAACATGTAATTACCTTGAAAGGTCAAGACCTTTCAATTTCATGGAAACCATATTTTAAAAACGAAATAATTTTAAATAGTACAGTAGCACAAAACATATTTCCAGAATCCAGAGGTTTTTTAAGTCAGCAAAAAATAAACTAAGGACTGTTTTACCAGTATTGAAATTGGTGATTGAATAGTCAACTGTCAAGCCATGAAGCGGCTAGGATTACCCTAATTATCACATGGATTAATTTAGGGTGTTGTCAGTATGCAGCATGAAGAAACATATAGTAATCAAGCAGATCCCTAAATTAAGCAAGTCATTGAACTTTCTCATGGTAAGGATAAAGAAAAACTTCCGTGTATCTAAAAACATTGGGTGGAATAGGAAAACTTCCTTGTATTTAAAGACAGTGGGTGGAATAGGAAAACTACCTTGTATCTAAAGACAATGGGTGAAATAGGAAAACTTCCTTGTATCTAAAGACAATGGGTGAAATAGGAAAACTACCTTGTATCTAAAGACAATGGGTGGAATAGGAAAACTATCTTGTATCTAAAGACAATGGGTGGAATAGGAAAACTGCCTTGTATCTAAAGACAATGGGTGGAATAGGAAAACTACCTTGTATCTAAAGACAATGGGTGGAATAGGAAAACTACCTTGTATCTAAAGACAATGGGTGGAATAGGAAAACTACCTTGTATCTAAAGACAATGGATGAAATAGGAAAACTTCCTTGTATCTAAAGATAATGTGTGGAATAGGAAAACTACCTTGTATCTAAAGACAACGGGTGGAATAGGAAAACTGCCTTGTATCTAAAAACAATGGGTGGAATAGGAAAACTACCTTGTATCTAAAGTCAGTGGGTGGAATAGGAAAACTGCCTTGTATCTAAAGACAATGGGTGGAATAGAAAAACTACCTTGTATCTAAAGACAATGGGTGGAATAGGAAAACTACCTTATATCTAAAGTTTGTGGATGGAATAGGAAAACTATGTTGCTTCTAAAGACAATGGGTGGAATAGGAAAACTACCTTGTATCTAAAGACAATGGGTGGAATAGGAAAACTGCCTTGTACCTAAAGACAATGGGTGGAATAGGAAAACTTCCTTGTATTTAAAGACAATGGGTGGAATAGGAAAACTACCTTGTATCTAAAGACAATGGGTGGAATAGGAAAACTACCTTGTATCTAAAGACAATGGATGAAATAGGAAAACTTCCTTGTATCTAAAGACAATGGGTGGAATAGGAAAACTACCTTACATCTAAAGTTTGCTTGTGGAATAGGAAAACTACCTTGTATCTAAAGACATTGGGTGGAATAGGAAAACTACCTTGTATCTAAAGACAATGGGTGGAATAGGAAAACTACCTTGTATCTAAAGACAATGGGTGGAATAGGAAAACTACCTTGTATCTAAAGACAATGGGTGGAATAGGAAAACTGCCTTTGTATCTAAAGACAATGGGTGGAATAGGAAAACTACCTCCTATTAAAAGACAATGGGTGGAATAGGTAAACTGCCTTGTATCTAAAGTCAGTGGGTGGAATAGGAAAACTGGCTTGTATCAAAAGTCAGTGGGTGGAATAGGAAAACTGCCTTGTATCTAAAGTCAGTGGGTGGAATTGGAAAACTGCCTTGTATCTAAAGACAATGGGTGGAATAGGAAAACTGCCTTGTATCTAAAGACAATGGGTGGAATAGGAAAACTACCTTGTATCTAAAGACAATGGGTGGAATAGGAAAACTACCTTGTATCTAAAGTCAGTGGGTGAAATTAATTAATTAATTAATTACTTCCGACAATAGTAGAATCAATGGTCAGCTTCACTACGTCAAGCTGATTGCAGATGTTTATTTTTACCACTCAGAAGAGTGTATACAGGAAAAACGCTACTTAGAACATTAAATCTAAAACAAAAGGTTTTTAAAACTATGTAGAAATCATTAACTGCTTATTCCATGTTCCCAATAACTAGATGGTCACAATGTCTAAGATGAGGTTTTTTTTGTCTTGCTTTTATTAAGTGACAGATTTCTCTTTGTTAAACTAAGTTTTGATGTTGTCACATTACATCTACAATAGCATTGCATATAATGATTTTATGCAGTATAGATTATCTTTCATATTTTCTATAGTAATATAATATGAATATATGTAAGTTATTTCAGTGATACATTCTGTTGTCAAGACATTTCTTTACGTTATGGCACAATATCAGTATAAATTGTGGTTATGTTTATAGGTATGGTTCTTGTAATGATTGTTACTTAGCAGCAGTGCATGCACAAGTGAACATAGTATTGCAAACAAAAAGGAAAAGTAAAAGATTGAAATGTGATCAGACTTTATTTTTAAAAGAAATTGCTGAAATGTTGTAAAAGTGTTCTTTATTTTCGGGCAAAGATAATGCAGCCTAGTTCATCTACCTAGACCAATTCCGACCGGCATTGAATTTGCTTAGTCATCAATAAACAATCCTGTGGTCTTAAGATATCTTTCTGAGAGTTTCATTTGGCCTAAATTTTATCAGAGCTTAGAGCATTTATTATCTCAAGTATTCTAGTATCTTGATCCATAAATCAATTATGTAAAGATTAATGTGATGTTTTTTTATAACACTTCATTATACCATGGGATTTTTTTACCTTTTTTTAATAGAAAAACTGTACGAGTACAGAATTTGGTATCCTGAACATCCGAACATGGTACAAAAGCGATACAAGTACACTTTTGGTAGAAGGTAAGTCTATAGACATTTTTTTTTTTGCTTACCTGGCTAAATACTATTGCCCACGATTCTAGACAGTTCTCACAAATTAAAAGTCTGACTCAGTTTCAAATTTCTGGTGTCTGCTAGATTAGTGATTTGTCTTGAGTAAATCAGTTGTCAGAAATTTTTTGAGGTCAGTTCGAGTATGAGAAGAGAAGATTTCTGAAATGCCAAGAGCGGTATCCCCTGCCTGACTCTCCTGGTAACTTTTAGGTCTCACTGAACAATTGTTTTTGTGAAGTTTCATCCAACAATAACCTATTGCAGAAAAATGCAAATAATTTTAACAAACAAAACTAATGTTTTTGTAGAAATTATGCTTGTAAGATTTTGACAGAGGTATTCGGGTTAACTTTTTTATACAACTGGTGGCATTTATACCAAACCAACACTACCACAAAGCCCTTTTTTTTAACAGACATCCTGAAATATGTAAGCCAAGTCAGTGGTTCATTTGCAGCCCAAGTTGTGTATTTGATCTCCAGTGCTAGTGTAACTCTTACAGGTAGTCACAAAACAAGCCAACCCATGTTCAGTCATAATTCAAAGTAAATATAAATCACATTACAGCATTAGCTTGTTAGGTGTGAATTTATAAATGCTAAGCTTGAGATAATTAGGTTCATGCATTATATCATAAAACTTAGGAGGTGTCAAAATATGAAACTATCCAGTGAGACCTTAACAAATTGGTAATCTGAATTGGGAATAGATATTAGGTATTACAAGGTAATATTGACATTTTTGTCAAAAGATGGGACTTGCTTTTTGGAAATTTTTAAAAACTATTAGTGAAGTACCGACATATGGGCTTCAGATAAATATTTCAATAATATGCTGATGTTTTTACTACTTTTATATTACATAGAATTCTGAAGACAAATGTTTGGTCAAGTGTCATTTGAATACACTGATGCTGAAAACACAGCAGTTTATGTACTTTGTATTAATGCTTTGCATTGCAGTAAATCAGAAATGGATTTACATGGATGGAAGGTTGTCTCTCAAATCTATAAAATATGACTGATTTGTAATTTTTGCCAATATTGCGCATGAAATTTAAGGACATTATATTTCAATGGCAATGTATGCTGCATCACTTAGAACAAGAAAGAAAATATGTTTCCTTTTGCACTGGTTTTAAAATCAGTTTTTTTAAACATTATGTTTATTGTAATTATCAATATATATTCAAGTACTGGGCAAAACTGACTCAGATGTACAAATCAATTTTGTGATTTTTTTTTAAAAAAAAATTTAAATCCTGAGGTAAAATAGTGCTCAGTTCAGCAACCAAAAATGGGAACAGTTGGCCAACATGTGGTGCAGAGTGGGGTTTGATGTTTTATTATTGTTATGTTTGGTATTTTATTGTGGTATATTTGTCTTGCCTGATGGTTGCTAGCTTAAGCTTGAGCAATTTGCTGACACCATTACTGACCACATGAAAAGAAGGATTATATTATGTATTTTTGTTTGTACTCAAAACCAGTAGAAGCACATGATTTAGAAATGTCTTTACCACACAAGAAAAGACTGATGTTCTTGCTGTTGTCCTTGGGAATTTAACATTAATTCAGAAATTGTCTATATTTGTAGTCTTGGGACCTCATGAGTGCACATTATGATCATGAAAGGCTTTTGCATGTATTTTTATATTGCAAATCAGTTGATTTAAAGATTATTTTCACAAAAGCTTTTTTCTAGAGATGTTTTTTGATGAAACTTGAAATTTTAGCTAAGACCTTGAGTGAGTTTATCTATGTTCTGCAGATGTAATCTTGTATCTAAGATGTTGAAGTTGCTACCGCCATTTATTTATTTCTGAACAGACTTTAATTAAACTTGATTCTAAGTTCAGTAGAGAAGTTGTACTACCTGGCCAGCTGTACTGTCATGCTTGCAGTAGAGGCCTCGAATGTGTGATAAGCCCATAATTGATGATAACCTCACACCCACTTTTAAATAATCCTAGCAAACAGAAGGGGTATCCAAAAATAAGTTCACCCCACACTTAAGGCCACACTTGTAAAAACATGGTGAGTGTAAATTCATCAGTCACCCAATTCAGATGTGTGTCATTTGCCTAGTGTCTTTTATAGCTGGAAAATTTCAGTGTAACAAGAATTAGCATTAACAGTGTTGCAGTTGTTTGAATAATGTAATGTTTAATACTCTTTGTCTTTATTTATTGTCTTTTCTAAAGTATTTTCAGTATTAAATAACTTGTAGTCATGAAACAGAGGATGTGTTTGTTGTTTTTAAATGTATACTTTCTTTTTGAGAAGCTGAGTTTAATTCCTGCATTGTTTTAAGTAAAAGATTGTCCTCCCAGTAATAGACAATAATGACCCCACTTTCACTGAATTCACATTCTGTCCTGGGCCTAAAGCACTGACCGTTATGGGTCACTGCCATCACACCTCTGTCTGAATGAGTTTAAGTCTAGACTCAGCTAATGTGGGCAAGGGAAAAAGCCTGGCAGTAGCTTCTTGTGGGTCTTTCCTTAGTTTTCCAGGGTTCTTCCTCCACCATTAATACTGGCTACCATGTATAGCCTATCTTGTGTTAAAAATGGTGTTTAACCCTACAACAACAACAACAATCTGTCCACAAAATCCAACAAGGGGCTGATCTGCACAGATGAACCAAGAAGAACTCTCATGAGCCATTGCTTGTCAAGGTTAGCAAAAGATATTTCTCCATAAAAAATTATATGAATATAAGATCCAACATGGAGGTCTTAAAAAGTTGGATTCATCACATTACCATTAATAAATATAGATACTCATTTATGGAGTAGTTGGAAATTCTATATGGCATTGTCATTTATGTCATTTTTCTGCAACCAGAACTGAGCTTCACAAGATCAAATTTGATCATTGTGCCAGGAGTATGAGAATTTATTCTAATTATATCAATGATTATACAGTCTAGAATTTCCAACTACATGTACTCCATAAAATGAGTATCAACATTTTGTGAAGAATCCAGTTTTTTAAGATTGCCTTGTTGGATCATATATTCATAAAATTTAATAATAGCAAAGATGCAAAATCTTGACTGACCAAGAAAAGCAAATGCAGGGTAACATCAGTTTAGGTTTATTTATGTTTCTTTAGTCTAAGTTACTAATTTTGGCAGTAAGGATATCCCATTTATAAAACAATTGTAGATGTTTTCAGGACAATTGAAACATGAAATGGTTGCATCTAAATGTGATTAATTTACTGGCAAATCTAGAACTGGCAATTTGTGTGAGCTGAGTTGTTTTCATTACACATTTCGATAAGAAAAGTTAGGTCTTCTTAATAAAGGAAGAAAATTAGTATTTTTCACAACAACTTGGATTACTTGATAAGACTATTTATTTATTTACATGGATCTAAGCTTGTGTTTTATGTTTGACCAAACAATATCAGCTACATATAGCAACAAATTTTGACAAGATGAGGTATATTACAGAATATGGACTGATTCACTTGATGACAGAAATGTTAACAAGATTTAAACAAGATTCAAACTTACCCTTCCATATCAATCGGAGCTGAATCTACCATGGTACTTACAATTCCTTTAACATGTAAACCAAAACATACAAAATGTGTATTCCTTAAAGAAGTTAATCCCAGTGCAGTCTGACTTAATAGGGAAAAAAAGGAGGACTGTAGATATTTTGTCAATATTTACAAGCAATCAGTTACAGTCATCTTCTTGATTTTCTTTTTCAAAATTAGTTCAGTGGTTAGCATTAATACCATGATGGACTTGTTTTAATCAGTTTATTTGGTGGCACTCAGAAGTTAAGCTGAACCAATACTACAATTGTTTTTCTCTTTCAGGAAAACGAAAATGGGTTGTAAAGCAAATTATCATATAAATGGAAGGCAGATTTGGTACATATTAATTGCTCGATGACTATTAATTTGCATGAGATTAGATGATGAAACATGGTATCTTATGCATTGTCATTAAAATGTTTATTGTGTTACACATTGGGGTTGCTTTATCCAAGATCGAGGCCACAGCTTGGTTTTCAAGTTTTCTGTCACTTGTTACATTCTACTATATGACTTACAGGCCATTTGAGATTAATGGATGAGACTTGGTATATTTATACATCATTACTTCTATATCACAAAGGATGTGGGCTGTATTTAAGATCAAGGTCACAGCCCAGTATTTGACATTTTTATTACACTTTCATGTCAACCACATAAAACTTAATGTCATTTTTTGAGGTCGATGAATAAAACATCATTATTAGTACTGTGCTGCATACCATATTGGTGTCCCATTTCATTATCAAGGTCACAGTAGTGTTTTTATTGCTCTATTAAACCTTTGATTCTACCTTATAGCTTTAAGGAGATAAAGATTTGTATATTTGTACATAAGTGCAAGAATGTATGTCACATACCCCATTGATGGTCCTACCCTATCTTAAAGGTCAAGGTCATGGCTCAGTATTTTAAGTTTTCCCTCACTGTTTCTCATTTCATTCCATACCTTTAAAACCATTTGACATTAAGGAATTAAATTTGGTATACAGGCTCTACTCAGTTTTATGCTTGTTTGATTTGCATGCTTTTATATTAATGCCATGTTTTAATGAAGACAATGTTCAATTTGTGCCACTGTTCTCATTTTTATACCATTGCTGGCACCATAAGCTGTGACTTTATTGATTTATTATTGTTTGTAAATAATCATTACTTGAAAACTGGGAGATATAATTTGCCTAAGAACTTCCTTAATTTGTAAGTATTTTATGGGAAAATTACTTTTGATTTATGCCATAACCTCAGGAATGCATCGCTTACATAAATCAAGCATCACCTGTGCTTGTAAAATGATCTCTAGAAAGGTAGGTCACATACTACATTGGGAGTGATATCTTCAAGATAGTGGCCACAACTCAATATTTTATTTTTCAGCAAACTTTCCCTTTTCTTCTATCACTTTAAACCTGTTTAATCAGTTAAACTTGGTATAATGGTAAATCATCCCTAGAAATAGCATTGATATTATCTTCAATATCAAGGCCAATATTATCAGATTTTCATCTATAACTTGAAGTCCATTTTAGATTAAAAGATGAAACGTGAAATGCATATATATTGTAACCAGAAGGTATGTTGCTTACAGCATTGGATTCCTGTCCTCAAGGTCATGGTCATAGTTCATTTTCAATTATTTTTTTCTTCTGCTTTTTAGTTTTAAAGCTTGGTATACAGAAGAATATTTTACATTTTCATCTTACTTTCTCTTCCACTTTATTTTTGTAACTTTCTGAGATTAAGCTGCCTTGCTTGGCACTCATCATTAAGAGGTTAGTGTTAGAACTGGTTGACCTGGTGTCAGGATAATGTGACTGGGTGGGACAAAATGCTACACGTCTATGGTATGATGCCCCAATGCTAGACATCACTATAAATTCTCACACTGCAGACATCATAGTGATATGACTGAAAAAAGTTACATTAAAAATCCAAAACACAACTTTTTGAGATTAAGGGATGATGACTTCACTATGTTATATAAAAGTAAAGTGTTCATTGAATTTGCATGTTCACTAAAATATCAAGAATTTATGTTTCTTTTTTTGCCTGTCTCTTTAGCCTGATGTTTCTTCTACTTTTCATATTTGACAGTAATTTGGAGAAGCCAGGGTTCCAAGTTGAAATGTTCCACTTGTAGAAGGAACCAGTCTAGATATTCTTATTTTCATGATGTAGGCTGCTGAATGAAGATTGTGCGAAGTAAATTGTATGCCAAAACAATATATCTGTTTTATTGGATATAAGTTTTTCAGTCTGTTTTAATGGGATCTTGGAGGGGGAATGGCAGATTTTTTATTATAGTACAAAAGATGTTATAATTTTTTTTTAAACATGATTTTTTGCACACCTGGTCATAAAGTAAAGTGACCTTATAGATCATGATCATTGTCCATCCATCCATCAACAGTTTGCTTGTTTTTATTCCATAAGTCATGTTCCAGATCTGATACTAAACTAGGAATATAGGTTAATATCATGAGGATTTTCAATCTAGTTTGGTAATGAGTCAGATCCATACATATTAATAGAACAGTCTTGCTTCTGATTGAATGAGCTGTTACCACTCTGAGGCTCTTATTATGTCTGAACCAGTTTGAATATTGGCTTATTGCATCAAAATCTTGAATGAGTTTGAAATTTGCATTCTGATTGGTTGAGCATTCTGATTGGTTGAAATTTGCATTCTGATTGTTTGAGCTTGTTATACCACCCTTAAGTCCATCATTTCTGATTTGATCAAAATTCACCCATAAAAAAAACATGTATTCACAAATTGATTTATGGAATAACTTTGATACATGATATGATGCTTCATGTGGCATCTTAAAATCATCCGTGTATCGCCTTGTCTAATTTTTTTATATCTGCTGTTGCATGATCGCTCATTGAAATTTTACAGGTATATTTACACTTAGATTACGTACAATGTGTAGAAAGCAGCCTTTCTGGTAACAGCCATACAGCTGTAATTTATGCCTAAAGTTTGAGTATAACATCAAAAAAATCAATAATAGACTTCTAGTATACTTCCAAACTTGAGATCATATGCCGAAAATCAGAAGCTTGGACATAAAATAAGAACAAATTGTAACCTTATTTGTGTATTCATTTCATTATCTTTTGTTTTGAGAGCTTGAAAAGCTGATTCAGCATTATTTTAAGTACAAAGATGTACAGCTGTTGCAAAAAAAAGTCCAAGACGAAGAATGATCGCGGGATAAGATTCATGCATTTTTTATTCCAAGTTGTACCGAATCACAGCTGAAATGTGGCCTCCTAAATGGAAACACATTCAGTTAATCAGATGCAAGTTGTACCGAATCACAGCTGAAATGTGGCCTCCTAAATGGAAACACATTCAGTTAATCAGATGCAAGTTGTACCGCATCACAGCTGAAATGTGGCCTCCTAAATGGAAACACATTCAGTTAATCAGATGCAAGTTGTACCGAATCACAGCTGAAATGTGGCCTCCTAAATGGAAACGCATTCAGTTAATCAGATGCAAGTTATACCGAATCAGAGCTGAAATGTGGCCTCCTAAATGGAAACACATTCAGTTAATCTGATGCAAGTTGTACCGAATCACAGCTGAAATGTGGCCTTCTAAATGGAAACACATTCAGTTAATCAGATGCAAGTTGTACCGAATCACAGCTGAAATGTGGCCTCCTAAATGGAAACACATTCAGTTAATCAGATGCAAGTTGTACTGAATCACAGCTGAAATGTGGCCTCCTAAAAGGAAACACATTCAGTTAATCTGATGCAAAATCACCTCATTCTTATCTACATATAATTACTCGTGATCAAAACAGACAGAGATCTTGATGAGATAAACCTATATCACAAGTCGGATGAAAATGAGATTAGCCCAAAGGCTTCAAAACTCAGCAATTCTGAAGCTAAATCGCTTCATAAATGTGTGGATCTTGTTCATTATCAATCACATACAAAATCATGATAATATTATACAATGTTCCAAGATAAATCAAACTCAGATCTGAATATGGCCTGCAAAATGGAAACAAGCACAGCCAATCAAATCCAAGAGTAGTACATTAACAAAAATGCAATAATGCTGTTGTCATTATTAGACAAGGCGATACACGGATGATTTTAAGATGCCACATGAAGCATCATATCATGTATCAAAGTTATTCCAGAAATCAATTTTGTCTACCGTGGACGACTTCAGGTACTCAAAAATTGTATAAATCGCTATATACGAGATTAGCCAATGTGTTTTTGTGAAGTGTTATGGAGAGAGAAGGTGGGCTTCGGCAGTCTCTGTAAATTTTGATCACTGCCAAATATTCAGAAGGTTCCATTTACCACCACTCCCCAAAGAATAAATACGGGCCTGTGGCATTGAGAATACGGAAGATTTATCTGGGTATTTTTCTGCAAGAGTTTATTTATTTCGCTTGGAGCAAAATGCCATGGAAGTGTTTGTTTACTGTTGAGTCTTATGTACCTCAATTTATTGTTGAAATTAATAATAATGTGGAAATTTGTCAATCCTTAGATGTTCACAGAGGTTTTAGTTTAAAATTTATGGCTTTCTGTGTGGATACATACATGCCAAGTCTCATTGTCCAGAAGCTTTTTGACTTTTAACCCCATCTTTTAATTACCAAAAACATAAAAAATAAAAAATTAGCTGATCATAGGTATTTCAAAATAAAACAACGCTTTGTGATCCCATGATTCGGGCAAACTTTTTACGAATTATTACACATAGAAAGCAGTCATGTGCAAGATCTCCCACAAATTAGGATGAAGTTGTGCATATGAAAATGTGCTCAGTAAGGTAAAACATTTTATTCAGCCATTAACCCATAAACTGGTAGAATTATTGTAGCACTTATGATGTATATTTTCGTAACTGTTTGCACATCAGGTTTCTTTGGATTTACATGAATGGTTGTTAAAGTAAATGTAATTGGCATATTGAGTCGCATAACAAGCTTTCTGTTGTAATTTGATCTTTGCACAAAGGAAATTGTATAAATGCAGATTTATAATACAGGGAATCTAGAAGACCCAAAAAGGCTGATTCCCAGTATGGTTCATCTTTAGATGGGGAGTTCTTTGGCAAATACTGGCTGATCGTAGTAATGAAGGCAGTTTATCTTTCAAGTTATGAAGTTTATCAGATTTTTTGAGCTGGGAAAGTGCTAATGGAGATACCAGTGAGTGAATATGAGATCAGTGATGTTGGATGGACAGAAACTGATGGCATACCGGTCAACCCTTAATATCAGTGGTATTGTGAAATTAAAAAGTAGAAAAAGCCAACAAACATGCCAAATTAATATAACACAAAATTTAAAAGCAAAGTGCACTTTTTGTTTGGTCTCGTCACAATTTAACCCTATGGTGTCATGCTTCAATTTGCTAAGCTAGCTACCTACAATTTGCTAAGCTAGCTACAAACATATATATGGACCTTCAAACAGCAAACTGAAGCAGTGTTCTCAGTACAGAACAGCATTTATACACATACAAGGAACAGGTCAAACTCAGAAAAGTCAACAGATTAATGCTTATACAACTACAGGCCACTTCTTTTGAAAGATTTTGATTGCAACAAGTGTCTTACAGAGCATGGCAAATAAAGAGATAGATTGTGTTATGAAAATATTGAACTATAGCTTTTTCTGTGTCCCTTCATTTTTGCAATGCAGTGTGTGACTGTTTTGAAGCCAAACCTTCAAATGATGTGCATTTTGCTTCAGACAGAGCTCTTTTCAAAACTGAAAGACAACACATTGAAAAAAGATTAAAGTTTGAAGTGCCAGTGTATTATATATTTATTAAACACAGACAGTGGTTGTTGTGAAGGTTCATAAATTGTTTTTGTGAGGTTAAGAAAATAACATATAAGGAAATTATTAATTAATTAACTTTTTTTCACTGTTCTTTAGTTAATTGAGTTCTGGTACAGTGTGCACCTTCACACTAAAATTTATGATAAAAATGGTTGTTATGCTAATCTCCCTGATTTAGATCCAACCTCCCGGATAGTGAACACTGATCTCTAATTCAGTCCAGAAAACATGGCACGTATGTGGATGTCTCCACATTATTCTATTATTAGCTAATTTTAAAGTGGAAAATGTAACAACAAATTTTTGTTTTTGATCATAGAAAAAAAAACCAATTTGTATGGATGAATATGATGTGTCAATAACCTAACATTTGGAACACAAGGTCACAAGTTTGCACCCCTGGCATGAAAATAAAATCATTCTTTTCATTTTTGGTGCTATGATGTATAGTACAGTTTAAATTTTCTTATGACTTCAGAACTTTTCAAAATTTCAGTTTGTAAATGCATAGATTTATAATTGGTCATAGTTGAATTCTGAAAATTGAATAATAATGGATTGTATGTCAGGCATCAAAAAAGTATAATTGGTAAGCATTAATAAGCATGTTAGCATTATTTTTGAAAGTGACATTGGTGACAGTTACTGTTTGCATTATTTTTGGAAGTGATATTGGTGACAGTTACTATTTGCATTTTTTTTGGAAGTGATATTTGTGACAATTGCTGTTTGCATTATTTTTGGAAATTATATTGGTGACAGTTACTGTTTACATTATTTTTGGAAGTGATATTGGTGACGGTTTCTGTTTGCATTATTTTTGGAAGTGATATTGGTGACGGTTTCTGTTTACATTATTCTTGGAAGTGATATTGGTGACAGTTACTGTTTGCATTATTTTTGGAAGTGATATTGGTGAGAGTTTCTGTTCAAAACATAACCAGAATAAAGAAAAAACTTTCTTCACTGGTATATCCTTTAGATGAACAATGAAGCCATGAACTGAAGAAAGCTGTGATAACTTGTGCAGTACTGATTTGGATTTCATATTTTATATGAGACAGATAAAAAGACTTGGTAAAAACAGTTATGGATCTAAAGATGCTTCGAAACAGGTTCTTTTTTTTTTCTCTATATCATGTATAGTATGCAGAAGGTACACAAACAGAAAAAGACAAAAGTAATTTTTTATCTGATGCTCAAGTTTTCTTAGTGATAGAGATATGCAAGTATATTATTGATGGACAGTATCTTTATGTAAAAATGGTCAAAAGAAGATGTCAAAATATGGACAATAAACACTATCCATTTGACCCACAGTACATTTTTCTCAACATAATGACACAGAAAATGTCAGAATATGGACAATAAACACTATCCATTTGACCCGAAGTACACTGTTATCAACATAATGACAAAGATGACCAAATCTGGACAATAAACATTGTTCATTTAACCCGAAGTACATTGTTTGTTGTCAACATAATGACACAGAAGATGTCAGAATATGGACAATAAACACTATCCATTTGACCAGAAATACATAGTTTGTTGTCAAGAGAATGACACAGAAGATGTCATAATATGGACAATGAACACAATCCATTTAACCAGAAGTACATTGTTGTCAACATAATGACACAGAAAATGTCAGAATATGAACAATAAACACTATCCATTTGACCCGAAGTACATTGTTTATTGTCAACATACTGACAAAGATGTCAGAATATGGACAGTAAACACTATCCATTTGACCAGAAGTACATTGTTGTCAACATAATGACAAAGATGTCAGAATATGGACAATAAACACTTTTCATTTAACACAAAGTACATTGTTTGTTGTCATCATAATGACAAAAAATTAAGATGTCAAAATATGGACAATAAACACTGTTCATTTAACCCAAAGTACATTATTTGTTGTCAACATAATGACAAAGAAGATATCAGAAAATGGACAATAAACACTGTTCATTTAACCCGAAGTACATTGTTTTTTGTCAACATAATGACAAAGATATCAAAATGTGGACAATAAACAATGTTCATTTAACCCGAAGTACATTGTTTTTTGTCAACATAATGACAAAGATGTCAAAATATGGACAATAAAAACTTCATTTAACCCGAAGTACATTGTTTGTTGCCAACATAATGACAAAGATGTCAGAATATGGACAATAAACACTGTTCATTTAACCCAAAGTACATTGTTTGTTGTCAACCAAATGACAAAAAAGATGTCAAAATATGGACAATAAATACTGTTCATTTAACCCAAAGTACATTGTTGTCAACATAATGACAGAGAAAATGAGCCTGCAGAGGACCTCAAAGTGTTGTGATTTTAGGTTATCAGTTCGTACATGTCATTGGAAAATGAAATAAACCTATTTGATATCCTCTGTTGTGCTAGGTTATAATTTGTGCTTGAACATATGTCTTCTGAATCAACATATATCTAGGATGACTTTTTGTCACCATTTGTAAATGAAAATTAAGCTTTTATAATAATTAATGCAAAATAATGCAGTTTAAAGATGTGAAATCTTAATAATGATTTCTCTGTCTCTGTGAGACATATTTGAGAATAACATGCATTTAATTAGTGCCCTGCCGATGTACACATATTTGTTGAAGTGCATGAATGCATCTTTTCTTCTTCACAACAGACCAAAATTCAGTATGGGAATCGATTTCATCATTTTTATATTGGCAGAACAGTACATGGTCATGTAACTTTTAGGAATAGTTTTAGTTCTTTATGTTCAACCAGCTACCGTCAGAACTAGTCTATCTCTACTATAATCCTGTGATTTGATGTCAGAAGAAATTGTACACTGTTAAAGAGAACTCATCGTTGGGTAACTTACAAAACTTGTGCAATTTTTTTTCACTTCAGTTGGGTATGAATACAATTTTGTTATAAATGTTTTTGACATTTTTCTTTCTTTATAATTTTTTTTTCATTGTTGGAAATGCAATATCACTTTTCTATGATAATTAACAAAATATTGCTTGAACTGCAACAGAATTAAGAAAATGCATATGTACATTCTGATGATGTAGCACTGAAACAAAAAAAAATGTAGTATTAATACAGTTTGCAGGGCAATGTAGTTTTCTTAATATTGTCTAAATTTGATTTGGCATTACCTTTGTTAAATTATCTCATTAAAATGAAGGAAAACCTTGCCTATTTTATTGAGACCATGTCTGCTCCACAATGGTTGTCATATAGCGTGGCATACATGGCTATTTCTATGAGCTGTCAGCTGCAACCTCATCAAAATATGGAGAGTTGTGGTGGAAGGGTTTTTTCTTAATCATCTCCTCTCTCATTCCAGCTCTCCCATGATACATGCGGTTTCAAAACATTGTACAAGCTGTACTTTATATTAAGGAGGTGATCTTACATCAAACAGCCAAGTTTGTTGCTGTGCAGGTCATATTTATTGTCTGATTTGTTTTAACTGAAATTAGAACTTAAGCTTATATCTTAAAAGGTCTTGGAGGTGTTTCATATATGAGCAAGATCTTCATATATGAGCAAGATCCACACATTGGTGAGGTGATCTTGCATAGAATTGGATGAGTTTTTTCTTACCATGATGGAGCCCATATTTCTGACAGGTTTGATAATAACCAAGATTCACACATATTAATGAGGTGGTCTGATTGACAGACCTTGTTACCATTCTGGAAGCCATATTTCTGATCTGATTTGGATCAAACTTCACATGTGTGCCTGCATCATTGTGATCTTGGACAAGTTTGGTAATTATAGGCATAGATGTTAATAAGGTGATCTTGCATCACATTGCCTGAGTTTGTTGCCATTCCAAAGGCCATATTTGTGTACTGCCTTTGATCAGACATGGAATATAGGCTTGAGTCATTAAGATCCTGGGAGAGTCACTATAGATTTGGGTTAAGCATCCAACTAATACTGGCAATCAAAGGGTCACAGGTTTGACACACACACACACACACACACACACACACACACACACACACACACACACACACACACAGATTGGCTGTCTCAGTGTGCCCTTGAGTTTAGCACTTGGTTGCCATTTGTTAGGTATGGAATAATTGATGTCTTAAAAGTACCATGAAAACAAAAAGTATAGTCGTAAAAATATCCCATGAGTGATAATGGGCAAAATCCATAATGCACATTGATGAGATATTACTGATAATATTATCTGATTGATTATGGATGTTATCACACCGAAGGCCATATTTCTTGTCTGATTTTGATCAAACTTGGAACATAAGCTTTTAAAATCATCCAGATCCTAGAGAAATTTGATAATGAGCTAGATTCATGTGTACAGAGGAAACTCGGACTATGGACGGCGGTATCAAAGACGTGATTATGGTAAGTGCGGAGGAGGGACTTACACACAGGAGTGACTTATACGCAGGAGCGACTTATAGGGCGGATAATACGGTATTGCCTGTAAAGATAGAATCCATATTGTGAAATTTGCATTTTGATCTACATTTAACGTGTTTTGCTTATAGAAACATTTTTATGCCATATATCTAAAGAGATAAGGCATATACATGTAGTCGCCATGTCCATTTGACTGCAACTAGTACCCAGTTTATGACTGATTGCTGCTGTCATGCTTCAGTTTGCTCCCACAGTTTTTTTTTAAAGTTATTGCCCTTTTATCCTATGGATTAACATAACTAGTCAAAATGTTTGATGGCTTGCCCTGAAATTGAGTAAATATTATGTGTATTACCAGAAGATATACATCTTGACCAATAACTTTGATCCCACAATTTTTGCTTGAGTCATTGCAATTTTTTTCTTGTGGTTTATTGCAGTGTATAACATAATTTTTAGTGCAGATAGTTCCAGTTTTTGATGAGTTGCAGTGAGTTTTGGCAAAATTTTAGTTCATGACCAGAAAATATACATATAGACATGTTGCACTCATTTTTATTGCCCTTTTCATCATGTAGCTGAATTTTTTAAATAACAGTCTTATTAGCATAATTAGTTCTGCAGTTCTTGATGGGCCTGCCAGTAGATTTGGTAAATATTATGTTCATCATCTCTTCATGTATATGTTGAATAATCACTTGGCTCCCTTAAGGTGGCACTCACCAGTTATTATGTACTTTTGAGAGAGTGATGTATGGTGAAGTTGTTTGCATTTTAAACATACACAGTGGAGAGAATGTTGGCATACCTCTATGCTACTTTCATGTAATGTGGCTGACATTTCTTTGGATATTGTACTTTGGAAATTTTAAATGATCTTAGCAAACTGCTAACTAAAATGACTGCTAACTTGTTCTCCAAAAGTCAACCTAATTTGTCTGAAGTACACTATCCTAGGGAAAATAAATTTTGCCAGACAATACAATACCAGCATCTGAAAGTGCAATGAAAGAATTACCAAATACATGTACATAAAATATAAAATCAGTTATCAGCTCTTTTTTTTTTACAATATACCTTTGAAGTTCGGGTAGTGAAAATGAGGAAGTGGAATTAGCACTTTTTGAAAGGTGCACATCTGAAGTAAGGCCAAGCTGTATACTATATAACACATATTACACCAATCAGTCATACACCAAAATAAAAGGAATTAAAGATTCTTTGAACAATACCTAAGATATACAATGTCTTTTTTAAATAGTCAGTATAACTAGTGAGGAAAACCCTATGCTAAATACGAAACTGTAGAGTGCCACCTTGTTTTAGAGTTATCACCCCTTGGGTCATGTGACTTAAATACAGCATATGATTCAGTATTTTCAGAGCAACTACTCTGACAGTGCTTGAAAATTTGCCACGAAACTTGGTAAATATACTGGTCATAGTCTGAAGATGTGCAACAAACCATTTTGCTTTGCAATTATTTGAGTTATTGACCGTTTGTATTTTAATGCAGTCTTTGCCCAGAAAAACAATTTTTGTAATGCAACTAATCTCACATTGTTTCATAAATTGCCATACAACTTGGTAAATATTCTGGTCATAGTCTGAAGATGTGCAACAAACCATTTTGCTTTGCAATTATTTGAGTTATTGACCGTTTGTATCTTAATGCAGTCTTTGCCCAGAAAAACAATCTTTGTAATGCAACTAATCTCACATTGTTTCATAAATTGCCATACAACCTGGTAAATATTTATGATCATCACCTAAAGCTTAACAGTTAGTTGTACAGTTTGCCTTGTGGGGGTGGAGGGTTTATTTTTTTTTTAATAGATTGCTGTGACCATCAACTAAGGATATATTAGCAAATCTTTGTGCTATGATGATTTTTATAAGAGTTATTAACCTTTATGTACATAAAACTAGAATGAGTATATAAGAGAATTTATTTTGCAACTACTTTTGCAGTTTCTAGTAGATGGTTGTGAAACTTGGTACAATTATTATGGTCATCATCAAAAGACATCCATGTTGAAATCATTATATTTGCAAAGTATTTGAAGTTTCATATGCATTTTTTGCTGTAGATTCATCTCCATCATTGGTTAGGGTTAGGATGCTTGAGGGATGTGGTTTTATATATATATATATATATATATATATATATATATATATATATATATATATATATATATATATATATATATATATATATATATATATATACACACACACACAGATAATTTGCTTACCATTTCTCTGATTATGCATTACAGTTGTTTTCTTAACTGCCTTCTATTATTTATTGCAGTTTTATCTTAACTAACCAAGTATAGATTGCAAAAAATGTGATTTCTTAAATAGATTTGGTACTAATATGTAGTAAGTTTGAAGACAATATAAAGTGTTCATCATAAAGGATTTAATAAGAATGTACCACATAGTATTTTTCAGTTCATTCAGAAAACTTCATAAATTATCTATCTCTATTTCAGTTCTCAGTGCCAAAGATATTATTCCTTTAGATGCAAATGGTAAGTCATTTTCAGCAATTTGGGATTGTAAGTTGGTTGTAATCAGTGAGGAAATCTATTGTAGTTGCTTGTCTAGAAGATCAAAAACTGAAAAATATTTGTTTGCATGGACCAAAATCAAAGCCTCATGGAGGGGCCCCGAGTGGTCTAAAGTGCTGACCATTACAGACCACTACCATCACACCTCTGCATGGGTTCGAGTCTCGAGCTCAGTCAATGTGGGTATGTGAGAAAGCTTGCCAGTAGCATCTAATGGGTTGGTGGTTCTTTCTAGTGTTTTTCTGAATTCTTCCTCTTCCATTTATGCTGGCCACCATGTATTTAAGAAAATCGAATTAGTACATTTGTATCACACATGCAGTTTAATACAGATTCATCTAAATAACTCTCTCTATTCATCATAAGCATCAGGCTAGGTAGCTGTGTTTTTATGGCTCATCAGAGCTCATATTTAATTGTTGTTTTCAGTTGTCTATCCTTATCTTATCTCATCTTACCTTATTTAACCTTATCTCACCAAAAATCATAACAATCAGAGAAAGTATTTGAGGAAAGAATGTCACTCAGACAAGAAAACCAGCTTAAAAACAATACTTCTATTTTTTTCTGCATATCACGTCTTTTTATGAATTATTTCTTGCAGTGAATTAGGGGCAAAAATATTTATTTGAATCAAAACACCACCTTCTTAAAAATATGTTCTATTCACAGCACATTTTGACTTTTATTTGCTATAAGCAGTAATGTTAGTCAGAAAAGAATAAAGCAGTTCAAAAAGACTAAAGCAGTACCTATTTATCTCACCAGGTATTCTTTCCTGTGCAATTCAGATTTTTTTTCAAACAATGAAACCAAATGATTCAGTCAACTAAGATATAAGGGTAACTCATAAAAGCCCTGTGTGCTCTAAATGCCTATAATAATTTATGGTCAGATTTAAATATAACATTATCTCAACATTTTGATTCATCTGAGAATGTATTTGAAAAATAAAGATATGAGTTTCAGAAAAGTCCTTATGTAATAAATATCAACATATCACATGAGAGGGAATGATGAAGAATGTTTAAATCAAAAAGCACCTTAAATCTATATATGTGATTCTACCAGTGGTAGAACAGAAATACCATTGTAAAAGCCTGGAGGATTGTTTTTAAATTAATTTTAAGTTTATTTTTATTCATTTCGTTTACACATTACAGAAACCACTGGGACCCAGGATATTGGGAACTCCAAATGTTTTGCCATTGCAATGACATTTGGTTGGCTAATTGGTATTAAGGTGGTTAACAAGTGTATACATGCAACAAGCTGTTAATTGCTTACCTCATTTTAGTAATCTGGAGAGTATAAAATCAAATGATGAATGTTATTATGACCAGTAAATGGATCAAAATTGGTCCATTAATATTTTTGAGTTTTTGAATTAAAATCAGCCAACCCTGGGTAGAGGTGAGTTTTAAAGGAGAGACTGATGCAAGAATGATTTTGGCAAAAACACTTCAGTTAATAATTTAAGTTTTGTATTGTTAAATTTTTATTGTTTTCAAGATGATTAAAGACCAATATTTAAGAGCTAGTCAAACATTATTTTCTTCGTTCAATTCATGTCAAAGTGATGAAACAGACTTTCTCTTGGTGCTAAAGAAATAAAAAAAAAACACCAGTTAGTACATAGGAGACATAGAATACAATATCTGAAGTCCGACTTTGTTACTTCATCCTCGGGGTGAACTTAGCTTACAGGAGTATTGGAAAGCAATCTGCAGCCTTGAAAAACCAGTCACAGGAAAACAAAAGTTTTAAGTTCTTTACAGTCTGAACTGAACATGGTTGGGTTTTTTCATCACCACTTATAATGCTGATACAGCAAGCACATTCTCCATTCTCCATAATATACAATTTGATTCAAGAGAAACCTGGAACAGAAAACTGTTGATAGTCTGTTAAATATGAGGCTTAATAAATCGTAATAAATGTCATTATTTGTCATCTATCATTGATCTTTTGAAGGATTGCTTTTGGATTTTCTATTTTTAAAAATCTTTAATAAACTTTAAGATATCTGACTCTTCCTGTGTCATTTAATTGAAAAAACACACATTGTATTGATTTATTATTATTGCAACATTTCTCCATTAGAATCTGATTCATGTTTAAAAGTTGCAGTTTTATTATGGAATGAAGAGAATCTCCTCAAAACACATAGAATTTATGTTAGTAAGTAAAACAATCTACTAGATTAGAAACCAATCTACTGATCAAAAGTTTGTACATCTACTTGTTTAAAGTTTTGGTTCTGTCACATGTTTTTAAGTCAGTATTGTCTTGTGCTTTAAATAAAATTCTTTATACAAACTTGAAGAACTCAATACTGTATGTACAGACATTGTTTATTATAAAGCTGACCTGTTTCATGTCGGTAGACATTGCTTCTCTGTGTTCATGATGAGATTAAAACAAAAATTAATTGCAATCAATTCAAACTTTCATGCAAGGTAAATTACACAATGTGCCAAAAAAGTTTATTTTTAATATTTGTATGTACTTTTGTAATTTTGAGTCAAAATTCATGTTATGACTATTATTTGGCCATTTGATACTCGTTTAAACATTTAATGTAAATTTAAAATTGCCTGAACAAATCAGTTTATTTTTAAATGAAAATTTTAACTTTTGCTGTGACATCACTGAAGTTTTCTTTAGTAAAAGTATCATGCTTATCATCCATTCACAACTAATATTGACAACCATTTCTCAAAAATCACACGTCAGAATTTGACACAGCATCCTAGCATGAAGAACTTTAAAAATTGTTGATGCCAAATTATTTCTTCTGAAGAACCTTTTAACAGAACCAGACAGAATTACACAGAAATGATCAAAGCATAAAGCTATTTAAGATTCTTCATATTCCTTCGAGAAGTATAACCTTCCTTACTAATATAAGAAAAAACTCAAAATGACTTTTCTCAAGAACTATTAAACATTACTGATGTATTTGAAAGAAACATCTGGGCATAAATCTTTTTGAGGGCCTTAATGATCATATTGGATTCACTTTCAGTAAAACATGTTTCAAAAAGCAACAGTTACAGGAATCCATTATATATTTCTTCTGAAGGACTTGCAAACTTAAATACCATTATTAATCCTAATATCCAGACCATTATTAACCCTAATATTCAGACTTTATGTATTTCTTCAGAAGGACTTCCAAATTTAAATACAATTATTAACCCTAATATCCAGACAGTATGTATTTCTCCAGAAGGACTTCCAAATTTAAATACAATTATTAAACCTAATATCCAGACAGTATGTATTTCTCCAGAAGGACTTCCAAATTTAAATACAATTATTGACCCTAATATCCAGACAGTATGTATTTCTCCAGAAGGACTTCCAAATTTAAATACAATTATTAACCCTAATATCCAGACAGTATGTATTTCTCCAGAAGGACTTCCAAATTTAAATACCATTATTGACCCTAATATCCAGACTTTATGTATTTTTTAAGAAGGACTTCCAAATTTAAATACCATTATTAACCCTAATATTCAGACCCTTCATAAAAATGAAGGTAAAGAAAACAGTAACAAACACAAATTTCACGTTTTATGAAGGTTCATTTTCTTTATAGGTATCAGTATCAGAACACTTATTAAGACCTTTATTATTTTGCCTAATATTTTTTGCATCTACCGGGTATAACCTGGAAAGCTAATTCTCTCTGACATTCCCATTTTTTTTTCAGCATGAAACCAAAAACACATGTTCTAACCTTTAGGACTAATAGAAATGAGGCAACAAAAAGTTCTTTCTAGTCCACTTTTTCAGACCTGTTAGACTTTGCTTTGAGCTGCCCAGTGGAGTGGTATCAGTCCCACTTGGTCATCTTGTTTTTATTTAACTTTTATATTTGATAATTATGTTTCCTTTTTCAAGTTATCAATGCTTCCTCAGCCAATTTCCCTCAAGATGTGCTGATTTTGATAGTCTATTTTTTGTAGTGCAGGTCAATCTTGAGTACTATCAGGTTAGTGATATTATGCTGATAATAGTGCTAGTCTTTATAAATAACAAGTGTTGTAAATCTGCTTTGTAGCATTGTAGAGATTATGTATTACTAAAGGCAGACCCTTGTAGTTTACAGTTACACTTCACATGTTCCATATATACTCACTTGTCAGCTCCACCTGGGAACTACTAGACCCAGATCTGCATAATGTGTCAGCAGATCAGGGTTGTTCTATATATAACCCCTGATAAACTAAATAGATCTACTGGTTCATTGTATGATGACAGATCTGGGTCCATACATTTTGTCAATGGATTGGACATCTACACAGGTATATATGGTATTTACAATGGTTCAGACTACAGTAACTGTTATGCTGCATGAAATTGATAAAAAAAAAAATATTAAGTTCCCAGCTGTGTCATTATTTCAAACAGTGTATATTGAAAGAAGGAAAAATAAACATTATTACTTTGAATAATCAAGATTTTCACAAAAGTTATTTTATGGTACAGTTGTTACACAGATACCTGATTCTACTATATACATATATACTGAATTAAAAAAAAATAAATCATATAAATTGCACCTGTAGAACTGACACATGCAAACAATATGGTGATAGTCACATACATCAGCATGTGAAATTGTATGTACTCTGACTTCAGTTCACTATTACATGAAGCAGTGTACATAGTGTAAAGTGTAGAATGTGAAGGTCTCCTGTGATCAGTCAAGGCAGGGGAATGTTACAGTATCAGTTATCATTAATGTACAGTGATCTTATTAAATACATCATATTTATGCTAAATATGATGTATTTAAAAATTTCATTTTTGCCAAATTTGGTAGAAACTTTATATAATGTTCCCTTTGGCCTTGGTGTGTCTGAATATATACTTTAGATTACAGTCACTTAAACTGGGAATAAGCTAGAATTTTTTATGGTTTTTTTTACATTCTAGATAAATAAGAGGTAGGCATGCTAAATTTGAGGTCCTTTCTTTACCCAAGGTATATGAAGCTAATTTTACTTGATCAATGACTTGTAATTGTCATATTAATGTTTTTTAAAAGTGATGTACTTTGCTAGATCATTTTTTTAAAAAATCATTTGGACCAGAATTTGTTCTTTTAAGAAATGAATGAATGTACATTTTTTTGTACATTTTCCAACATTCTTTTTATTTCCTTGCTTCTAATTGTGTTAATTTCTTAAGTGTAATTAATTCATTTTTTTTTCAGGGTTAAGTGATCCCTATGTTGTGATACAGTTCTACCCAGAGCATTGCTTTACTAATGTTCCCACACAGCAGACAAAAGTAGTCAAGAAAACTTTACATCCACTCTTTGAAGAATCCTTTGAATTGTAAGTAACTATTTCATCACCTTCTAGATGTGGTATGGTTATCATAGGCATCCTTGTTTTATTATTATTCAGCATCAATCAGGTGCTGGTTACAAGATTACCTACCATTCAATAACAAAAATAGCCCTAAGAGATAATTTGTGGCACCTGAACCAGGCAATAGAAACAAGTCTGTCCACCACTCTACAACAAGAGCATAGCCCCAAGAGGTCTTTTTTGACACATGAGTCTGGCACTGGAGGCAAGGTCACTTAATACTCTACAAGAATAACCCCAGTGGTCTTTTTGTGGCACTTGAGTCAGGCACAAGAAGCAAGTTTGTCCACCACTCTATAATAAGACTATAGCCACAAGAGGTCCTCTGTGGCTCATGAGTTGGGCACTTGAGGCAAGATCATCCACTACTTAACATAAATAAAAACCCTCGGAGACTTTTTACGGTATATGAATCAGACACTGGAAGCATCCATAACTCTACAACAAAAATAATCCTAAGAGATCTTTTGTGGTCAAGCACTGGAATCAAGGTTATCCACCACCAACAAGAATATCCCCAAGGGGTCTTTTGTTATAATTAAATCAGGCACTAGAGGCAAGTTCGTCCACTGTTCTACAAGAAAGGTATATTCCCAAGAGGTCTTTTTGGCACCCATTCTTTCTTCCCAAGAAAATTATAGCTGGGTTGTACAAAACCCACTTAATGTCAATAAATGAAATTTGGCAAGTTAACCTTTTTGGATTTTTAGGCTGTTGAAAGTAATTTTTTAGTTTGTTTACACAATTGTGAAATTTTTGAATTTTTTTGTCTAAAACTGAAACTGGGCTTGCATAATTAAGCAAAAACCACTGAAGGTAAAAAATGAAAGTTGTCTGCATGCTTATACACATAAATAGATTAGATTTTCATGCCATTGAAGCAGCTTTTCAAGTTTTGACATTTTATCAATGTTTTGCAGTACGGTGGATGAATATGTGTTTTACAAACACAAATCAAGTTTGAAACTACTGCAGGTTCTTCCAGTTCAGAAGATATGTTACTGCACTGAGAGATAGTTGTCAATTTAGTTTTGCACATGATCACATTAAGACAATAAGGATTTGGAGAGATCTATATCTCTGTCATTTGGAATGGGATGGAAGTTATAGTAAAGAACAGAAATATACCTGTGATATTTTCTCCTGATAAATTTCTTGAGTATTTACTAACAGTAATATTTGTACAAAAGAGTTTCATACAGTATACAAGATGATTGATTTTATTTCTGCACTTGCTGGTTGTAAACTGTAATCCCATGTGAACATATGATTGGTCATGCAAGTTTTGCAGTTATTTACTATCTCCTTACCAATAAAAGGGCATAGCATTCCCATCCATTTATTTGTGTGTTTGTTTTTCCTTACATTCTGATTGTTTTCTTACTCCATCATTGTCTCAGATTCTATCTAAACTACATGTAAGAAATTATTATGTACATGCATATTGGTGAGAGTTACAATACCATGCCCAAAAATTTTCAGTATTATTAATTTGTACAATTTAGTGACTTGTAATTTATCTTTTTGTTCCAACACATCCCAATATTATGGATTATATTTCATCTACACTTATAAAATCTAGATGAAAGTGACTCAGTCATACTAAAACTAGGTCTGTGTGACATAATTTGTACTCCTGAATGACTTTTGTATTTTCTTTTGTTTATTCAATCATTACACCTTCAATATCTTGGACCTTATGTCACCAACACTCATGAGAATTGGTAGGTGAGTATGTACTGATAAAAGTAATTCAGCCTTACCAAAACAGTGTCAGTAAGAACAAATTTAATGCTGCTGTTTATTCTGTACAATCTCTGTAACCTTTAGCAACATTTAGGTAAATAGACTCATGGAGAGATCTCCATGGAACTAACTGTACCAAAAGTAGGTTAATTTGACCTATTTTCAACAATTAACTTTTGTTAATTTTTATACCCTCTATCATGTTCCAGTTCACCTTCTTTTAGGAAAATTGCCACTTGGACATAACAAAAATAACTCGTCCATAAAAAATACTAGATCCATTTTCACACTTCGATGTTCTTTGTATTTTTAGCAATTAATTTGAAATACTTTTCATACAATAGATCTTATTTCACATACACATATATACATGTGAACCCCCAGACATAATGGGTTTCCTTGTGAGATGAAGGGTGTCTCTATGCCCACCCTTACTCACCAATATTTTGTGCATGCAAAGCTATTATTTAAAATTTTTGTTTTTTCTGTTATTTTCACACCTTGCTTCCACTGTAGGATATTTATAGTAATACTACCTGTAATCGAATAACTAAACTGGCATAAACAGGGCAATATGATTTAGTTGCTAATTTGAAGCAACATAAAACAATCATTATTTTTTTATTATGTCTGCAGGGTCAGTTGGCTTCAGCATTTTAAGTTTGTATATACTGTGTGTGTTAAGAAGTAATTTCAAAGAGAGACAGTAAGTTATTATGGTCAGGTTATTAAAAAGAACCTGCTGTTTAAAACAGGGTAGGTTTGGCTTCAGTGTTAGAAGTTTGTCAAGATGTCTTCGTTTGCATTTTATACTAGTACTAAATGCTAAACCCTAAGCAGCCAAAATATACAAAATTTTGTGATTGCAATGATTGATGGGAAATATAAGGCTATGGTTTCAGAGGAATCATTTCTTTGGATTATTTATTGGAAATGCAACATGCTCATTGACTTTCAACTAAAATATTATTCTGGGATTGCTGTGAATTTATTCAAAAGGCATTTAAGACCTGGAATTCATTTGGAATACTCTTTTCTTTTGGACATATGATAGAACTTTCAGGATTATTTGGATTTATTTCATTATACTTTAACAGTAAGTTCCACTTAAAATTTTATTTTATAACTTAGAGAATTAAATTATTTGTTAAGTTTTACAAACTGTTTAGTTTTGCTTCTTTCTGTGGCTTAGTGTAAGACCATTGAGTTGTAACAAACCCTATTTCACATACTTTTGTGAAATTTGTGAGTAATCCTACCACATGAAAACTTGGAAAAATCTCACTGTTGATGTAAGTACATGAACATTCCCTACCACTGATGAGTACACATATATCTGCAGCATACATGTACTTTGCCTTCATGGTAACAAGCACTGCTAACTGCTGCACTAGATCTATTTATCTAGGTCATGCACATTAGGCTTTAGTGACAGATAGATCCTCTCTGTGATAAAGATATGATGATCTCACTTATGTAAAGGACTGGTATAAATATAGTTAAGAAATGATGATTCTTGCCATAAAAGGCATTTGATAATAAAACATTGCAGTTACTGACAGGTGGTTTCTAGAATTTGTACTATGTGAAAGTTAATATGGTTTTTTTTTGTATAAAGGAGACTGGCTTTTTGTTGGTGATTTGGAATTGGACTTTCCTGTACAAAATTCATAATTTAGAATTAGGAGTGTTGGCAATAAAATTGAGCTGTCGTCTTTGTCCATCCTATCAGAATTAGCATAATTAAGACATTGTGGACAAAAAGCTACATTCCAACATGTCACTATGTTTGTTGAAAGCATTGGTCCTACTTTCATTTTTGGAAAAAGTATGCATGTTAAACTACCAGTAAGGGTTTCCTCCCATTAGCTGAGGGGTATCTCCTATCCCTCCCATCATTCCCTAAAATTTCTTGCAAATGCCAAAGTGTTTTTTAAAATAAAATTGCATTTTACCACACCTTGCTAATACTCTTTAGTATATTTATTTTAATAATAATACTGCCTGTGATCACATGACTAAATGGTATGTTCTGCAACACTTAACATTTCTTTGATTCACTACACATGATATGTTCTGCAGAACTTAACATTACTTTGATTCACTTTACATGGTATGTTCTTTGGTGCTTAAAGTTATGGAAATCAATCAGTCTATACATTATGATCAAAAGTAATTTGAACAGCAATGAATATATTAAATAATCATATTGTTTGATTACTGAAGAACTGAAGTGGCAGATACAAGCATCAGTTTTGCTTCAGTGTTTACCAAGATGCTTAAGTGCCTTATCTCCCTTTGTTTAAATTCCAGAATCTAAGCAACCAAAATATTGGACAAAATTCAATGATGGATGAAAACAGGAATATCTTTGGTTGAAATAAGTTCTAAGGACATGAATATTCTGTACGCCCTTCCCATTTACTGATTGTAAAATCTGCTTTGATGGCAAGAATGACATTTTGTGTCGTGCAGAAACCCCCATCTGATGAAAGCATCTCATTAATGCAGTGGTATATATGATATCACTGAAATTCATGTTTGCAGAATCGGCATCAAATGTGGCTAAAGATGTTGAGACACTGTTTGGCAGCTTTATAGCCAAGAATTATCTCTTATTTATGATAGCACATCATTTTTCAAATCTGGACAAACTAATGTTCCATGTTGAAGAAAGTTCTCATACAAACAGATGAAAATTGCAAAAAAATGACCCAAACTTTGTGTTCTCATTAGTATAAACCAAGTCAAAGACATGTGCTACAAAGACAATTTGCCAATCTCATTGAAATCCTCCCTTTGTTGAAGTTAAAATTCTTGACCAAATTTGTCCTAAGCTGGCTTAACTTTTCTGTCAAAGATATGAAAAAGATTTTTTTTTCTTGAACTATTTTCTCTTGCATTAAGTTAAATAAAGACTAGATGCAAAGTCCATTTCTCTCAGGAAACCCACAACGCTAATGAAGAAATGCTGGAATTTCTTGGAGGGCTGATGGTAATTTTGCATGCTGCTTTCTAGATATATGTCTAATAATGTCAATCTTGGCTGTTGCAATATATACTAATTAGCTTAGTGATCTTCATGCCTTACCATCCACTCATTATTCCACAAATTAGAACTAGCTGGTGGATTAAGGTTGTAAAGCTGTCACAAGTATTTATGTACTAATTTGATTTATAACTTGGTATAAAATAAATTTCTGATCAATGTATTTGTGTTGAAACAAGGTGTTTGTGTTCAGTTCATATGAAATTAATTTGTTTGCCAATCTTGAGGAAATCATGGATATAAAAGTCACACAAAAAGAAGGTAGTGATAGCTTTTATGTTTGCATGGCTTTTAAGTATATAAAATAAGTCATTAATAAGAAAAATAAAAAAAATCGGCATATATCCTTGGATCATCGGTTTTAGAAAATGAATGTCTTATCTCAGATGAAATTTTATTATCTGAATTAAATAATTTCTGTCATTTTTAAACATTTAATTTTTTCTCAATAGGTTGTGCAAATTTAGCCAGAAATTCAATTATACACTATGTGTATTAAAATTACTGTATCTTACCTATAAGTGAGTTCATGACCTGAAGCATGTGCCTAGTATAGTGTCATATGTAATATTTCATATCTTGATATGTGCAAAATCTGAAATGGGTAAAGCTACTGGATTGTTATCCAAATTGTTATTGATAATGAAAATTTTTGTAACATCTGTGAATTGTACCATTTCATTTACTTTTTAGCTTAAATTCCTCTTTCAGAGACAAATCTGACTGTCGTGTTTCAGTATGTTGATGGAAATGTAAATTATTTATATAAAGATAAGCTTCTGATGAATGAACATGACATTTCTTATTCAAATTTCATTACAGTAATGTTTCCCAAAAGCAATGCTACCAGCGTGGTGCAGCACTGGTGTTTACAGTGATGGATCATGATTACGTTTTCCAAAATGACTTTGCTGGTGAGGTTTACCTTTCCCTGCAAGAGGTCCCTGGGGTTGATGGTCAGGAGGTCACAGGTTTTGAGGCACTCAACATCATGTCCTTACCTCTCATGCAGCCTAAAGCTAAAAGTAAGTATAGAAACTGTGTTTGCATGTACATTTTTTGTGTATTTGTTTTGGTTTGGATCTGGTCAATAATAACCAGATGTTTGGAGCATATTTTTAAGCTTTATATTGCATTTTGGTGTGTATAATGTGCACCCATATTTCTTCCACCACTAGTGAGGGTGCAAACGCTTAGTTCTGGCATACAAGATCAGGTCTGTTTACTGCTAAGGATTTTCCATGTTTTGTAGTGATGAAGCCCCTCCCCTTCCAAAAAAACCTCAGCATGACTACGGAGAAGGGACACATTGGCAAAAAATTACTTATTAACATTTCATTCCACTAAAAAATTTCTTTTCATTAAAAAATTTGTTTAATCATAGTCAGAGATGCACTTATTCAATGCTTTCCACACAAACTGGTTGTTGTTGTTGTTGGGCTTAACGCCATTTTTCAGCACACGATAGGCTATTCATGGCAGCCAGTATTAATGGTGGAGGAAGAAACCGGGAAATCACCAGAAAAAAACCACCGACCCACGAGAAACTACTGGCAAACTTTCTCACATATCCACATTCACTAAATCCTAGACTCACCCACACAGACAGAGGTGAGATGGCAGTGATCCATAATGGACATTGCTTTAGACCACTCGGGGCACCTCCACACAAACTGGTAATTTAAACTGTCTGCAGGCAATAAAAGTAGCCGTTGGAAGTTGTTTCTGTAAATGGCAGTCCAGCATCATGTGAAAAGAAAATTGGAAAAAGTTGAAACATCAAGAACTAGCTAGAAGTTTTTAAAAAATTTGTCTTTGACTATTTATAAAACATTCTAACAGAGTTTGTTATGCTCACTGTGGTGTGTGAATTGGATTTTTCTGTTGCACATGGTTGTAGAATTGACATTTAAACTAATGTTGAGTGCAAATCCCACAAAGTATGGGTCAAAATAAAAGACAAAAATAAGTTTCTGTCCTCATTCTTTAAAGCACAGTGTTTGAAAGTGAGGAAATGCACATTATCGATGCTGAAGTGATAGTCAGATTTTGACTAAGTCAAACTTGCCATTGAAAATATATTTCATCATATAAAAAGACAACGATCATGTAGCCATTGACTCACTGGTTAATTCAGGTAAATGTGAATATCAGGTTATATAAATAACAAAACATGAAACGTAAGGAATTTTTTTTTTTTTTAAAAAAGGTATTTATATCACATGTCAAATTGATTTCATTTTATTTTATTCGGCATAACATGGTCACTGTGAACTGACCAGGACAATGATTCTTACTGGTCAGCTTATCCAGATCCATATGTAATCCATCATGAGACTGGGCATCATAATCAAACCATTGACTACAAGTCTGAATTACTGTCCAAATAGGAATTGAGTCTCCCATCCATTGACTTGTCATTTAATGACAATATCAGAACTAGACCCAGCCTTCAAAGATAAGAATGTAGTATCTAATGTAGGCTGAGCTTCTCATAACATTAGATCTGCAGAAGGATGAGTTCCAGCAGTGGATTGCTGAGCTTAAATCAAACAATTGCTTGTCAACAGAATGGCAGCTCAGTTTGTTGAGTTCAGTATCGTGACTCATATCCATGTCTTTAGCTCAGTAAATTTTCACATCAGCATCTTAATATGTAGATAAAATTTACCTAATTCAGACATCATCTGCATCTTTTCACCTTCCAGTAGTTTTCATTAAAACTAATTAAAATATTTCCTTAATTAATGTACGTTTGTGGTAAATTTGTGTAACAAGTGCCTGTGGCATGCATCAGTCAGCTCCAATAACTGATTAGTACTGTATCAAAAAATGAACATTTTCAATAACTCCTTGATCAAAAAGGCTGATTACATGTACACAGACCACTCTTTCTCTGGATATATCAACTAAGTAGTGTTGTTCTGTATGTTGAAATTATTTGTGCACATAAATTCTGTAATTTCAGCTATATTTTGAGAGACTTAGAAAAAAAAGTCACATAGCTACAGCAACAGCTATCATTCATGACACTGAGCTTATTGAACTAGAGCAGCATTGCGCTAGCTTGCATCCTGTTTCTATATTACAAGCAAATTCCGTGACACAACTATAGACTTTATCTGATAGTGTCATATAATTTCTGAACATTTTTTTTTTACCATAACCAGGGAAAGGGGTTGGCCTCTGGCAGCTTACGGAAATTGAAATATTTGCACAACTTAAGATTGGAAATTGGAAGTAGGCATTGCAAAGATTCAGAAGACATCATCTAGTGAGTGCACATTAAACATACATGTACTGGTGGTCATCAGAAATAATTATTTTGCATGGTTTTTAATTTTTCTTTTAATATCATAAAAATATAAAAATTTGTTGACTAAATTTACTTGATATTCCTATTAATACAACTGCACAAAGAGATTGGCTTCTCATCTTTTGCTCCTGTCTGGAGTAAAACTGGCTGGCATTGAACCAGCAGAATAGCAGCAATTTTGCATGCTTCTTATGCGGAATATACAGAGACCTGAAATATTTTTCAGTGTCCACGATAGAATTTACCAACATAATGCATCATAATTGGGTTTGACACATCAAAAAACTTTAGACAGTTTACTTTTAAAAATGACTGCTCCAGTGGCCTGGTAGTTAGAACATCCACCTAGAATGCAAGAGATTTGTACCTCAACCACGTCATACCAAAGACTTAAAAATGGTACATAAGATGCCTTGCTAGGTGTTGAGCATTAAGATGTTAATGTTGGAACTGTTTGGCCTGGTGTCAGAATAATGTGACTGGCTGGAACATTGTGCTACATGATGCCCTAGTGCTAGACATCACTATAAACTGCCACACTGCAAAAATAGCAATATGACTATAAAAAAAAAATTGTTAAAGCTACCATATTTACGGTATATATGTCAGGACACTGTATTTGTTGGGACAACACATATTATTTTAAGTAATTTTTGTGCACTGTATGTTCTGGAACAAATCAGTTTTTTTAGTCCTAAGTTGTGGGACACCTTTTTAATCATTTGAAAATTACATCAGAAAATGCACTCCATCAGAAATTTTATTTTAAAAAGATAAAACTCTTTAATCCACTGTAACAGCATCATGTCAACACTACCCTTCTCCTGCACACCTACAATCCATATTTTTTCAGTACATGAATATTGTTTTTTAGCTTTCTCATACTGCAAGTTTTTTTAGAGGTAACACATAACCTGAAGTGGAAATTGCAAGAACTGAAGTCAGATTTTTTCCAATCTGTGCTAATCTAATTTTCACATTTTTGACCCCCAATCAGTCTGGGTAGGAATGTGATCACTAGAATTTCATCCATGTTAATGATCATATTGTTGGTGAAATCATCTGCTTCTCTTCTGTTGTTCACAAATTTATCACATGATTTTATTTTCTCAATATCTCGTGGGCAATGCTGGGTTATCAGTGACCCAGCTCCAATCACTAATTTGTGTTTTGTTTCACTTTCAAAATTGTTCCATTGTTTCAATTTATTTTCAAAATTACTGTGAATACCGGTCAAAAGGAAGCAAAATTTAGCTTCCATAAATCAGCTTTCTTTGCATGTTAAATTATTTTTATTTAAAAAAATCAATACACTTAAAAGAATTCATAGTCAGCTTCCAAGGTTAGCTTGCTTTGCAATAAAATAACCTTTGTATTGATATCCTTTTTTTAAAAAAAAAAGTAACCAGAGCCAGCTTCTGAGGTCAGCTTGCTTTGTGATAAAAATAACCTTTGTCTTTGATGTCTTGTTGGTAAGTTCAAAGAAGGAGTTTACTGCTCCTGCCAGTTGTTTATTTACCACCTAGGCTTCTATGTGCTTGGCATCTGTAGTACCATATTTAATGTTATTCGTTGTACATGAAAAAAGAATTATTAATTTTGGTGTACAAAAAATTATAAGTAAAATAAATAATTATAATTTTGTGGTAATGACCATGTACAAAAAATTAAGGAATCATACCCTAACGAGGTTGATGGAACACATGACACTTGACAACCTAATGTACAAAACAAATGTACAAATTCTGTATTATTCTGCTCTCAACTCAAGAATCTGATTGTTGTTATGAGAGAGATAATAATCTATTGTTCAGGAATCAGTCACCTGTCTGTTGTGTTATTCCTTAAATAGACACTAAAAGGGCAGTATTATATTCTATTGGCAATTAAAACCTGAATAAATAAATAATTTTTGTTATATCAGTAATTATGGGATCCATTGTCAGTAGGCCACATGGCTATGCAGACATAATGTACATGCAAATTAAATAAACTTTGACTTTTAGCTTGGTCTTTTCCAGTAAATATTGGATTGAAGACAAGATTCACCTCAACAGATTAAATTAAAGATGCTCTGCATATGGAAATATAGCTACCTGTGGGGTGTTAAAATGTGTACGACTAACCCATTAGCTCAAGAATAATATTAATCTACTGATATTTGTGCTAAAGCCATTAAAAAAAATAGCCCAGTGGTCTGTGAAACTCACTTCATCCTTTACTTTTATGTTATTTTTATTGGATAAATGAACTCAAATGGCTTCAGAACTCATTTTCAAATCCTCGCATTTCTTGGCTATAGACTGATGTAATAATGAGCGACTTGTTATGAAAACGTGGAATACGATGGGCAATTAGTTAAATGTTCTTTAATATCTTTTTGAAAAAAAGATATTAAAGAACATTTAACTAATTGACCATCGACATACTATTGACTATTTTGACTGCTTTTTACTTTGAACTATCTTAGCTATTGCTTTAATCTATAATAGTTATAGATATTCAGAACTTACTAAAAATGTATAGATGTTTAGAATTATAAATCTTAAACACATGACACTATCTTCTAAATGTACGTAAACTGAAATAACAAAACATCCTTAAATTGGATGAATTTAGCAGCACGTTGATGTGGTGCTCACAGTTGAGAGTGCAGGTTGTGCATGTGCACTATGAGACTAATGCACTTAGCTGAGCAACTTATGCTATGGTATTTTCTATAATCTAAAATTTCTACTTCTCTGTAAGAAAAGATACTTTGATGTAGAGAATTATAAATAAATTAATCAATAACTTGAAATATATCAGAACATAATGAATTTGAATAATGTACAAACCCCTTTATCAAAATCATAAATCAAATTTGTGTTTTAAAAAAAAACAATACCAAGCACATACACTTGGAGAAAATACAAAGACACATAAAACCCCTTTAACATTAGAACCAGAGGGTCTCTCAGATGATGTAAATTCTGAGAGGGACCACACCAATAAATATAAAAAGCATTATTAATGATGTCCAACTGTTAATGAACAACAGTATATATTGTAATAAGAACAGAACAAAAACATAAATCATTATATTTTCTTGCCAATACAAAAGACAAAGAAGGGGAATGTGAATAAATTCTTAGTTAACAAAACCGTTGCCCTTTCAGAGCAATCTGAGCAAATGGCTTTCTATACACTTATAATTAATAAATATTTCTTTACGGGTAGTTGTTTATTTTCTTTTTCATTATTAGATGCCTCAGTTACACATTTATGCAAAGATATCCGATAATTGGGTGTGTATTTCATTGAAGAAACAAATATTTAAATTCTCATGTGAGATTATACCAAATATACTCGGCAAAGAATAAATTGTTTGTTTTGCATATCCAAGTGATGCATCATTTTAGGTAAGATATATAATAGGTTGACCAGAAAAAGGTGATGTTTTGTGTACAAAAAATACAGCTTTAATTATTATGTTTATGGCTTGATGGTGTACAAAAAAATTAAAGGGTACAAAAATAACATTAAATATGGTATTAGTTAATACAAAGGAGCATTGATATCTGCAGGTAAATAGTAAGATACTTTTGTACCCAATGCTGGAGAAAAGATCGTCACTTACACTTAAGTGAATATGTTAACAAATAATACTTATTTGCGATGACAGTTGTCTCCAAGATATGGTTGATCATTTCCCTCCTGATTTCGATTTAGCTGGATGCAGTTTTCATTCGAATAACATATTTAAACCTCTGAGCACAATTTGTTTCTCAATATTCATGTCAATGAACAATGTAACTTGTATTATCAGACATAAGTAGTGTACATTACAGTATGGAAGCCTTTGCTACATATACAGAGTTTGTGGATATATTTTATTCTTAAATGCTTATGTTGAAAAAAAGGAATAAATAATAAATCAAGGTTAGTTTCATTTATTTCTCAGTTAAGCATTTTATCTTTTTTATTGCAACAAGTATTTGTGGGAGTGGGGGAAGCACAAATGCAATACAAATTTATTTTGTTTCTTAAATCTTGGGATATATTACCTAGGTGAGAAAAGAAAATTTTCACCATATGTTCTTGGACAGGAAAAAAAAATAACTATTTTATCGCGTCCCAATATATACGGTAAATACAGGTATGTTAAAATTGATATCACATACCATTAAAAATACCATGTTGAGTCAAATCTTAAGTGTATTGTAGCAAAGAACTGTCAAATACTGGTTAAGATGAGAATGAAAAAAATCTTATTTTCTAAAGAAAAGTAAATAAATCACAAATTTAGGTAGCAAGTCCATATAACTATGTTTAAAAAATCAAAACTTTATCTGGTGCTGTTTAGATTGAAAAGACCACAGTAATTCATTAAAGTATAAATCACTGCAGTCACCAAAAACAAGGAAATACTTTGATTCAAGATGAGAAATAAAACCAGGAACCAAATATATTTTCCAAGTAAAAAATGTATTTCCCAATTTCACACTAATTTTTTTTGTTTCATTTGTCATTGCTACCATGACAGAATAAAGGCAGTGGTGAAAGATGTCCCCTAAATGTGTCTCTGATGAGAGCATTATTACTGCTTGAATTCTAAATAGTTTATTTCAATTCATATCAGAACAGATATAGAAAAAAATGATTGTCAGTATATTTGTTGGTAATTCGGTACTAAACAGTGATGTGAGTAAGCATTACATGTATGTATTTCTTTAATAAGGCCAGTACTTGTCAATAGCTGAGTTACAATACAGTGTGCAACAGATTTAATATAATTTGACATTTTTGTAACTTGATGACCATAACATTAGCATTGATTTAATATTACACATGTATGCAGCTGTAGTGCCTTTATTCTTTCCTCTGATGAATGTGAAAGAAAATGTTTTGTTTTTGTTCCATATAATTCCTCTTGCCCGAATCCTTGGAAAAAATAATTAGGTACTAAAATGCACACAGTATGCACATCAAAATACAGTAGTTAGAAAATTATGTATGTCACTCAAGTGCACATATTTATGGCAAGACCACCTGGAGAAATTGCCACAGGCAAGGTCAACAATAAGACACATTGTTTATATTTAATCACCCATGCATTGAGATTGTGGATGTACTATGATCTCAAGGTTAATTAATGTGCAGAGAGCAACTTCCTAAAACAAGAAGTTGGCTAATAGATGCATGGTTGAATTCAAATTGCTTATAAGCTGAAAGAGATGTATAAAAATGCATTTATTCTGTACATGCTAATGTATGTATAGACAAAATAATGTATTAACTCTTTAACTCCTAGTGCCGAGTTTATGGGGCAGGAGGTGGTAGCCTACTTCTGAGCTCTGTATCGTTAAGGTCATGTTCGACACAATAAAGTGGGTTGTATGACAAATGTAGCTTTACTAAATAATATGGATGTTCTAGTTGCACTACAAAATACATAGGAAAAAACATCACTTTTTGGACCAGAGTTTTTTCCAGCTGAAATTTGCCCAAGGTCGTATGTGATACAGTTTTGTGTCCAGATTTTTGAGTTTTTGGCCTCAGATCTAAAACAAACCAGTCAGAATTGCACACAGACAGGTGACTCTTTGCAAAAAGCAGGATAAGATGGGCATTTAGAATGAAGACACAAAAAAATGGGTCCATTAAGCAAAAAAAAACAAAACAATGGTCTTGACACAAAAATGATGAGTCCAATGTAAGCAAAAAAAAACAAGTCCATTTTTTACCCTTCTGCTCATGCTCAGGCAAAAGAGCCAATGAAAATCAATGTTTATAACTTAAAAAGGCATTAAGTTAACCAAAATATCTCCCAAAATAGATTTCCTTCTAGCAGTTCAGGCGAAAATGACAAAAACATCCAGTTGTCAACGGGTTAATAGAGAAATTGAGTTCTCAACCTTCTTGACAACACACATGTTTAAATTAAAATATATACAATTTTAAAGAAGCCAGGTATGAACAAAAGACATAGTCTTGCCATGGAAGTTGGATAACAAATGTCTGGCATTCAGTGAGTTGACCTACAATTATATGTACAAAATACATTGAATCAAAATGAAGAACTACAAGTAGATTGGAAACTTTTACTTACAGATATATTACAGTATTTTTAGTCTTATTCTGTACTAAGCAAAATAGTGGTTCAGACAAGCAATAAATGATTAATTTTTGGCCAAAATATATTAAATCTTTGGAGCTAACATAATGTTTTTTTAAGGGGCCAAAGGGGTGGGTGTTCAGTGTAAGTGACCAAAAATGCTGAAATCTAATTGAGAATACACTAAATTTTCATATAGGCCTACAGAAAATGATTGGAAATTTTAATCTGAAGAAAAGAAAATACCTTCTTGTTCAAAGCATTTAATAACATTCACAAAGAAAAATACGCTTGGTAGTCTTTCAGTTAAGCATAATTACCATGCACACACATGCTTACATGCTAACACTGCATAATCACAACCACAGTGACATTAAATAAATATATACACTGAGTTTCTGTATGAAGAATCCATTATATATATATATATATATATGTATATATATATATATATATATATATATATATATATATATATGTGTGTGTGTGTGCTTAATTGGATATAGATTTTGCTACTTTGAGTAGTTCATTAGAAGGTTTCAGGTAATGCAAGTGTGATTAGTGTTCATCACTGAACAAACTTTATGGTACTGGTGTTCAAACTTTCCTGCAGATTCCATGAGTCAGATTGTTCCAAATTGTTCTTGATGTCCTTTATAACCTTGGCATTGTCAGGACTCTATCTGATTGAGTCAGATCACAAGATGTGCAAGTCACAACAGAAAATGAACATATATCACAAATTTGGACTGACCATACCATTGGGGTGGGGGAGAATGTTTAATGGGAGTTTTACAGGTAATAGAGCAGTAATAAATGCCTCTGTTCAGTACAGCATCCACACTTGATCAACACAGAAAGACTGCAAACATGAGTGTGTGCTAATTATTAAGATAATAAAAATTAATAATTAAACCTAATTTCAGTTCAGGGTGTTGAATATCTTACATACAATGTTGCTATTTCAATGGACATCATACACTTGAAAATGAACTTTGTTGATATGTAGTTTTTTACAGTATTTGCAAAGAATTAAATTCTCTTGCTGCTGGACTTGACTTGCATAGCTGATAACTTATTGCTTCCTGAATTGCCTTCAAAAATTAATCAACTTTGAACACTATTGTGACAATTGAAATAATTATACTTTGTGTTTTATATATGGAGTAAACTTTGACTTAAAGACATGTTGCATTTGTTCACAAACTTGCCAGTATACTTTAATACAGATGGCTTAAACATTCTCATTCAAGGCAATGTTATAATTTTTGTTCTTCAGCATACATCATGCATCTCTTTGATTTACCTATAACTTGAAATGATTTGGGTTTTTTTAACTTTGTGAACTTTACCTTTGTAAATTAGTGCAATGGACTCCCCCTCCCAAAGTCTTTAAATCACTTATACATCACCCTAGCTATTGTCAGCCAATTAAGTAATATATGAAATGGTGATGCCTGACCTATTTTTCTTTTAATTACTGCCATTTAAACTGCATAAAGGTTAGTTTTACATCTGCTCCAGTCAGGACTGTTTACTTTCGGTACATGTTATGGGCATATATTGAAGTGGTTGTGGTGTTTTTGGGCTTGAAGATTACTGGCAATTTTATTTTTATCATGGCAGGTCACATTACCATCACATCATAGGTATGCTAGAAGAATTGATCCCTGTTAGCTGCAACTCAAAGATACACACACACCTATTAGCTTAGGGGATTTAACCTGGAGCTACATGTTTTTAATCAATTGCCTTATCCAGGCAATTGTTACTCTGCAAGAGCAACCTGTGAAAAGAAAATAACCTTAGAACATCCCAGTGATCCTGGCATGCAATCACATTTCACTGAAGAAATGTATAACAGTGTGAACATTATAGTTGTTTAGATTTTGAATAATGTAATCATGAATAATCTCCAAATAGTTGTGAATAATATCAAGTCATAAATAATATAATAGTCATGAATAATTTCAAGTCATAAATAATATAATCATCATAATATAATAGTCATGAATAATAGCAATAGCCATGAATATCATAATAGTCATGAATAATATAACAGTAATGAATAATATAATAGTCATGAATAATAGCAATAGCCATGAATATCATAATAGTCATGAATAATAGCAATATCCATGAACATCATAATAGTCATGAATAATAGCAATAGCCATGAACATCATAATAGTCATGAATAATATAACAGTAATGAATAATATAATAGTCATGAATAATAGCAATATCCATGAACATCATAATAGTCATGAATAATAGCAATAGCCATGAATATCATAATAGTCATGAATAATATAACAGTAATGAATAATATAATAGTCATGAATAATAGCAATATCCATGAACATCATAATAGTCATGAATAATAGCAATAGCCATGAATATCATAATAGTCATGAATAATATAACAGTAATGAATAATATAACAGTAATGAATAATATAACAGTAATGAATAATATAATAGTCATGAATAATTTCAAGTCATAAAAAATATAATAATCATAATATAATAGTCATGAATAATAGCAATATCCATGAACATCATAATAGTCATGAATGATATAAATAGGCATGAATATCATAATAGTCATGAATAATATAACAGTAATGAATAATATAAGTCATGAATAATAGCAATAGCCATGGATATCATAATAGTCATGAATAATATAACAGTAATAAATAATATAATAGTCATTAATGATATAAATAGCCATGAATATCAAAATAGCCATGAATATCATAATTGTCATGAATAATATAACCATCATGAATAATAGTCATGAATAATATCATAATAGTCATGAATAATATCATAATATTGTGTGAATGTAACTAGAACAGTTGTCTTAGCAATGTTGTAAGCTGTGCATTTTGAGGTTAATTTCATTTCTAGTGTATTTTCGTCCACTGAAATGGGAAAATGTCAATTACACAGTCAGTTGAGCATCAGACTTGTAATCCAATGGTTGCAGGTTTGATACCTACTCAGGTTTAAATCCTCAGCATATCCATTGGCAAGGGCATATAGCTCTCATTTGCATAATGCTTCTCTAATCATTGCTGGAAGGACATGTACTGTTCCAGTAGATAAAACAACAAATTCCAATCTTTGGGCCTGTCAGTTGAACCTCCCATGAATGCATGGTGGAAGATTACAAGAAAAGTATGACATTCAAGTCCTATTTCAGCAGCTAACTCAATCTCTAAAACTTGCAGCATCTAAAATCATGCATGCAGTAATAGACTTTTTTATTCACCTTTTAACTAAAAAGAGTGGAACATATATGCATTTTAAGGTGCGTACATATATTGTCTGAAATGGTTTTGTCACATTTTCAGAGTTTGGAGCTTTAGATGTCCTTTCCTCAAGAGTGGGGGATAAAGATGCCCAGGAGTTTGTGAAGAAGAGGAGTAAAGTGGAGGAACAAGTGTTGTGATTCATCACCATAGTTACAGACTACAACATCGAATGAAAAAACACCTGCATATAAATGATGGATGAAGAAGAAAGAAACATGAAGTTATTCTATTTCCCTATTATTTCCTGAAAAGAGACATCATGTTCATGGGTCTTATTGCTGTTGACTGCAACAGACTACGGACAGTAATGTACACTGAAATCACATATAATATTAGTATTTTCATAATTTCCTTGTATTTTAATTATACAAATCAAATAGGTTGTCCATGAAAACATCTGCATACATATGACTGAACCAGGACATCAGATCATTAAATTTTGACATTTTGAATCAGTAGAATTTCTTATCATCATAAAAAATTGTGTTTTAGGTGATTTGAAACACAAGAAGTGCATTTTTGGTTATGCATTATCTTATTATTATTCATAAACAATGAATTTTAAACATTAATCTGATTCTAATGGCATTGTTGCTGTAATAATTATTGAATACAAGTATTGTCAGTTAAATTTTTAAAAAAATTACTTGCATATCTCATAAATCACATTTGTAGTTTCTTTCACAAGTTTACTGACTGGTGTCCACTAATGACATTGATTGTGATTATTAAATTTTCTCACTTGACAAGAACTTAGTAGTTTTCTGGTCCAGATTTTTCCAGTGCAATGGTCAGACTGAATTATGCCTGGTGATATGATTTCTTCCCCAATATACTATCTGAATATCATTTTGCATGTAAACACAGCACAGACTCAGGACCTTGCTACTGATCTGTACACATTAAAAATCTGATTTGCAAGTACTGCTAAACATGTAATTATATTTTTGGCCAGTGTTTTCTCAGAATTGGAGGAATGTGCTCATTTTTGGCATTTTTGCTTGAACTGACATTTTAAAAAATGACAAAAGCTTTCCTTTATTAGTCCTCTATAGCATCTTGAAAAACACAGTAACATCGAAACATGGAAAAAATCATTATTCTTGTGAAAGTATTTCTGCTGAAATCATGGTCAGTCTGTCAATTGTAGCTCACTAACACCAAAGGTCACACCAGATTTAATTAAAAATTCAAAATGTACCATTATTCTCTTAAGTATTTAAAGCACCTCAATAAATATCCCACCTTTGGCTTTAAGTTTACAAATTATAGCAATGATTTAATCAATTAATGTACATGTTGCTGTGTACATGTTACTGTTGTATAGCATCCATGATTGCATTGGTCATTGCTCATGTGAAACCCAGGAGACTGGTTACTGTAATGTATGGATAGAACATGTTAAAATAGATTTTTTTTATATTACATTGTTACAAGTCTATGTTCTTAAAATAAGTAACAGAAAAGAGTGAAAGAAAATAAGCTTTGTCAAATTTAACAAATAATTTATTTCTCAAGAATACAACGTGAAAATGAGAAAAAAAGAATTTATGGTATTGCAAATTAAATCCCAAAATAATCTAAGACTTGCAGACATAATTACTACTAATTTAAAGTCCTGAATAAAATTCAGTAAAAGTCCAGAAAAAAATCCCAAAACTGAAGTCAATGATATGGTGGCTATTGAAGTGTTGATGTGTCAACAGTTTCTTGTTGAATCAAAGAAATATAATTCCAGGTTTGAATTCAGTATAAATTTCAGTGAATGTTTTATCCAAAAATTTATCAAAGCACTTTTATATTTCCAGAGAAAATAATCACTTGAATTCAGTAATTTAATGAAGAAAAGAGTCAAGCCCAAAACTCCCGATCACAACTTAAAAGTGTTGGATGTTTAAGCACAAATGACCAAATCTTCACAATTACAAGATTATATAGTTCTCTACTTAACATTGGATCCCAATTAGCTTTTTTTTAAAAAAATAAAAATTGCCTAATGGAAAATAACCTTCTAGAATGATCCCGATGTTTACAAAATCAAAACCATTACCAGTAAAATTCACTTCGAAAAGTTCAAAATCCTGACCCAAATTGACATATTTACTTCTTCTATGAATAAAACTCCTGATATTAAGCCTATAAAAATTTGGAAAATAATTAAGCTTTGTATTAGTTATTTACATAAAATGAAATAAAAAAATTAAATAAAAGTCAGTCAAGTCCAAATAAACTCAATTTTGGACAAGGTCAAGTCCAGCATACAATGTTACATTACAGTAGCATGTAATGAAATAAAAATTAAAATTTAAAAGCTAACAAACAAAGTAAATATACATAATATTATTATTTAAATCTTTTATTTTCAAAATGGTAGATTTCAGCTATAAAATGATATGTACAGTAGACCGGCTTTAAGGTACATATGTCCTATCACCAGTGGAATCACATGTACACACTTATATTTTATGGGTATTAATTTTTTGTGGTTTTGCAAATAATTTCCATTTTCACTGGTACTTTAAGTTCTTGGATTATGGAAGTTGCCTTGTTGGTTTTGCAGAAGTCTAATTATTGATGTAATGACATCTCTAAGTTTATGGCTTTGATCAACAGTGAAATCAACGAAAAATGGTATAAGTAAAAATAAGTTGAAAATGCATGATTCCATCTTTTGTCAATCAGTGTTTAACAGGTTACAAGACTTACTGAATTATAAATGCTTTACAAGTTGAGTTCAGCTGCAAACTCCACAAACATATATGCTGGCACATTATGGAACATCCAATCAAGGTCTGTGTTGTTTGCAATTGGATTTGACTTATAAGTGAAAATACATGGTAAAATAACTTTTTGATCACTGGTAGCTGTATTAGGGGTATGAGTGCTACAGTGTACCAAGGAGTGCAGGTTTTGCAGAACCAGTTTTGTTCATATATACCTAGTGAAGGTTTAACATAAAAGTTGCATCTATTCATTGACATGTGCATACATTGAAACTTTTAATTATGTGTAGTTTCTTTCATTTGCTATGTGAAAATGACGACATATCAAACATTTTTGAATTACTGTTTACATAGAGTGCATATACACTGTGGACAGATTTTGTAAATTACTTAATTCAGAAAAGTATTATTCACTTAATGCATATTTTTGTTCTTGATATGTGGTACACTTTTCAAAGATGTGTTTACAGGTAAATGTTTAATGAACTACAAGTACAAGGTAATTAAATTTTCTTTGCATTCTTAGATATAATGTTAAGATTTGCTGTTCTTTTGTCATGAAAAGTATTTTTAATTCAGAAGACATGGAATGCATGTTGCAGTTGGTAATGGAATTTTTTTGAATGCTTACCAACCCATAACTTATAAAGTTGGATATGTTAGGAGAATTTTATCTTCATCAACACAACTGAAATACTTGTTAATAATATCAACTGAACAGGCACACTTAAATGCTTGTCAAGGTTTCAGTAATTTGCTTTGAAATGGAAAAAATACCAAAATGCCAAAACACTTTTATTAAATTGGGATGGTCATGAATTTATACTTGAACGATTTTCAGGAAAAGTATCCACCTTTGTACATTCAGATACCCTTTCATTCAAACAATTGTGTAATTATACATATTGTAAGTATTAAAATGGTAAAATGTACACCTGGACAAAGACTTTGTTAGTATATGGCATGGAAAGTCTTCTGTCCATCCATGTTTGCTATTTTTGCCTTCATAAATACCACTTGACTATTTAGATCATTCTTGACAGTAAAGTTTCTAATGACATCGTTCTCCACCAAAGTTGTGTTGGGAGAGTGGGAAGCACTATCAGTTTGATCAGAACTTGCCAGGGCATAAAATGAAAATTACATCCATGGTGACTGCCTTATCAACAATGTGGCTTCCATAGCAACCAAATGGAAAACCTGTTTTTCTACTTCTTTTTTAACTGGATGAGCTAAATTTTACCATTTGCAATAGAAATAGGTAGAATCTCAAATCCTGTTGCACAGAGGTCCCTCAGGATCTCTGATATTATAAGATGGACATGCTCTTTCAAACTATTTTCCAAGTTGACACCCAAGATGGTGTCATCCATAGCATCCATTTGGAAAACCAATTTTAATTTTTTGGCTTGTAGTGTGCCCATTCATTAATCTGTCCAAAACTATAGCTCATACAAAAGTGCTGGATGGAAATTTGCCAAACCTGGTACTTGAATTACTATTGTAATAAATCAATGATAGGAATATATTCCCTTCCCTCATGCCTCTAAAGAGGGGGTTCGGGGTCAGGCTAAGCCTATTTTGCCTACAGGGACACATGCACACACACACACACACACACACACACACACATATATATATATATATATATATATATATATATATATATATATATATATATATATATATATATACCTGAATCAAGGTTATGACTGCACGATCACATAGGGTGGGCTGGAGAGACACGGTTTAAAGAAGGGATATATGCAATGGTGAGTCATGATAGTAGATCTTGTTGTTGACAGTCATGTGAAGATAATGGTTCAGTATGTTTTCTCTTAATCTAATCTTTATTGTCTTTGTAAATATTTTTTAATTAAAGGTTTTAAACTTTTGGTCACAATTTGCACTTTGTGATGACTGTAACACTTTTTTGACCATAACAGCATGCATATAATGCAGTCACAATAATTTCTATTTTAGTAGGTACATGTACACTGGTGTTCATACATGCTTGCTCAACTTCTCCATGTGTTCATGTTCTTTTTTATTATGTGCTAAGATCTAGTTTTATTTGTGGGTATCACCTTTTGTGGTTTGATTGAAAATGCATATTTATGGTTTGTTTTTGTTTTGCATCACACACACACACACATATACATATATATATATATATATATATATATATATATATATATATATATACATACATACATACATACATACATACATACATACATACATACATACATACATACATATATACACAACAAACACATATACACACACATACATACATGCCAAGTTTTCTTGATGCAAATTGGTGAGATTTGTGTTCAAAATCAGGGAGATTAGTGTAACGACTAATTGCAAAAGTGCAGAATCTAAAACTAAGTAAAATAACTATAATAAGAAATAGTTGCTTAACTTTGTTAATTTTGTTATATGTCATTTTATTAATCTCACAAAAAATAATTTAAGAATCTTCACAAGAATGTCTGTGGTTCAAATTATAATGACACACTGGAACCTCAGACATTTCAACATGAGTTGGTTGTCTCTATTTAAGTTATGTAGAGAAGCTCCTTTAGCAGCTTTACACAAATCATTCAAAGGTCTGAGCTCAAAACAATCACACTTTGCATTTATCATTCACAATATTAGTGACAACAACAGTTTTTCCGCAAATGTCTACAGTGGTCTATCTTAATCTTCCTCATCACCACTGTAATTAGACTCATCCATCATCACTGAGAAAGGGTTTTCTTTGCATAGTAAAGTTACTTGATTGTCATACATTGGATCCAGTGCATTGTTTTAATATTGTTTGTTATCTTAGTTCTTTTGCAGTGAACTTTCTGAGCAATTTGCAAGTCAGGAAACATAACTTTACACAGCTCACTGAAATGATCAGCAACCAAGAATGGTAAATTATGCTCTGCCACAAAGTTAGCAAACAGAACCTCTGCTTTAGTGACATCGTCTACTAATGTTGGTGCAAACATTTGCGTTACTTTAGGCACATTATGATACGATTTCTCATTTGCAATGTCCTGCATATTTTTCAAGTGCCTTATGAGATCATTTTTTTTCCCCGCTAGAAATGTTCAAGTGTGTGTTGCAAGCTGTGTTTCACGCATTTAAATTAGCCAGTCCAGGCACTTTTGAGGCTGCAAACATACTTCTTTTTTTTTTTCAAGGCATAATTTCCATCAAATCTGTTAGTGGATCTTTTGACATGGCACCAGAAGTTTTTAAATAAGTAGTTGTAGGAATATGCATCAATTTGTATATATTTGGTAACTTGCCTCCGGTGGAGCGCACTATGTACAGTACAACAGCAAAGGTCAGTGACATTCCTATTATGATGTCTGTGCTTCCTTCCACTGCCATATTGCTCCATGTGAACAAAAGTAATTCAGAATATGGGGACGAATTACATCCGATGTTTTTTTCTTGAATTGTTGTTTTATCTAGAAATACCTATGTTTGTCAGGCTTTTTTAAAAATTTCTGGGAGATCTTCTCAGCAAATCGGTGGGTCAAAAATCAAAAGCCTCCCGAACAAAATTGGGAGACTTGGCATGTATGATATATGTGTGTGAGTATATAAAATATATATAACGATTCTACCATCAGGGCACTTTTGAGCAAATAGGTTTAATCCCTACTACTGTAATTAGATTGATTAGGTAAATTATTTATTGATGACCCCTAACATAAATATGCAGTTAGCTTTTTACATTGTTCATAATAAATATAAAACAGTTCTTGACCATTAGTGATTAGGGGTGCTAAAGAAAAGCTAGTGACTGGACAAAGGCTTTTATGAAAAGAAACTTTTATCTTTTCAATATTAAAGTAATTAACACAAAGTGGATTATCTGCACAAATTGCAAAGTGTCATTTTCGATAGATTCTATAAAATGGGCTTTAAGAGAAAAGGACTGGTGTTATTAATGGTTATTTATTTGTATGAAACTTGGTTAGTAATTAAAATGTGATGGAATAAAGAATACTACTTGTGATCATTTAAACAAAAATATATAGTGAAATCTTTTTATTCATGAAATGATTAATGCTTGAATCAAGTACAATAATTGCTGTCACATTATTTTGAATATTTTCATCGATGAATATTCTCGTTGTTGGATATGTATATGTATGAAAAACAAAAGGTGCAGACTGTTTGATATTTTATTCTTGCTAAACTTTAAAGCTGTTATATGTAGCTGATGTTTACTAACTTCTTTCGATTAAATGAAGTCGTATTGAGTATTCCTTTATATAAACAGATGTAATGAATGTTGCTGTACAGTGGTCGATGGTTGGGGGAGGGGAGCTTCCAGTATCCACTTGGTTGATTTTCATCATGGCTATCTCACTCAAGAAAATCTCAATAATTGGTATGCCACAAATAATACTGAACTCATGTTAGTTTGGTTTCATTTTTCAAGCTTTTGATAATTTATTACATTAATAATTTTGTGTTGAGGTACAGTATACACTAGCTTCAGGTTCAGTTAGAGACATGATGGACTCTATCCTGCCATTGCATAATGTACCAGCAAGGCAGGATCTGTGTTTGTTGTTCTAATTACAACTGCTAAACTTAATAGAGCCAGATCTAATGGGGCATTATTGAATGGTAGATCTACCTGTAGTGAGTTTTCTGTTGGATCAAACTTGTGCATGAGTATATGATACCTACAGTTGTATACATGTGATAATTGCTGATATATATTGTTCATTGTTGTGTTGTGTAGTAATACTTCCTTCTGAAATTTCATTTTCTTTTATGTTTATTTTGATCCACATTTTTTTCTTCAAATTAGTTAAGTGTCCTTATCAAGTATTTTAAGTCAAAATCCCTTTTCACAGTACACATATGTAGTGTGTTTTGTTAATTTGATTTTTTTTTCAGCATTTGTTTTCTTTTTCTTTTGGTTGTGCTTTTTATTTTTTCACTGTTCTGTGATTTCTTTCCAATTTTAATGTCATTCTTGTGGTAAACAGAATAAGGATTATTTCATTTTACTGAGGTGTTCATTTCTCATTTATTTTTTACGTTTTCTTAAAATGCATTTTTTTCTAATTACATTTGTATTTGAAGATATATTGGTATTTTGCACTGAAAAAGATTATTTCTGAATCTTAACCAAATCACAAATCGTAGTGAATAAATTTTGAACTTATTATTCTTTTTGTGCTTATATTTTTGACCCTGCTAACTATATTATGGCTATGTTCATACATCTGTCTGTATCTAAACAACTTCGAACTGAATCAGTCCAGTCAGATATGTTAGCCTTGAAGGTACAAAGAAATCTTTTAATTCCTGGGCCTGACAGTTAACATTAAATGTCAATGAACCAAAAAGGAAAAATGTTTCTTGCATACTTTGAACTTTATTTCTGCTGCACACACTATACAGGTTTCTTTTCCCCACACTAAGAAAAAGAACTTTGCCTTGAGATCTAGGGATTAAATGTCAAATTAAAGAGATAAATGACTCAAGAAAGAGAGTTTGGGCTTGTAGTATATTTGTTTTACGTTGCTCGTGTTCATTGTTGCTCACTTTCATTGAGTGGCTCAGCCGGCAGTATATAGCAGGTCATTGCCATTTTGTTAACATGTTAAAACATGTTATATATTCCTCCTAATGAAAACTTTATATGAGTGATATGTCATTGATGTCATATGCTGTACATGTATATATTTATATCACTTTCAAATACTGTACACATATTTGCCCTTTGAATGGAATTAAGGGTTACTACAGGCAACTGTGTTATTGACCGAATGAATGACCTCCTCATCGCTTTCGAGTATGTCCACTATAAATGTAGCTCCGTGCGGTTTGTGGCTATTTACAATCACCTTTGCATATTGATTAGTTGATTGTTTTCTTTTTGAATTTCTATTTGTATTCAGGTTGATTAAATCAATGTAAGACACAGTTATGATTTAAACAAAGATAGTTTTAATGAAGAAAATAGAGCACTACAAATACATGGACCGCATGTCTGTACATGATTCCCCAGTGCTAGACATCATTATAAACTGTCACATTGCAGACATCGTAGCAATATGACTGAAAAATTGTTAAAGCTACGTTACAAACGTAAATCACATCACCCAAATGCATGATTAGCTCAGCTATTTACATGAACGCTCGGTCATTCACGTACCAGAGCATGGAATACAAACTCTGCGTAATGACGAATCAACAAGAACTAATTAAAATATCTTAATATATTTACAGTTGATCTAAGTCATTATTATGCTTAATAACATTACTACCGACCATAAAATTCTCTCTTCGTTTGGTCGGTTTGACTTAACTTTTACCATCATTCATAGGCCCAGAGACATTGTTGTATGGCACAAGTGGAAATCTATGCTCGTTTTTTTTTTTTACTAGATTTTCGCCCGTATCTTGCTACGATGGTTCATAGGGAGAGGGAGTAACCGTTCGACATTTTCACATTTATTTAATAATAATCAATTTTAAAACATTATAATAGGTTTAAGAAAGAACAACAACAACAACAAGGAAGAATTAAATACATCTCAGTATGTCCCACATAACCGAGAAATTTACTATATTGTCGACAGGCATTTGATGGTAGGAGTCGATAATAACATAGTTTCAGTTTGCTAGGCCTGTTGATAAGCGATTACTATATGCCGCTATCGCACGGTGGTGGCAAATTCGAAATTTTCGATATGCAATTGCTCTGACCCCACCCCAACCTAAATGTCCAAATGTGAAAAATAGGATGGAAATATTTGGAGAAAACCCGGACTAGAAAATGGACTGCTATTCGTTCTGGGCCAAATTTTGTTGTCCAAAATGTCGAATCTCTGAGCTGAACTCTGATGCAAAATTGTTACACGGTGACATGTACCTTGAAGTATTGGTTTCAGATCTTGAATAGAATGCAGGAGAATTGGGAAATTGTCATTCATTGTATTATATATTAAAAACGATACAAGCCTGTGTATCAAAACAGGTTTGGCGACCGGTTTATCGAATTACAAGAAGACAAGTTGATTGATGTTACAGAAAATTCAGTCCGTGTTTATGCAACAATATTTTAATTTTGAAAGTCTTTTGTCAAAATTTAAATGAACCCTTTTGTAAATGTTTTTAAATGATGGATTTTGAACCAAATCGTTTTAAGGAGGTTAGGTTTGAAAAATCTTGTTTGGGATTTTATTGGCACATATAAATTCTGGGTTAAACTTTTTCTTTAAAAGATTAGATTCGAATACTTTTACGTTTGTTTTTTCATACTGTGATAGTAAATGTCTACTTTGTATAACATGCACATATATTGCTATATAAGTCTTTAGAATTAAAGGAAACAAAACTGATTTTTGTTCATTATGTTGCTCCATATAGTAACATAAAGCAGGTGAACAAAGTTATTTTTTATATTATGCATATTCTGTACTTTGAAATGACTACATGCCAGTTTATAGGAATGTAATCAAACTTGTTTTATGTGATGCATTTGTGATTTTATACATAATCATCTCTGATAAAATGTTTTGGAGAGCCTTGAAAGAGTGAAGTCTTTAGATTTTCAAAATGAATGTTTTAAAATCTCAAATGTTCTTTAATTCCATTAAATAATGGTCATATGAGAACTTGAAACAAAAATGATTTCACTATGGAAACACCTTGGAAAGCACCTGGAACTTTGTCATTACAAAAGCGTGGGAACCATGGATAAAGCACACCTTCAGAATTTTGCAATCTACAACAACTTGTCGAGAAATAGTGATAAGCCCCCCAACCCCGTCATGAAATAAAACAGCTCCTCAGTCAAATCTCCTCAAGCTCTCCAATCAAGCAATCAGATCTAATTCATCTTATTAAAAAATTATCAGGACCCCTTATTGTACATTGTGACATTAAAGGATACCATACAATGGGGGAGGGGTGCAATGAAGAGTAAGAGAAGACAAGAGATGTGGGTCTTTTTCAAAACTCAATCATTGCCTTTTTAATGACAATTCATGTACCTACCTGGACTCTGTCCTTCCATTAGAAGGCAATCTAATTTCCATGCAGCAGTGTCAACAATAGACTTATATCAACTGTACCAGGTACATAACAAACGCCCAATACAATAAACTTTTATCCAGCCAAACAGAATTTTCATATTGCTGGAACCGCTACGGTGGCCTAGTGGTTAGAGCGTCCGCCTCGAATGGTGGAGGTCGTAGGTTCGATCCCCGGTCGAGTCATACCAGACTTACAACAATGGTACTAACAGCTGCCTCTCTTGGCGCTCAGCATTAAGAGGTTAGTGTTAGGACTGGTCGGCCCAGTGTCAGGATAATGTGACTGGGTGGGACAACATTCTATATAGGGATCAGTTATTGATCATTTATAGGAAAGATAAATGTAATGCACTTGTGCATAAATTTTGTTTGCAAAGCTTGAAATCAATTGCAGAGGGATGTCAGAGAGACAGAATCCAATTATTTTTGTAACAAAGTTGAAATGAATAAAAGCAACCCAAATAAACTATGGCAACAGTTAAAGTGACTGGATTGCAGTTCTGAATAAATAAAAGATAGTGCTATTGTCGTGGAAAGCAACTGTCACAGCCCCAGTCATATTGCAGATCGGTTCAATAACTTCTTCACTTATGTAACATATAAGCTCTTGGAGAAATTCTCAAAGCCTTAAAACAAATTTACAGCAGATTCAACAATATTAATATATTTATAGAGCTTTACAGGGCAAGCAACATTCATAATACAGCGTAATTTTGAATACTCCTTTTCTTCAAGGTATGCCGGAATGGTAAAACTCAAAAACAAACTCCAGATAGCTTAAAATAAAAGTGTAAGATTTATAGGTGGCCTGGATCCTAGATCAGGTCTCCGACACAATGAACTTGAAATGCTGTGAATCCTAAAAGTGAAAGACGGGGTAAAATAGTGGTGACTAAATCATGCTCATAAATTGTTTTATGAGAAAGTTCATCCTGTTTGAGCCAAAGATTTGAAAAGATTAGTGATAACCATTTTACAAGGAGCAGTACATTTTAAGATGTGTTAGTAGCGTAATCATGACGAATTACTTCTATCACACCATAAATGACTGGAACTTATTTTACTTATTTTACAGAACTTTATTTTACAGAACTTTAGCATCCATTATTTTTACATTGATCTGATAGTACTTCATTTACTTGGAAGGGTTTTGTTTTCCTAAGGATTTTTAAAAATTATTAATGTATTCGTATTTGTATATCATCTTTTTTTCTTGTAATACTCGTGTTGACGTTTATTTGGAAAAGTTTATCTTCCGACAGTAATTTGAGCAATTATTTATCTTTACATTTTGATTATTTTGATTTTAAGGGCAAAAATAAAGCTGAGATGCTGTTGAACCCTAATACATACATACATACACACATACATAAATACATACATACATACATACATACATACATACATACATACATACATACATACATGCATGCATGCATGCATGCATGCATGCATGCATGCATGCATGCATACATACACACACACACACACACACACACATACATACATACATACATACATACATACATACATACATACATACATACATACATACATACATACATACATACATACATACATACATACATACATGTGTGATGTGTCGAATTTTGAAAACTCTTAGAAGTATGGATTAAATGAATTGTACCAAAGTCATCTTAATTAAAGTAGAGAGGGCTAGAGACAGTTATACGATTATTCCTATCTCATTTCAGAACATCAAAGGAAATTGGTTCCGCGTAACGAAACTTGACCGAGTCGTTTGTTATGGTACAAGGGTTTTGGCATAACACCCTCCCCAAACTCGACCGGTAAAAAGGAGAAGCAACTCGATTATTGATTGTTCAAAAGAACGTTAATTGCGGCTTGATTAGCCTGCTTCGTCAATCAAAAATTATGCGTAAAAGAATTTAGGAAAGAGTCGATTCTGATTGGATAATGGAAACTAAAGGGAGTAACTATTGTAAGGATTAGTGGTTCTACTAGCAAAAAATTACTCCAGTCTTCAATCTTACTTGAGAGAAGTAAAAGTGGCTCAGGGAACGTAGAAAGTACGTTCTCGTGATTGAGTAAGGGGCCAGATAGTTGTCTCAATTAGGAGACAGGCTCTACATTGGAAGTTCGTGGGAAAACGAATGAAAACGGCAAAGGTACGCACTCTTAGTTTCCCGATTTTAATATGCTATTTCATTTGTTGATTTATTTGCAAATGTATTGATTTTATGATGTATGTATGTATGATTTCATTTTTCAGGATTTTAATGAAAAGTAAGTCACGACATTTTAGTTTTTAATTTTCTAATTATCAATTCATTGAGAGAATTGACAAGATTGCATGTAATTGAATGTTCATTGAGAGAATTGTCACGATTGCATGTAACTGAATATTCGATACATATGAGTGCTTAGGAATTTTCAAGAATTAAACATAATAAAAGATAGATAATGTTTCGTAGATTTATGAATTAAATCTGTGTCTAGTATGCCATGTATTGAGGGTATATTCATATACTAGTTCGTGATATTTAATTGGTTACGTAAACTATTTTAGAATAGTTAGATCTGATGGGTTAAGCCATATGTAACTTAACACTAGGCTGTATTAATGTAAAAAGTCGAGGGGGTGTTAAATACGGGCACATACGTGCTGGTCGTTAAACGGTAGCGGAATCTATTGTTCCCCGCTAGCGTGACCCGAATTAAGGTCAGGATACATGTAATGGTCGTCTCTATTTGTAAACATAGAAATTAGTGAACGAGTGAGTACGACAGAATTTAGCTGTATACAATATGAGCTGGTTAATGTATAATTATAGATATATACTTGGAATATGTATTTATTGTTTATTGCGGGACATTTTATTGATTTAAGGAAACAGCTTCCTGTGCAAATTCTAAGTAACAGAACAAATTCTGAGCAAATTCTACGGCAGAATTCATCTGAAGAATCCCCAGCCGAAGTCTAGGTCTAGAGACGATCGTCAAATCACTCAAGTTCCGACTGACAAGAGTCCAAGTCCAAACGACTAGTCAAAAGTTGGCAGTGCAGGAAGGAACGGGAAAGTCGATGTCCGGATAAGATAGGTGATGAAACTGAATTAATTCTGATGAAACTGAATTAATTCTGTCACTGACAAGTAATAGTAAAGTGAAAATTTGTATTGCTTTTATTGAGTACATGTTAGTACATTTTCTTCTTTTGTAACAAAGAAATTGATTTCTTCCATTTGAAATTCTGTTGTTGAATTGATTAAATTTTATATTTGTTCATTGAAAGAGGCCTCGTTTTTTTTTCTTCAATATACTTGACTTTAGGACTAAATCACTATTTATGGATTATTGTGAATTCATTTTTGATTATATCATTGTGATACATCAAGACTATTACCACAGGAACGCAATTCAGGCTATTGGTACATTAGCACATTCAGTATTGAAATTCATTCAGATCACCACAAGAATTAATTCGGAATACTTTGTATTTTGTGGGGCTCGATAGAACTTTTAGGACTATTTGGGATTAAATTCACCAAAAGTTCATTTAAAATTTTTACTTGATATTTTTGGGAAATAAATTATTTCTTTAATTTTACAAAACTTGCTGGTTTCTGTTATTTTCTCTTACGTAGTTTAAGAGTCGTAATAGCTTGTAAACCCATAGCGACCAACAGTATAAACTAACCCCACACCCTCAGAAGTTTGCATCTGATATACCTCAAATAAATGACTATTTATATATTCATCCAGTGGATTGGTTTTGTTAGAAGAACCTGTCAAATATGATTCTTAAAATCCAAGCATGATTCTAGCAATTGTAGCCGAATCATACATAGTAAATTTGCAAAGATATGAAATTCGGTTCAACAACTTTAATCAGCAAATTGCAAAAGTTTGTCAATTGTTTAAAAACTGTTTTCCCAACCCCCACCCACTAAATCGATACTGATTAACGTATACATACATATCATTTACATACTTCCAAAACTGAATACGCTGGTTTGTTTAATGTCGCTTTATCTCGTCAGCTACACCTCCCTACAAAGGCGACAATGCGCTAATATGATACCTGTCCTTTTTCCGAAACTAGCGAAAACTAGAAGGAGAATTCAATTATTTATTCAAAGACAGCCTGTTCAACTTCGTTTGAAATGAGAAACAGAAGCAGACAACATCAACTGAGTGGCGGCAGCTTGGCAACAGCAGCCAATTGAAACACCCCCTCTCCCAAGATATTGTAACATGCACATGTCATTGTTAGTAGATGTCGGCATTACGAATCCGCATTCATAGAAGCACCCTATAAATGTGCTCTATTTAATAGGGCACTGGGCGAAGGCCATCTGCATTTGTAAATTTCACTTTTGATAAATGCAGCTGTTGCTATTCATAAATTTTAAAATGTTCAGAGTAAATCAATTTGATGACTGTACCAGACAGGTTGGTTTCAAATTTGTTTATGTGAACGTGTTAAGTTAAAATTTAGTTAATACGGATAACGTTCTTGTACATATTTCTTTTTATATTATTGAATCTTGTCAAACGTCTGTAGTCTATCAATTTAAAATTTGTAAAAGCATATTTGCAGTCAATAATAATGGCTGGATTAAATCATTTTAGTAATTTCTTAAGTTTGATATAATGTGCAAGAGTTTGGTTGAATTTTCAAGTGCCTTCTTATTATCCCTCCTAAATCAGAGATAAGAATATCAAACAGTACCTATAAATTACTTTGGCACCTAGACATTGTAAATTGTTCTCGCATAAAATTTCCATAGTACGGACAAAACATAATGATTTTTCTTCCTTCCTAAGTATCTTGAAATGTATCTGATATTGTGCACTACCAAATGATATATGTTGGGGTTAACCTTCTGAATTATGACATCGTCAAGAAAACGTGTAAAATATAATAGTTATCTTCGCTTTCTCAAGTCAGAAGATTCGGAGCCAAATCCATGCGTGGATCTGGAAAGTAGAAAGTGTAATTCATATCACGAGGAACAACGACAATTAAACACCTCGTAAACCGATTTCGCATTTTTTTCTTCAGATTTTCCCAATCCAAGAATTCTGGAAAGGAACTACCGCTATACAAAAAAAACCCCTGTTTAATAAAGATTTCATTGCCTTGCATAAATCTAAATTTTATCTAATATATTTGATAGAAAAATTGGGTAATAAGGAAGCACGTCTTCTTTCCAACACTTATTTAATGTTGGTTGAAAATGGAAGCTGAATGCTTTCTTTCCTAAGAGAACACCGAAGCAGCCTACATGGACTGGCCTAGGTGGGTATGGGGCTGACTGTATTATCTCGGAGAATGGGAATCAGTCTAGAAATGGGTTAAAATAAAACAGAGTATATGTCGGTTTGTCTGGCCATGACTGGTTGCTAATGAAAAATAAAACTTCCGCAAAAAGAATTTTGTTTAGTGCTTCTCCTGTTTGTAACCAGGAAGAATTGAAAAAACTCATTACTGAAATCAGCATCTGACTCTTTAGGTGAAAATTGAACCCCCTACGAGTTACACCAAAGACTGATAAACTTAGTACTGGTCTTCTGTGTATTTGCCAAAGTGTTTTTGGACACAACGGTAGCCTAACTGATTGGAGCATCCGCGTCAGATGCGGTAAGTCGCAGATTCGAACCTTGACTGAGTCGTACAAAAGACTTATAAAAATGGCAATATCATCTTCCTCGCTTGGCGCTCAGCAATAGGAGGTTAATGTTAGGACTGCTCATTCTGGTGTCAGGATAATGTGACATGTGATTGGATGAGATATTATGCTACATGTCTACGTCATGATGCCCCAGTGGTAGAGATCACTATAAACTGCGACACTGTAATAAATAAAAGTGTTAAAGCAACATTAAAAATCCAAATCATTCACTCATGCTTTCTATTCACAAAGTCTTTTGAATTTTAAATATGAAGGAATTCCTATTTGTTTACTGTGGAATCGAACCCATGACTCATTGATTACGAGGATCCTTTCACCTCCTCCCCACCCCCACTTATATGAACGATTCTTTGATTTACATGGATATGAATAGAAACAATCATAATGATCAGTTAAAAATAACGTTTATTTCTTCGTCTAAAATCCTCTTTTTTCCTTCCGACCAAGTATAAATAAGTACTATAACCAAATGTATTCAACTATGAAACTTTGACAATACCGAATTAAATTTACTCATATTTTAAAATGGTATTAAAATTTTGAGAGAAAAAACCCCATACGCATTGTAAAATAAGTATGTTCTTCCCTTCATATACAACTTCAAAACCGACTTCGACACACCATTGAAAGATCTTTGATTGTCGTTGAAGGCTGCTTTGGCCCCACTTCCAAGCACATTTTTGCCAAGTCACGAACGGCAACATTTGTAAGGCTGGTTTAGCCCCACCTTGTATCACATTTAGCTAAATCACCGAGCAACGTTTTTACTTGACCCCTGGATATGCTTGAAGGTGGAATTACGGCAGGTCTCTAGCGGTTACGATAGCATAGCAACAGGTGGACGACTGTCAATACCACACCAATTAGAAAAGCTAGGGTTCTTTGGCATAAATGGAAAGCCTGGACCGTAATCGGGAAGACAGTATGAGGAGCAGTGCTTTAACGAAGACGATGTTACCTTTGATTTTGTCGAACATCCGGAAGAAGAGGTTGCGGACTACGTAGACACCCCCTCCTTTCGCTTCGAGATCTTATTTCCAATTGCAGTAAAGATGTATCTGACTCAGGAATCACAGCTCTTATTAGATATGATTGTACCAAGGCCCTAGCCTGGTACGATGTGGATATTCCATTCCTCCTCGTCCCACAGTTCCCATGACAAAACATTTCTAGTATTTCTGAAGTATTTTTTGAGTATGTAGATTGACACGAGGACACGAACGAAACATGCCAGCTCAGAAGAGCCGTCGACCTTCAACGTTAAGGTTTATAGGCAGGATGAATGCTTAGAATTACGTCTGGGGTAGAGCAGTATCTACCGTGTACAGCTTGGCTATGGAGACATACTGGACAAGGTTTTCAGGAGTCCAAGGTCCTGACCCGTCCTTCTGCGAGCTCTCGAAGGTGTCTGCATTGTGCATATGGCCATAGCCTACTTGCTTCTAAACAAACAGGCTGTTAAGCGACAGCACCTCATGCAGCATTGAGACTGGCGTCGGATCGCAATGTAGCACCTTCAGCATGTCGATGGATGCATAACAATATCATGGTCAATCTACAAGAAACCCTGGATAAACATAGAAACTACGTTTGTAGGAAAGAATGATTAATATAAATTCCCAGAGATATAATTTTTTGAAATTTATATGCACCAACTATACATTGTGAAAATGACATTTTGGTCATCTGGTTTAAAATATATGGAAACAATACAAACGAAAAATCTCATCACCTTGAGTGATTTAAATCATGTACTAACGGATAACGACAAGACTAGACGTCTTCATGTACCAAGGGATAACTATTAAATTAGAGGTCTTCATGTACTGAGGGATAAAGATAGAACTCGCGGTCTTAATGCGCTAACGGATAACGATTAGAAAGACTAGAGATCTTCATACACAAACGGATAACTATTAGAATATAGGTCTTCCTGTACAAACGGATGACGATAGGACACGAGGTCAGCATGCACAACGTTATAACCATATGACTAGAGCTCTTTGTGCACTAACGGATGACGACGGAACTAGAGATCTTCGTGCACTAAGAGATAACTATATGACTAGAGGTCTTTATGTACTAACGGATGAAGACGCTGGAATGACTGCCAGGAATGTAAATATTTACCCGTCGTGTATCATCACGGCAACGTCGGCCGCTGACGAATTAAAAGTTACCCGTGGCGTTGACGTTTTACTGCTTCAAATTGGACCGTCTATATTTGCGTCAACATCATGGGGCGGTCCCAGATAACTTGTCTCGGGAAAGTTTCAAATGAGCTCCTGTTTACTTTAATATGAAATTTTATTTAAGATATTACAAGTTAAATTATAAATTTTCAACTGGCGCGTTCAAAATCCTTATAACTTTGATTCACATTTTGGCTTCTGTCAAAATGTAAGCAAGAGCGTCTATGTACACAATGTCTTTGATATTTTAAAAGTATTGACGAGGATACCGTCTTCCAAACCATCCCTACAATCCCGTGCAAGGTGAAACTCGCTTAGTCTGTCCCTTGTATCCAGTCCGTGACACCAGCGCTGAAACTGGAAACCAAGATGCTTAACTTCATGCAAGGAGGTCAGATTAACCTGTCCTACCAGACCATGGCCACGGACAGAAAGCAAAGTGCACTCTCTAGCCAGTTCTTCTGTCACTGCAGCACCCATCACATCATCGCTGCACACAGGCACGTCATTGTAGCCCTCCAAATTTCGAATCAGGAGAATCATCAAGAGCGTAATATGATGTTGTTGGACAAGACTGGCGTTACGGAAGTGAGCCTGCGTCTAAACGGTCACCAGGAGCCACAACAGAGCTTATCTTTTTAGACTGCGCGACAAACAGCGTCACCTGTGTATACCTCTAGATCATGTGCTTCATGGGTCGCGATCAAGACAGGGACTCTTGGCTTCAGATCAGCAAGAAGGACTTCACTGTGATATGCCTGATCTCCTACTTCAGCCCGGAACACCTAGATATTATCAAGCAATGAGTAGTGAACTTTTACTTCAAAACCCGTTTCCTCCCGGACCCTTCTGGCACCATTCAGCAGGTTTTCGTTGTCATCATCGTGGACAAAACAATACTGCTCAAGGATGCTGGGGCACGAATGCTGGTCGCGCCCCCATTGGATGATAAAAATTACAGCTCGAGGTTTTCATACATACATACATACATACATACATACATACATACATACATACATACATACATACATACATACATACATACATACATACATACATACATACATACATACATACACAGGCGACACAAAGGGCCAGCCAGATTAACTCGTCACGTCCTGGATGACTTACCGTGAGCTATGATATTGTTTTTTTTATCCTGTACTTTATTTTTGCTGTTTTTCTTTCCTCTTCTCTTTCGGTTTGCTTTTCTTGGGAAATTGCTAGTAGATTGGATAGTGATGTGGTGTTGCCCTTTCTTTGAAGTTTGCACTATCCATTTCACTTTCTGCCAGTCCAGTTCTTCTTTTTTTCTTTCTGCACTGTATGATCTTTCCAATGGCTTGCAAAAATTTATGTATATATGTTCTTATTTTTCCTGGCACTGACATTGGATTAATTTACTCTCCTATGGTTTTTTGGTTGATACTATAGTAACTTTTCTATATCTTGTTTCGCCCTGTCTCCATCTCCTTGGACGTTTCCTCTCCGGACGCGTTCTTCTATTGATTATTTCTTCTAGCTTTCGCAGAACTTGGAAAATATGTTTGTATGATTTAAAATTTTGACGTAGCTTAAAAAAAAATTTCTGATCATATCGCTACGATGTCTGCAGTGTGGTAGTTTATAGTGATCAGTCCTAACACTAACTTTTAACGCTGAACGCCTGACGTGGAAGCTGTTTGTACCATCTTTTAAACACAGTATTTAGTATGACTCGGCCATAGTTCGAACCCGCAACACCCCGTATCCGATGCAGACGCTCTAACCAATTAGACCACCGTAACAGTGACTTGTAAAGGGTGCTTACACTTGTAAGGCGCCATTCAAATTTCTCTTTATAACAAGTTTTTTTTGCGATGTTTATCTTCGTGTTATGAGTTCTGATCCTTGATGTTTTTCTACAGGTACAGTCGTGGCACATTCCTCTAGATTTCCCTGACCTGCAGGGAGAGGCATACTAAATGTATCTAGCAAATGATTTCTTGTTTATCTTGGATTCTTCCTTCATCTGCTCATTCTTCTTAATTTTTGGTTTGGAATATGTCGGACTTGTTGGGCGTAGCTTCAGTTTTTGAAGTTGTATAGCAGTTGTTGAGTAGCGGGTATATCCCCTTAGGCCACACCTAAAGCATGAACGATGATTAATAAACCCTGGGCTCCACATCCGTACCATAATTCCCATACATTAAAATACAATCGGGGTCCTTAACTCCAACCTACCTACCCCCACTTTTGACATTTTCAATAGTTAGACCACGTTGATTATCTCAGAGTACGATCTGTAAGCTCTTGGTGTGTGGTCATAGATAGTAGTATTAACTGTTTGTTTTATTTTGTTTATTTGGGTTTTGGCAGGCATTCCTAGAGAGAAACCATATGTAAGTGCAGTGCTGTTTCAAATTGTACGACTTCTTCCCATGGGTCCCAGTGGACTTGAATGTTTGCTGTCATAGGGAATAAGTTACTGACCTTGCCTTAGGCTGTTTTGACCCAGAATGCAAAATATATTCTGGTATTTTTCTTTTTGGCCATTCAAAATACGAACCCTATCAACTGATGATCTCTAGGAAAAACGCTTGTTTGTGCTCGATCCTTTCTTTTGGCCAATAACAAATTGACAGAACTATTTTCTTCCTTTGCTTCTATATGGACATGAAAGTATGTACGTAATTTATGTGGTATTGTTTGGGAGGTTGCATTTGCGGCTGCCATCGTAGCTTATTAGATTTATCGTGAAATGAAGTAATGTAAAAGGTGGTTAGAAAGTGTTGTTGTTATTGTTAAGGGTTTAAAGCCATTTTCAAAACCAAATGGGCAAAAAAAGGAGACCAGTATATTTGGCGGAGGAAGAATTCGGGAGAACCCTCAAGAAGAACCACCGACCCACGCGAGACTGTACAAAGCTTACTCACATACCCACGTTGACCGAGCTCAAGACTCGAACCCACGCAAACAGATGTAAAGGATCTGTAAAATAAAGCGCTTTAGCCCCCTTGCTCATCCAGGGCCCAGGTTAGGAAGTGAATAATAATGATGTGACTGTGGTATCCTGATGTTTATGTGAAATGAATTGGAACCTTGATGTACAATTTATGGTGGATGTACAACAGACGAAGATCATTATTAGGGTCTTAGACCTTTTGCATTTAATATTATCTGGATTAATATTAATCCCTTTATCTGCTACGTCCAGCACTAGCAAGGGGCATGAATATCCCTTTGCTTGGGCAATTGCTACGACGCTGAAACAGAAAAAAAAAATAAATGCAGAGAGTGAGAAACTGACAGGAGGGGAAGGAGGTTTAGTAGTTAAAGCTAATAAATTTAAAGTTGTCAACTATACCACAGATAAACAAATGAATATACACGGACATATACAAACGCATATACAACGTGGCAAGTAGGACAAATAGAGTGAAAGCTAAATCGTGAACGGAATAGGAAAACGTAGAGAAATAAGGAGATAAAGACAAAGAATCCCCTCCATCGCCCCGAATCCTTAATAAGGATGCAAAATATTGTCGATCTATGAAGAGCACATTAATTTGTGCAGGTGTATGATTAATTAGATTTATGGGTACCGGCGCGTTTCTAAATCACCATAACGCACGGATTTGTAATGACTGTGTTAGGAGAGAAACGATTCTTAATTAAACATTCGTTCACTTAACCGTCATAAAGACTTGAAGCATAGGGGTTAACATTGGATCTTGTATCGTAATTGTCAGATTTGAAATTTTCTAGAATTTTTGGTATATCTGACATAACGAGAGGGGAGTAATGATCTATCTCCAATAGGATATGTGACAGAAGATTTAGATTGCTTCTCTGTTTATGTTGGAAGGAGAAATAACTCCACAGAACGTATTCTCGTACCTACCTATCGAAGTATCTACGTATCACATACTTACATAGCCACCTACCAACACAAAGTTCAAGGGCCGGTCAATCGCGATCGACGTATTGTGTACCCCTGTACTAGAAAGTTTAGAGAAGGGAAAAGTGAAAAGGACCCAGACTAACAGTCACAGTGAAATTAAAGAACATGCACAGTGAATTTAGAAAGAACCGGAAAAAAAAATCAGGTTATGAAGTTATATCAGGAAATGACTTCGAATGTACACTCGATTCTATGATAAACTAATTATATCGTTTAAATAGATTGGTTATTTATATAAGTATATTTGTGTTTGAAATACGTTGAATGATATATTTAAAAGAAGAAACGTATCTTCCTAATGTAACGCATTATCAAGTTTGTTTATTAAATTGAAGTAAATTGTTTTTTTTATATACGGGGGCTAGTGTAATTCTGTTTTATATATCTGCTCAGATTGCTATCTATTCCACCTATAAATTCCATATTTATCATTAATATTTACAATGTAGGCCAATAACACCGAAGGCGATCACCCTCTAGATAACGATAACCAATTACCACTACCACACCCTTGCCGTTTTGCCTTTATTATGTTCGTAAGGAAATATATGATAATTTAAACAGAGAGAGAGAGAGAGAGAGAGAGAGAGAGAGAGAGAGAGAGAGAGAGAGAGAGAGAGAGAGAGAGAGAGAGAGAGAGAGAGAGAGAGAGAGAGAAACAGACAGACAGACAGAGAGACAGAGATTCGATTTATGGTTGGTAACCAGATAAATGTAGGTCAGCCGAACGCAGTATAAATTTGTTCAGCCCCAAAATAACAAGGACAACCACCAACGAAGAGAAGACGCCGACAAGTTGGCCTCAGACTTCGCTAATAATAACAGCAATACCAACCACTCCATAAAATTCTAAAAAGATAGAAACAATATGGAACAAACACAACCCCAAATGTTCACTGACCTGGAAGACGAATCCAACAACTTAAATGCAGACATTATTATGCACGAATGGAAAAAAGGAACTAAGCCTTAAAAAAAACTTCACCTCTCCCGAAAAGGACACACTAGGATATGAGGACTACAAAAATCTTCCAGAGAGTACAGAACTGACACTTTTGGGTCTGCTGAATAAAACCTGGCAATCGGGTGCCATCCCAAATGATTGGAAAAGGGCCATCGTAATCCCGATCCCGAAACCCAGAAAAAATTCAGCAGATATAAACTCGTACAGACCAATATCCTTAACGAGTAATACACGCAAAATCATGGAAACAGTGATAAAAAAATCGCCTTAAGCACCACTTATAAAGCAAAAATATGTTATCCAAATATCAAAGCGGATTTCATAACAGGCAATCCACATTAGATCAACTAGTGCGATCAGAATCTAACATCAAATTAGCCTTTAATGCAAAACGACACCTTACAAAATTTTTTTCTAGATCTTGAAAAGGCATACGATCTAATTTGAACTAAAGAACTGATTGAAAAATTAAACCATTACAGGTTAACAGGTTGCATCCACAAATAGATAGCAAATTTCTTAACATACCGGCAAATTAAAACAAAACAAGGGCATAAATACTCGGAAACATACACACTTGAAAATGGAACGCCTTAAAGTAGTATACTAATCCCATTCCTATTTAACATCATGGTCAACGATCTAGAACAGTCAATACACATATCGCGCATAGACCTATTGCAATTTGCGGACGAGAGTAGAATCTGGAAAGCGGGCAACTCCACCTGTAAAGCGGTCGTGAACGAATTGTTGATGCGACTAAACGCGATAGGAAAATGGGCTGATGGGTGGGGCTTTAAAATATCACCAGGCAAAACAGTAGGCGTTATGTTCTCTCCAGTCAACAGAATACCCAAAATAAACACCTAAACTTTACTTAAAAAACTACAAAATCAACTTAAAAACAGTAGCAAAATTCATAGGGAAGTATTTTGACGAGCACATCACTTGGAGCAAACGAGCTAGTAGCTAGATGTGGAAGAGACCCGAACCTCCTGAGGAACTAAAGGAATCCATAGGTGGCGCTTCAGTCCATTCTACTGATGTTTTATAAGACACTATTTCGATCAAAAACTGATCAATAGGTGCCACGTTTATGCCTCGGGTGGCGCATCCATGTTAAAGAAACTGGATCGTATACCGAACCAGGCTTTAGGTCTCTGTACCGGGGATCTCTAAGACACTTATGGAAAGGAGCCGAAAATACTGGCAGGGGAAACTGCCCTTCAAACTTTGAAGGGACGATCTAATCCTGCGATACGCAATTAGGTTATCAATCTACACGACCAATCGCACCCCAAAAGAGATGTCATTGAAATATGCATGAAACCCTTTAGACACAAACTGGCCCCATTTAAACCGGGCAGAGGGGTAAGGAAATACACGACATTCAAAGGAAACTCGAATCACCGAATCTCCAAGCAGAGTGATTATACAAACGCAGACTCTGAAACATGGAAGTGTAATATTCCGAAATTAAACTTCAATATCCTCAAATATGGCAATAAACAGAACCAACCCCAAGGATTATTGGCCAGAGTCCTATCAGAAATTCATGTAAATTACAAGGGTTACACCGCTATCTATACAGACGGCTCAAAAACCTCTAACCCCGAAAAAACCTTATCAGCTGCGGTGATATCAGGGAAGGACATCAAGCTAGGGTGGGGGAGCGAGACATGATAACTGCTCCATCTATACAGTAGAATTTGGGCAATCGGTCTAGCTGTCCAATGAGTGAGAGACTCCAACACCCCAAAAGCGGTTAGGAATCATCCATAAAGGATGTCCGCAAAGATGGGGTGGGTGAGTGTTCAAATGAGGACAACTGCAGACCTTGCAGACGTCCGCAAAATAGTATTTATATTTTGATATTCTGTGTCTACTGCACTTTTTGCGGACGTCCTTTATGGGTCATTCATAAGAATAAATTATTTGTTAATTTCAGTTGAGATCAGTGAACGTTGTAATTTGAGAGCATTAGTTATTACACTGCCAGAAAATAGAGCAGATGGTATTAGATGGAAACGTCCGCAGCGCGGGGGGAGGATTGGGATAAGCCTCGTGCGGACAAAAGCAGACAAGGGGAGAGGTATGTGTAAAAAAAGCAGGTATTATCTGCGAACGTCCTTTAATGACAACCCCTTATCATTAGCGGCTCCCTCCGCGTGCTGAAAGCACCGGAATCGGGAAACTCCTTCAATCAGGAACATATGCTTAAAGATATACTACTCCACCTCAAGACCCTTGAAAAACAAAATATCTTTATAGAATTTATGTGAGTCCCATCACATATAATTACACTTGGCAACAAAGAGTCAGATCAAGAAACTAAAGCCAGATTAGGTGAACATACAACCCAACAATTCAATTACAGCTTTCAAGTGCTATGCAGTGTAACCAGGGAAAAATTAATAACAAAGGGTATATAGAATGGGATAACATCCCCCAGAGGCCGAAACCTATACATAATACAAAAAGAAGTTGGCAGAAACATCCCTCCTCCAATGTTACCAAATCCACACGATTCTAAAGTCATTAGTAGACTAAAAACGAGTAAAACACTTCTAGCAAGTAGCTGTGGCAAATATTTGCCTAGGTCACAAACACAAAGGGCATAAACTGCCCATACTACCCAACACCAGAAATCTTACATGTAATTAATGAATGTCCGACTTACACCAAACAACGGCGCCAATTCCAAGGCAAACAAAAGAGCAAACCAAGTCCAACCACATATCCAGAACTAATGTTACCAGGAAACAGAAACATAAACTCCACATACAAAGACATCATGAACTTTATTTTGCCATTGGGAAAAGAGAAAAAATATAACCCCTAGCTACCAGCATACAAACTGCAGTCTACAACGCTAAAGATTTTTTTCTTTTGACGCTTGCGTGTCAAATTTGTATGCGTCCTCGCCTACCGACCCGGCACATTCACGGATGATTGTTAACTTCTCTGTAACTATAGCGACTATGTCAGGTTGCAGGTCTCTCAACCAAAACTTTTATAGAGACCTATGTGCTATTGCTACCGAGAATAATGTAACTTTGTCGTGATAAATCCACGAGTAATTGATTGCGCTTTTGAGAAGATCAAAATTATATACATGTTCCCTGAAAACCAAGTCTAGTAAATGTTTCTTAGTGTGTGGATATCAACACCATTAAAGACAACCAGAAGATAGCTGTTATCTCTGATCACTTTAGGTATTTGAGCATATCGATGAGTAACATAAAATATATCGGTGTTTTTGTGTCTGCTTCGAGAAAATATTACAGCTGGATTTGAATGTTTTTCTAGCATGACATCATCGTATACTACAATATTATTGATACCAACGTTGAGATAATATACCAACGGTGCATCATTGATGTCAGTTATAAAATTAATAATAACCCGTCCTCGGCCACCAACATTGCATTTTCATTAAAATCCTACAGCACATCGTAGCATCGCTGTTCATCTACAGATGGCACCATTAAATACAACTAATACCACTTGAACCATCTCATTATCAGGTTACGCAACAGTTGCGTCTTACTAGACCCAGATGGACCTATGATAATGGTTCTGATAGAACTTGGTAGCGGAGGATGATGCTTGATTGGCACTTTCTTTCGTGTCGCTGAGAAATCAATGACATTCATGTTGTAAGAATATATAACAATTATATGGATTTATATTGTTCGATGCAGGGCGCCCACCAATACCAGTGGATTATAAACAATAACGACGAGAAATAAAAACGTGCACTTCAGGCAAGTGTGTGAAATTTGGTACAAAATATAAAAATTTATCTTATGCAACATGCGGAGATATTGCTGTTTCACTGGGGAAAATTACCAGGGCTCCATGGGCTAAATATCCTGGCGAGAAGCATCTTCCTGGATATAATTATTATGGTCCTGGAACCTGACTTGACATCAAACTTGACGAGAAAGATAAACCAAGAACTGAAGAGTATCCAATAGATGTGATTGATCAAGCGTGCCACGTTCATGATGTCGCGTATAAAACTCCAGATCTACAACAACGACATATTTCAGACATGAAGTTAATTAACACTCTAAAGTCTGTAAACAAATTAATCTCTCATAGAATCGCTTGCTATTTTTTTTTATAAGATTTGCGACGAATGGTAAGCTAGTGCTAAGGGTTAGTAATTAATCATAGATAACTAGTATATGGACTCAACTTACTAGAGCCCAAGAGGAGTGGTAAAGCAGCGATTAGTAAACTTGCTGATGCAGGAGGTGTCACACGTTCTGTTGCTGAGGAATGGTTAGCACGTCAGGCAATATGGCAAATTTATGTAAAAAAAATAATTACGCACATTTTGAGGTTAGTACTCCCAATGAAGTTCATCAGGCAGATATTTCGTTTTAACCACATGATACTAATAAAACTGATAGACGCCAATCACACACATGGAGATAATACGCGTCGACTGTTTTGGACGCTGAAAGTAGATATAAAGAAGAAGAACCACTATCAACAAAGACAGCAACTGAAGCTAATTCGGCGTTTAAACGAATTTATCAACATGGCGGCCTAAGGTGGCCACAGTTGTTACAGGTTGATCTTGGCAACGAATTTCTTGGTGCAATAACATTGCTGATGCAACAACAAAAGTTCAAAATCAGACGAGGGCACACCGCAATTTATCGCGATCAGGCAATTGTTGAGCGATGTAATCGAACACTTGCTGTGCAATTCTTTGGAAATATTAGAACAAAGTTCAGACGGAATGGGTTGCAAGACTACCAAGTGTAATAGCTGCGTTAAATAATGAAATAACTCGTAGAATTTATGTGAAGCCCATCAATGCAATCTCGATGAAACACCTGCCTGTTTAGCGTCATGACTCTTTCTCGAAACAACCAGTACTAGGTAATGGGATTGTCGGATAGTTATACGAGCCAGAAGAGCTTGAGGGAGGGGGTAAGACAAGAGCGACTGACCCAGTCTGGAGTGTAACCACACATACAATTTTCAGCGTGTTAGACCTGCAATCTCTAAACTAAATTCAACTGCTCCTTAACGGGGATTTTTGCATGAACAATTACAAGTAATTCCTGAAGATATACAATTGCCACCGCTTTCACCTTTATAAAGGTTCACTTCTGTGAAGAAGGATGATTCGCTATCAGGACACCAGCTCCAAGGCACCGTCGCTCAGACGTATATTACACTTAGGACAGGTAAGTATCACATTTTGAGTGTGTGGCCGAAAATACTATTAATTATATCCACGGCAAATTGTCGTGGGTCATTAGGAAAATACTGCCACAACATTACTCTGTTACAACAGGCACAGTAGTTATTTTGTCATTGTATCAGTGACATGATAAACTTAACATCAAGATCGAAGTCACATTTTTTTTATTTTTGTCACACCGCTGGTAACCAGCTGTTTTCCTTAGTGCGATGCGTTGATTTCCTGAGTTTGATTATTATTAACTGCACAGTCTATGAAAACCCTCAATAGCAGAGACATTCTTCTGACTATTGACACTGCTAGATAAACTAAATTTGACTATTCGATACAATCTTTGAAAATCCAAATTTTAGTATCCGAAATAGTTAATCCTTGTGATGAATGAATCATTAAAGCATATCATAGAATCCATGAAGATTTATTCATCGTAAACACTCTCTCCACAACATCCACAGGGAAAACAAGAATACCATTAAGAACGAGATTTTGTTTCTTCTTTGACTCTGTTTTGGTTCCTTGAATGTCAGCATCAATATTTTGTTTACGTGTATCTGCAGTTCAATAACATAATGGTACGTGAAGATCTGAGATTTTCTTTCTATGTAACAGAAATAATTGTTGCTGTAGTGACTAAGCATTATTTTCCTGGATGCGATGATCAGATCCACAGGCCTCCATAGATTCCAGAAATCACTCATCGCAGTCTCTATTTGCTTGACAATTTCCTCCTTCAAGTAATCAACGAGGGAATACTCGTTTATATAGTTAGTGAATGACTGGAGTAGTTTGTCGCTCATTCGTTAATGCTCGTGATTGATTTCATCGAATAATATTTTGATATCATCTTCAGTATGTGGCTTTTCGGAGAAAATATATTCCCATCTCATTCCGACGGGGAGAGCTTTGCCGTCCGGAGTGATTTCAACTCCAATAACAGCGAATTTACCATCATTGGTGGGGTTATCTTCTATTGCTATTGACAGCTGAGAACTCTTAAAAACATCTGGAGATCTTTCCCAATACGGAATCATATTTGAGACATAATCAGATCGTAGAGAACGCGGTGGTGCTGAGGTGCTAGTAACTGTACTTCTGGACATTCTAACACTTTTCGGATCGATGACTGATATATTTCGACCATATAAACAGGCATTAATATTTCAATAGCGCCTGATGACGTTTGCTTATGAGTCGTGATTGCGATCATGGGTTATTTTCTTGTAATATATTTTATCGTGTGCTTGAACTCATAGTTGCTCTGTTCGATTTGACAACTGTCGGTAGGTATGACCATAACATTCCTATCTCGATTTCCATCGGACTTATTTTCATATGCAAATACCATTGAATTATTTGCTTGAAACCCACCGAGTGACTTTGCTCTAATATTTTGGCCAGCTGTGATATACTCGCAGTTGTGCTAGTGCTATTTCTATGACTGGAATTGCCGTTGGAAAGCTAACGTCAAGCTCAGACTTGGTTGACGTTGCTGATATCAATATGGTTATTGGTGGTGTTATATTAGCAACGATATGTTCTAGCAATCGCAGTGTTTGATCTTGCGATAATTATTGTTTAAATCAGGAATCTGAATCCCTGCCTTGGTCGTATTCGGCGGCGTCTGCCGCTTGCATTATAAACCATGACAGTCAAGGGGTTGGTTTCCAGTTGCTTCATAGTAAACTTTAATCATGTCTGCGAATTCCTGATCTGATATTATTCCATCGTTGAGACCTGTTGATATAGGAGATGATAATTTGGCGTGTGCTTGTGTTTTCGCTGAGAGCAACGTTGTATATTAATGCAATTTGTCAGCTGCCCACGTATATAAATTCTATGTCATGATATTAAGAATACTTGCAACACCGGTTATAAAAAATAAATATATGTCGATGATATCACATATGAATAATCTCTGACAAGTATCAGCTGTTTCGTTAATGATTTCTGAGGAATTAATGCCGGCTGGTCTTACACCGAGCAGAATTTTGTGTCTATCAACATCGGCAAGGACGTTATTGGGACAAAGTTTATCATGGTCACTTCCTCGAGTGACCCAATTGGTAGTGCTGCACAAACCACTTCCGGTTGTTTCGTCTGCTTATTCCTTACATGTTGTTAAAGTTAATTTCTTTTCATGTTTAGCTTTTTTTAAACGTGCAACTTCATTTTTTTTCTTTTTTCTTTTTGTTTCCTTTCTTGTTTTACTTGTTCAACATACAGACTTACTCACTGGTTCAAAAATGTTGAACTGATTAACATCTCCCTCAGATCTGATCTGCGAAGTATCAGTAGCAACGCGATAGACATCCCTAACCCAACTGGCAGATTTCAGAGTTTTAACATATTCAGGTTTTACATACCTTTTTTATTACACTATCCAAACACGGAAATATTAATTAATTTGCATGGTATATTGATGGTGGCAATACATTCAGGCTTATATTTATCTATGTTCTAACTTTTGGCGGAGGAGATTGCTGATCTTCAGGTTGGGGTAGAACCTCAGGTTGCGGTTGAGGAGGTTGCTAGGGTGGTGGTCTAGTTGCTCGAAGACGGCCAACAATATCAACAGGCAATATCTCAAGAGCTTTTTGAGCTGACTCGATTGTTGCAATAATGTTCTTTGTTGGTTCGACAATTGGTTTAAATAACTGTTATGCACCTTCTTTGAATTCCACCTGATACTCCTGACGCGTTATTAGTAGTTGCTTGAGAGAATAATGGACAGGGGATATTTCTTAATTGCCACTAGTCGCTGTTGAGCTAGTTTAGCTGTACGAGATTCCATGTTCAACGTAGCATAGCTAATTATTATTAATGTAATAATGATTTAATGACGCCACCTAACCGCGTCCAAGAGAGGGTGACGACCGTCTGTGAATATCCCGGGTCGGTAAACGAGGACGCACAACAATTTTGCCACGCAAGCGTCAAAAGAAAAAAGTAAGAAAATGCGCTAACCCGAGTAGAGGCCTCAATTTATTGCAACCCGGTTAGGAGCCTTGGTTTAGTGTTATTGACGCTAGTGTTTTCATTTTTTGTAGGTAGTGTCATTTCCACGAATAGACGGCTCATACAAGTGTTCTGTTCCCCCTCTCAGTTACTCCATCAGTGCCGACTGCACATGGCGCTAATCAGCTTGTCTTAAAATATCACCTCAAAATAACCGGAAGTAAGCTAATAACAATCCTTCAATAAACTAGGCACTATATGTTAGTTAACACTCCAAACTGTCAGGCCCGGTCGCACAAGGTGATAATGATTAAAATCCTAGAACTAGTAAAACTCTCATATAGTTATTAATGGCACATATGTGTTGTTTTTTTTACACGAATTCAAAATTGTTAAGAGCAAATCGACAACTTGGATTGTTACGGTAGGGTTTAGTTATACCCTTGAGTGTTACGGGGTTTAACTAATTATTTTTATACCCGTGTATGGTTTTGGTTATATGAAAATGGTGTGGGGTGTTTCCAATATTTATTTAGGTATGTCATACACCCACGCTCGATTATGGTTCAGAAGTTAAGTAGGTGAATATGGTTCTGAGCCCCCAGTCAGCAATGCCGACAGTTAAATACAAAAGTACTAAAGGGTGAAATTAAACAGTTAAATACAAAAGTACAAAGTGGTGAATTAAATAAAACAATTTAATTAATAATAAAACTTCAACACCCGAGCTTCCCAATCGCTCGACCCTTTTGTGCCTATTTCATCATCTGAATCAGTGTGAGAATTTCGCCCTGTCCTAGGTTCTACTCATCTGTCTCTCTAAATTTCTCCTGCACTCCTCCTTTATTCCTTTGAATTTCCTCTCCACCTCCTCTCCTCTTTTCCGTCGACTTCCTCGTCGAACCGTCGACTCCAATCCGTCGACCCTGACTGTATCGACAGTCTTACTTCAGTCTTCTTTCTTAGACTCTCGGGACTCTCCTTCTAACTGAAGTTGTCCCACCCGGAAAGCTTCCTGTAAAACACAATGAGGGTGTACTATTTTGCTTGGCATATACACTCACACTACCCGCATAACTTATCATCAGAAAAGGCTATCAAATTTCATGGGTCACGCATCCATTCCCACCGAAATACTCACACATTCATGAATGGTAAATACAATGTAAAATCATAACATAATAACACACCATAAAGCACGATATCAATTACTCGTATACAGGCAACGATAATTGATTCACATTAGTACATAATAACCAACACATCTATTTTGCATCACAAATCATACAAATATATAAATATGCAACTATCTATGCTCTGAACATATTCAAACATACATTCATAATCTTGCTTACATCAATCATTTCCTAACTCCAATACAAATCTCAAATAAGTACACAAATGAAACTCTACAAAGTAATTCTTTATTCTAACAATACTACTAGTAATTGCGTAAACATAATATTAGTACTTACAGTTACGGCGTTGCAATGTGTGAGTCAAAAATCAAACGAATATCTACCTTCTTGAAGCTTTCTTTTTGTTCACAATCTTTTTCCTGCGATTCACGCCAAATTTACGAGTGCGTATCTCGGAGTAGCCTTAATCGTGCAATCACCTAGTAATCTGCCTAGGTCTACTAAATAATTCTGGGATGGAGTCAGTTTAATATCATCAAAACTTAGTGGTATACCCACCCACTAGCTTAATTCTGATTGGATGCGGTGGACTAACCATTCCCAAGTTGTTAATCAGCGGAACTGTCTATATAAGTTGCCTACCATTTTATTACAAATGACTCTTTTGATCTCCTACTAAAGGAGATGCCCTGTTCTGCACAAAGAACCTTTTGGCGACTACGTCTCACTTGGCTTCTTGCTCGCGGCGTTTGTCCACAGATCAAACACCGGATTAGTGTCAGTTAAATAAACATCCGTCCACCTAGGTAGACCGTGACATGGATCTCCGGAGTCTTTCACCGCAGCGCCTGCACCTTTTCCTGCCCTTGCAACAATTAGACATAAAACCCAAGCATGCGGTTCATGCAGAAAAAAAAAACATCGAGTGATGGCTCCAGTTTCCCGCTCGATGAGTAAATAATTATTGGGTGCTCAATTTTAAATCCCCCAAATGAGTGCTCATACACTCAGATTAAGAGTAAAATCTTGTTGGATGGTGGCTCCTTTTCCATTACTCAAGTTGACGTACATTGTCGAATGGCCGCATACATCAAAAAGTTAAGATCATCACCACTACCACTCTCTTTCAAATTTAGAATAGTCGGAGATCCGTTGGTTATTTGAGGGTACGATTTGTATGCTCATAATATGTGATCATAGATAGTAGTATTGAATACTTGTTCTGTTTTGTCTCGCGACGGTTTGGCTAGACATTCCTAGCCGGAATCCCTAGAACTATATTATGGGGCTTCTTCCTCCCTTCACATGCACAGGCAGTGAAGTTTCAAGTTATTCTACTTGTCCCATTAGAACCATGGGTGGACTTAATTCTTTGCTGTCATTGGGAATAAGAAGCACATTGCCATAGGTTATATTGAACCAGAATTGTAAACATATTCTAGTATTTTGCTACTTGTCCATTCGAAATAATCTCCCTTGCAATTGCTCCTCTCCAGCAAGAACACGTTCATTACTTGTTCTCGATCGTTTCTGTTGGCGAATAACAAATTGACAGAGCGATTTTCTCCCTCTGCCTTTATATGGATCTAAAAGTTTATATGTGGTTTCTATGTGGTTTTTTTATATGCTGCATCTGCTGTCGTCATCGTAGCTTCTTTAGATTTATTGTGAAATGAAGTAATGTTGGTTAGAAAGTTGTTCTTGTTATTATGGGTGTAACTCCATTTTTCACCACTTGATAGGATATACATGGAGGCCAGTTTATTTGGTGGAGGAAGAAATTATTGTAGCAAGAACCCAGGAGAGAGCCTGGAAAAACATCAACCCACGGGAAAACACTGGAAGCTGACTCATATACCCACATTGGCCGAGCTCGAGACTCGAACCCACATGAACAATAGGTGATACCAGTAATCTGTGAAAGCAAGTTCCTTACTCGGCCATCCGGGGCCCAGATTAGTAAGTGAATAATATTTTTGTGACTATGTGCAATTGAATTGGTACTTTTATCTAAGATTTATATTTTATAAATATTGAATAGTAAACATTTAAGTTACATTATTTTTTTTTCTGAAGGAGCGGCTGAACGAAATCCCAAATATTACCAAATTGTACCATTCACCCAATAATCAACGAAGATGAAACACTTCAGTAATGCACTTTGAGACATAGAGAACAATTAAAAAGGAAAAAAAAAACGTACTGCAGAGCAGTTGCGTTGCAAATAGTTTACGGTATCCCGCCCAACCCGCCCCGCAAAACAATTCGGTAACAAAAAAGTTGTTCTATTGGAATTTTGCGATTCTTCGTTGGAATGTCAATGAAACAGAGAAATGAAATATATGCAGAGAGTGTTGTTGTAGAGTTTATCGCCATTTTTCAGCACAAGAGACGCTATACATGGTGGCCGGTATAAATGGTGGAGGAAAAACCCGGGAAACCCACGGAAAGAACCACCGACCCACTAGAAGCTACTGGCAAGCTTACTCACATACCCACATTTTTGTGGCACGCCAAATTGTTCGCAATGGACGAGCTGAAGTACTCGTAAGGTGAGCTTGGGGAGAACGTTGGATGAGATGAAGTAATTGTAGGGTGAGCTGGAGCAATCGTAGAGTGTGTTGGAGTAATCGTAGAGTGAGCTGGAATAATCGTAGGGCGAGCGGTAGAAAACGTTCACAATAGAAACGAATCTGTTTGGAGTTTAGATTATTACCCCTTTGTGACTTCCGGTTCTGCATTAATTGTGCTTCGTAACTGCTTGGAAAGAACCTGTTTCCTTCAATGAATAATTATGGAGAGAAATGAAATTGACGACTTCTTAATATATATCGATCCTTGTCTGCAAAATATTAATAGATTTTATTTCTCACAATATTTGTTAGGAATCGAATACCAGATTAGAAAACCGGAGGACTAATTCGTCAACTTGCTGCAAAAAAGAAAGAAGTGTCACACATTTCTCGTGAACATGACTATTCCTTCCGCGGGATGCTTTCAGGTCTGTAAAATCTGCAAGATAAGGAATCGTTTTCATATGAATGCCCATTTAAGGAGAGAACTCGACCTGGTCGACTACATTATACTCTTTCCTTCTATCAAATAAAATCATACCCTAAAACTGACATGACAGGGATAGAATTACACCATGTCTGTCAATTATTATCTTATATAGAAGAACGACAGAACCGAATATACTGGACACATTTTCGAACATAAATGAATGTGACCTTGACAGTAAAGTTCGTGATATATTGTATAGTACGCCTAAGGTTCGCGAATCCTATATTTAAGGGAAATTTCTCTGGCGAACCCTGAGAATTATGAACTGTATAAAAATAAGATTATATATTGTGAAAAGAGTCAAATTATTTATGGCATGTTGACACTAACCACAAACGGATATACCGGGGTATCATTTTTCACGGAAGAGCGGATGGCGACAAACGCACGATTACAAATATTCATGTAACTACAGGTAACAAGTCATACACTGCATTTAAAAATTCTAAATCTGTATGGTCTACCGCATCGCATGAGAGTCAACAGGGGTAGAGGAAACAGAAAATGTAAAATTTACGATAATGAGTCGTGGAGGCAACAAAGGAGGCTTTATTGCTGGTCGCAGTTTTCACAATTAGTCACATCACTAAGTTGTCTGTAGTGTGACAGTTTATAGTGATGTCTATCATGAACACAGTCACATTATACTAACACCAGGCCGTCCAGTTCTAACACTAACCTCTTAATGATGAGCGTCAAAGTATGTAGCTTCAAGTACCATTTTCATGCAAGTCTTTGCTATGAATCAGCCGGGGTTCGAACCCAAGACCATCTGCATTGGAGGCTGACACTCTAACCACGTAGGTTACCGAAGCGGCATGTTGGCGAAGTCTTCAATTGTAGAATAAAATTGATGAACAAAATACTTTTTCTTTAATGTCTTTGGGCCCAATCCACATCTATGTAATTATGTTATTGATCATTGGGAGGAAGTGTATGTATGTATGTATGTATGTATGTATGTATGTATGTATGTATGTATGTATGTATGTATGTATGTATGTATGTATGTATGTATGTATGTATGTATGTATGTATGTATGTATGTATGTATGTATGTATGTATGTATGCATGCATGCATGTATGTATGTATGTCATTGATCATTGGGAGTAAGGCTAAAGTTATTCTCTTCTAAGCAAGTCAGTTATAATGGGGTTTTTAATCTGATTAAATCATAGTACATCCTATATGTATGGTTACCATCAGAACATTAAAGCTGTAATATAACACCCTCCTTCCTGCGCAAAAATTCAAAAAATTATTGACGGTCATTTCTGTGTCACCCGCTCTGATGGTGTCACCCGGTGCGGTCCGCCCCCGTTCCATCCGCTCTCCTCACCCCACCCCACTAATGACGCCACTGCTAATAAAGCCTTAAAACGATGGTGCAAATTGTTTAAATTTAATCTTTTGTGCTAACTCATCTAAGTAAAGTTTAGGAGAAAACTGGTGATAATAAATATCGTTAGCTTGCAGAAATGAAATTGATTTTTTGAGACTATCACTGGATACAATCCGACCTTAAAATGCTAAATAAATCCACTTCTTCCAAATTCCTATAAATTGAAAGCTGCGAACCCCTTTTGAAAATCCAGTTATATTTAAGGAGAGTGTATGCAAAAAAGCGAAAATGAGGAAGACGCACGGGCAGAATTATGGATGGTCACACGGTGTCTGGAAAAGGGTAGGATGGAATAAATGTCTCACTTTATTACATTCCGTTCTTTCACCGCATAAAGCAGGAAATAAAATGGCATGACATTAGTATTTGCGACTGAACCTTCAAAGTATATTTATTTCATTTTTTGTGGAAGAATATACCGCTGAATAGGTTGTGTAGACAAAAGAAATTCGAGTTAATGTTATATATGTTACATTTCCTTCATCAAGTGCCTGCCTGCCAAACTTTAACATTAGTGATAATTATTTTTCGTTGTTTACGATCTTAGAATTAATCTCTGCCTTTGTTAAGAAAAAACACAACAGCAATAACAACAACAACCCGTAAGAATACTCCCTGAAAAGCAAAACAATACAAACAACAACATTGATCTTTTCATTTAAATTAAGAATAATGCATATTTGGTAATGTTCATACATGTTAAACTGATTATTTCAGCTCTCCCTACGATTATTTCAGCTCGCCCTACGATTATTTCAGCTCGCCCTACGACTATTTCAGCTTGCCCTACGATTATTTCAGCTTTCCCTACGATTATTTCAGCTCGTCCTACGATTATTTCAGCTCGCCCTACGACGAATTCAGCTTGCCCTACGATTATTTCAACTTGCCCTACGATTATTTCATCTTGCCCTACGATTATTTCAGCTAGCCCTACGGTTATTTCAGCTCGAACTACAATTATTTCAGCTTGCCCTATGATTATTTCAGCTCGTCCTACGATTATTTCAGCTCGCCCTACGACTAATTCAGCTTTCCCTACGATTATTTCAGCTCGTCCTACGATTATTTCAGCTCGCCCTACGACTAATTCAGCTTGCCCTACGGTTATTTCAGCTCGCCCTACAATTATTTCAGCTTGCCCTATGATTATTTCAGCTTGCCCTACGATTATTTCAGCTCGCCCTACGATCTCTCCAAGCTCATGCTACGATTACTCCAGTCAGCCTACACTTACTTCAGCTCACCCTACGATGTCCCCATGCTCATCTTACAATTAATTCCGCTCGCCTTACGAGTACTTCAGCTCATCCTACGATTACTTTAGTTCACCATACGATCTCCCCAAGCTCACCATCAATTACTCCCGCTAGCCTCACGATTAATTAACCTCACGAGTGGTCGAGTGGTCTAAAGCGCTGACCGTTATTTATCACTGCCATCTCACCTCTGTCTGGGTGATTTCGAGTCTAGGATTCAGCAAATGTGGATATGTGAGAAAGCTTGCCAGTAGCTTCTCGTGGGTCGGTGGTTCTTAACTGTGATTTCTCGGTTTCTTCCTCCACCATTAATACTGGCCGCCATGAATAGCCTATCGTGTGCTGAAAAATGGCGTTAAACCCAACAACAACAACAACTTAACCTCACCATACGATCTTTTCAAACTCACTCTACGACTGTTCCAGCTCAAACTACGATTACTTCCGTCCACCTTGCCATCTCTCCAAGCCCATCATACGATTGTTCCAGCTCACCCTACGATTATTTCCGTTCACATTACGATCTCTCCAAGCTCACCCCACGATTACTCCAGCTCATCCATTTTTTTTAGCGATTTGGCGTGCCATAGATAAAGAAACATATATCTAACTAAAAAAAAAAAAACAACAAAACAAATAGAAACCTCGACAGCATTTATTTTCGAAGTCCTTTTTTTCATACAATTTATATTTTCTTATATTATAAAAAAAACCCTTAAGAACGGGTGAACAATGGCAAACATTAATTATTTCAAAACACGAAATTAATATTTAGAAACACAACGGACATGTACGTCTTAACTAGCAAGGGATGCTGGGACGTGGCTAAGAGGTGCCTATATAACTACCTAGCCTTACCCTCCAGCCTCTGGAATTGTATTACTATTTGGGATTATTTCCTTGCCGCAATTTTGGATTTTGAAATACCTAAAAAAGGGCTCTTTGTTTATTAATCCAGTGGATTGGAATTGCGCGTAGAACTTAGCAAAGACTTTTTTTTAATTTAGGTAAGTTTCTAACAAGAGTAGCCGAATCAAACATAGTAAATATGCAATCTATTCATTATCTTGAATCAGCAAAATAAAAAAGTTTATGTCAATTGTTTGAAAATCGCTCCCCCAACAGCCCACCCAACCCACTACGAAACTAAAGAACCGATACCGCATAACGTATGCATGGGCACCCGCAGCAAGGGTCAAGGGCTCGTACTCGTTACGTGACAAGGACTCGTACTCAGTAACAAAGAAATAGTGAAAGCCAACAAGCTTTGTATATTTTACCAAAATAATTTATTTCCCTAGACAACAATATAAAAATTGGTAAATAGGACTTACAGTTTATGGATATAATTCAAAATTTATCCTAGAATGAAAACACAAGTCCTATCACTAAATAGCCCTATTAAAATCCAGGTTAGAGTCCCGACGACGTACAAATATGGAAGACGATGACGCCATATGTGATCCAATGTACGAATATAAACAATTCCTCACTTGAATCACAGTCATTGTTTCCGAATAATTCCAGAATAAATTTCCATGAATATTTTTCAGAATTTTTTTTATATAAGAAAGGTCACATCGTTGAGTTTACAGGGGAATAAATTATTAAATCCAAAACTCAGATGAAGAACAAACTGGCAACAAAAAAAATACACCTTGTTCCTTCAAGATGTTAAAATGACTGCCCGAAGAATAATAAAAATGCGTATTTAAAACCCCCAAACAACATTTGAAGTCTCGCGAGATTGGTCATGTGGTCTCTTACTACATTAAATTGAGCACCTACACCAATTTGTCCCCATAAAAAAAGTTGTTTACACATAGTGATCACGAAAAGAAAGTATGCCCCTGATACTGACCAATCATTTTAACTTCCTTTTGACACTGTTACCAGCCCAAGACGATCTAAGGTAACTAAAAAGAATTCTCATGTAATACTTCTTCGTCTTAAATAAACAAACATTGTTAAAAGAAAATATCTCATTATGAAAAAGAATCCAGAACCCGACAAAAATATTCATTCCAGTAAAATTCAATGAAACAAAAATGAAATAAAAGGAACTGTAAAACTTACACGCAAGCAATTTAATCACACATACATACATACATACATACATACATACATACATACATACATACATACATACATACATACATACATACATACATACATACATACACACACACATATACATACATACATACATACATACATACATACATACATACATACATACATACATACATACATACATACATACATACATACATACATACATACATACATACATACATACATACATACATACATACATACATACATACATACATACATACATACATACATACATACATACATACATGCATACATCGTCTTAAATAAACAAACTTTGTTAAAATAAAATATCTCACTACTGAAAAAGAATCCCGAACCCGACAAAAATATTCATTGCAATAAAATACAATGAAACAAAAATGAAATAAAAGGAATTGTAAAACTTACACGCAATCAATTTAATCACATACATACATACATACATACATACATACATACATACATACATACATACATACATACATACATACATACATACATACATACATATACATATATATACATATACATATATATACATATACATATATATACATATACATATATACATACATACATACATACATACATACATACATACATACAGGTTAGAGAAATTAAATTCGTACTCTACGGAGTTTCGAACCCAGTCCTCGATATATGTATGTATGTATGTATGTATGTATGTATGTATGTATGTATGTATGTATGTATGTATGTATGTATGTATGTATGTATGTATGTATGTATGTATGTATGTATGTATGTATGTATGTATGTATTCCAAGTAGTTTTATCATGCAAATGGAGCTGAAAATATGCCACAAGAGTCTGTTCAAAAAGGCCTAATAAATATTAGCTATAGTTTCAGACTGCTTCTCATACTAACTGACTGTCTGCCCGCCCCCCCTCATCGAAAAACTCCTGGCCCCTCTGTAAAAAAAAAACATCTGACCCATCCCCCCTTGGAAAAAATCCTGCGGGCGCCCATAAATGTATGCATACTTGATATGTCAGTCCATGGCGGACTTTTAGCTAGATAAGCTGGTAAACCTTTGAGAAGTCCCCCATGTGTCTGTTGATGGACCAGATAGCGCCCGTGTAATATACAATTGAAATCACGCTGAATGGAATACTGTCCTCTCATTGGTTAACAGACAATGGCATCCAGCATTTGTTTATAACTTATTTTCAGTTGGCCAATGAGAACGGAGTATTGCATTCAGTGTTGTTCTTGCATATTAAGCGAACGTGATCAGGTCCATGTCGGACAGTACCGTGGGAAAATGGTCTGGCATTCTTTAAAGTTATGATAGTAAACAAAACTTAGGATATGCATTCAAAGTCGAATGCCTTAGCTAAACATCGGTACCAAATTTATTACGTTACGCGAAATGTAGCTTAAAATATCAGCGTTTATTCTTAAAGAGCTCGCGCGAGCAAGGAGAGAAGTGTCCTCCCATATCTATATTTTATAGTACATGTATGACCGGTAAATTGTCTGCAACGATACGAGCCCCTGTGGTCCCACGGTAATCTTTTGCCACTGGATTTCCCTACTGGCCTGAGTTTGCCGAGCGTTTTATGCGTTTTATTTGTGGTCGTGCATGTATATATATATATATATATATATATATATATATATATATATATATATATATATATATATATATATATATATATATATATAATTAGGGTTGACATCAAAATGGAATTTACTGATATAAGGAGAAGCAATTAAGTGTGTGTGTGGTATATATGGCAAAACTTTGAGAAAAAAATAACCGAGAAAGTATGAGCCTTTCTACTGTGTTTGTGTATTAACTAGTGCATTTCTATATTTGTTCTAATGTCTCTCTTGTTCACAGGTCTCACCCCCAGGGGTTGGATTTATATCTTTGTTTTTCCCCAGGTCCACTTCTTGGTACCACTCTCTTGTAGGGGCAGCATACCTGAGTCCAACTCGCACAGAGGTCCCATCGCCCTCTGATGTTTGGAGCATATATTGTTTTCCCACTGTTTATGGACAAGCCTATTTGTCTTTTCGATTATTATTACTTGCCCACAGTTCAACATAGTTTTTGTTATAAAATGATCACTGGTGAAAAAATTCTTTATATGGGATTCTGTCAATATATAAAAAAATTATATTAATTATATCCCGTGTTTAGCTTGTACCTAACCCCTTATCGTATGTGCCCCCTGCCCTTGCAAAACATAATTCTGTTCCCACCCCTTTTTAAAATGTTCGTTCTATTGGAATTGTGTAACCCCACTAGGCATGCCCCTTGCTTAGGTGGTTGCGACGACACTGAAACAGGCAAAATCAATAGAGGGTGATAAAGAGGAGGAGAAAGGGTTTAATAGATAAAGCTAGTAAATGTAAAGCTGTCAACTGTAACACGGACGAAGAAAACAGAATACAAGTGGACATATACAGACACAAATAAAAGACGGAGGAGGCTTCACTGATAGAGTGAAAGATAAATCGAGAGCGGAGTAACAAACGTAGAGAAATAAGGAGAAAAATGCATACTCCCTCCTCGCCCCGCTCTATTGCCGCTTGTATGTATTGTGTCCCTAATGCAAGATTGTCTATTTAAACCAAACGAGAGAGAGAGAGAGAGAGAGAGAGAGAGAGAGAGAGAGAGAGAGAGAGAGAGAGAGAGACGCTATATCCGATTTCTGGTTAGTGGTTTGTGGTGGCCTAGATGTAGGTCAGCTGATCGCAGTATAAATAGTGGTGAGCCTTTTGCACTGTGATTAAGGAGGGAGGATAGCGCAGAAGTGATCATTCATTGTCCCACCATCGAGGCTAACGCTGCAACCAAGTTGAATGGCTACTGCAAGAATCCCCCTTTTAGGGGTAACCATGAGAGTAAAAAATGCATGTAGAGCAGGTAAGACTCTTTCTAAATTTACCTGCGTGAAGGCGTAAACATTCTATGATTATTGAAAATTGCTACTGAAACGACCTAATATTGTGCAATGCGTATTTCTATAAATAGATCAAAGCTAGTTCGTTTCAATTGTCAGCTGAAAATCAGAGGAGCTTGCTTAATGCGAGATAGACATTAGCTGAGATGAATCGAATTGATTGTAATTATTTATTATTACTTTATTTACAAGTACATGCGTATCTAACATGTATTTTCTTACCAGAGCTAAAATAATCTTTCATTAAAGCAGAGCAGAAAATTATGATGGCTAAAGTCCGGGACCAATCTATTTTGGCCTCAGAGGTGGGACTATGACAATTTCTTAATTGGTGCTGTATATTGAATGGGTGAAATCTTAAGAAAGTTGAACAGTTTACAAGAACAACGGTTGCATTTTTTGTATACGTTTGCATCATTTTCATAGTTGAATTGTTCAATGCAGGATATTTTATGTGTTTATGTGCCCGGCTTGATACTTTGATTTTTAAAATCAATTATTTAGTGTCAAGACAGGTTTTGGATATTATGATGTATATACTGTATATATTGTATATAACAGATAGAAGGCCTCATGGTAGATTAGTTCTGTAACTTGTAAATTGGTCACTTGCTTAAAATAAAGTTTTCTTCATTATTATTATTATTATTATTATTATTATTATTATTATTATTATTATTATTATTATTATTATTATTATTATAGTGTGTAGTTTAATCATTTATGTAAAGCGGGTTTAGAACAAGATAGAGCAAAACATAGATGGACCGATAGATGGTGCGTATCATTGTCTCTGATTACTAAAGCATAGCAATAATTTTAAGAGAAAAAAAGTACTCTTTCTTACAAAATGTGAAATAAATGTACTTAAATTTTTATAATCTCGTTTTTAAGGAGTTTCGATCAAACATTTACAATAAATTTCATTGAGAAAGAGAGAAATTAATTGATTAATTGACCCTAACTCAAGATCTTCATTTTGCGAGTCGTGTGTTTACAAGTTTATTTGCATTGCGACTCTGGGTGGCTCAGGAAATGTGTCCTTGACATCACAGTGAAATATTTCTGCATTTTATTTTATTTTCTCGAAGGATATAGTACACAATCAGCGGTTACTAGCGACGGTCCTTTCCCACCCGTGGCCGCATGGGCTGCGATTTCCTCGTTTTCTGATAATATGTGTAAACATGTTGATCAGCCATTCATTGCGAGGTCGAGTCAAATTTCATCACCATTGTGACCCAACATTAGCTAGTCGAACTTAAAAAAAAAAAAAAAAAAAAAAAAAAAAAAAAAAGCCACTTGTCGACCGATAAAATGTGCTTCGTTTTTGGTGTGGGAGATTCTTACACTGTGTTGTTGTTAGGACAGTTTTGTTTATGCACACTACTTAACATGGCAAAGAAATCTAAGCACAGGCATACATGGGTGATAAAAGGAAGGATCGTAGCGGTCAGTCGCTCGTGGCTTCGAGTTATGATACGTGTGGATTGATATAATTGGACAAAATGTAATCGTTAGGATATAATTCGTAGTACTTTACCATTCTTGTTAAAATATTGTGTCCTTTTTTCGATCAATGCATATTTTATCCTATTTTCATCTGATTTTGAAGAAAAAAGTATAATCAGTGTCTGTTTATAAATTTAAAAACAATGTTTGAATCAACTGATTTAAAATAACATACGCAACAGAGATAATTAATTACCCTACAGTTTTTACCGAAGACATGCAATTTGTTCATAATTACTAGGACTGCTGACAGCGATTATAATTCACGGTTGTGAAAACTAATTTAAATTTGAGTGATTTATGCACAATGTACATAAAATATAATCTTTTTATAAATTCATAATTATAATTCATAAAAAGTACTTTTCTGATTTTCATAGTTAGTTTTTTTTAAATGTCACATTTAACGCAGCATTGGCAAGAAAATGCGAGTTAAGTCCCTCTCCCAGGCTCACCCCGAGGTAGCCTGTTGGGGCTGGTTTTGGCGGGCATCAAATCCGCGACCCACAGAAAACAAGTCCGACATTCTACCAGCCGATCTACCGCGATAACACTGACTGGCTGTATGTTGCCATTTCAATGTGAAGTTGAACAAAATGTTAACCATGGTTCCCACGCTTTTCTAAAGATAAATTTTCAGGTCATTTCCAGATTTTTTATTCCAGGATGAAATTAATGTTTCAAGGTTCACAAATGACCATTACTGAATGGAATTAAAGAACATTTTGGATTATAAAACATGCATTTTCTGAATCTGAAGATGTTTCTCTTTCAAGACTCTCCAAAACATCCAAGAAAAGATGATCATGTACAAAACCACAAAATGTATCACACAAAATAAGTTTTATCATATTGCTATACATTGGCATGTAAAGTCAATGTACATAATACAAATTCTAACTTTATTTTGCTAATTGGTAACAACACAATGAACACAAATTATATTTTGTTTCCTTTCAAACTTTAAACTCTAAAGAATTCAGTGGCAGTATATATACATCTAATAGAAAGTAACATTTCCTATTACAGTATAATACAAACAATAAACGCAAATAATTAGAATCATGTCTTGTAATGAAAATAGTTTAACCCTAAATTTACCTGTGCCAATAAAATCCCAAACAAGATTTTTCAAACAACCTAATCTTTTTAAGACGATCTGGTTTAAAATCCATTTTTTACAAAAGAAAAACATTTTCAAAAAGGCTGATTTAAATTGTGACAAAAGACGTCCAAATTATATACTGCTGTATAAACAAGGACTTAAATTTCTGTAAAATCAAATTGTCTTCTTGTAATTCGTTAAACCAATCCCCAAACCTGTATTGATACCTGGGCTTGTATCGTTTTTTAATATATAATACAAGAGACGACAGTTTCTCATTTCAGCTTCGAGATTCAACAATTTGAACTACAAATTTAGCTTAAAATGAACGGCAGTCCGTTTTCTAATCCGAGTTTTCTCCAAATACTCCCACCCCATTTTTCATATTTGAACATTTAGGTTGGGGTGTGGGGTCATTGCAACTGTATATCGAAAATTTGGAATTTGCCGCCACCGTGCGGTAGCGACACATAGCGGGCCTAGAAAATTTACACTTATGTTATATTGACTCGTACCTGCATGAAATCGATAGGAAAATGATTTGTTTTCTCAGAAATGGCAATTATTATAATCGTTATGTCTTTAATTCCGCTGACAGACTAGACGAAACTACGGCATGGATGAAGCCTGACACGGTACTCGCCATTTCCATTACTAGTCATATGACTTCTCAAATATCAAACGATATCGAAAGTCCACTAGTCACGTGATATCAACAACAAACACCTTTATAACGTTGTTTTTCAGAAATTCAATTATATTAAATGAAAGTTGGATACTTTTTGTAAAAACCAGCAATCTGGCCTTTCAAATTTATAAAGGAGAGACAGCACATGTCAGCGTGGTAGTCACGTGATACAACACTCCAGAAGTTGTTCTTGGAATATATAAATAAGGAGAAATTTGTGTTCTTTCGTTTTTCTATTTTTATAACAACCAGCATACGACTTTCATTTTTTCTCTACGACATTTGAAAATGTGGGTTGTTAGATTTGTGTACTCATGTGACTAGTAATGCATATCATGAGTATCGGGTCATATTTCATCAATGCCATAGTTTTATCTCTTTCAGCAAAATAAAGACATAACGATTTTACTGCTCACAATTTCTGAGAAAAAAATTAATTTTCATATCAATTTCATGCATGTATCACTCGATCTAACAAGGTTTAAAGTTTTCTCAGCCATCCGGTAGGAGGCTAAGCCGTGCCACCACCATGTTGGTCTCTTGAGATGCTAGACTGGTTTTCATACCGTCCATGTAAGAAAGATATGGATGTCAGCCGACTTTGAAAATAAATTCAACTACCAATCCAATCCATTGAGCGTTTTAATTGACTTAGCATATATGTTTATTGCAAGCACTCAAATGATCCATACGGCACCCTCCGATCATTCTGTTTAGAAGTCGATAAATTTAACTCACGATCAGTTTTAGTTACTTCTCCATTACGTGATCGTTTCGGGCGTCAAGTGGTGGCGGAAAATTCTCAAATTTTCCCGACTTTAATCAAAATTTGCAAAATTCAAGGACTTATCAAGGTCGGGAAAAGAATTGCCATTTCTCCCGACTTTTTCCGATTTCCCCAGTAGCGTGGGAACCCTGTTAAAGAGAAAGATAAAAAAAACTCTAGAAGATAACAATTCCAAAAGAAATATTTACGTGAAATACCGCGAGATGACATTAACGGCGATGATGTTTACATTCTGTATAAGCTATAAATTAAAAATGAAAGGTAACAGTTATAGATCCTTCAAATACAGGTTTCCAATTTTGTATATAAACCGCATTTACTGTAAATCGTTCCTGTTTTTCTCTCGAGGTATTTCTCTCTTTCTTAACCGAATTTCCACGAAAAAGCTTGTGCCTTGCAGAGTGTTAGTCGGTTAATTTGATAAAACTGTTTCATTGTAAATGGACGCCGACAGGGTATGTATTCAGATCGATATTCATCCTTCGTAAGCTAGGGATGAGACAGGTACATACACAGTAAACCAGTCACTTGCAATTTCATACAGGGAGCAGGACAGATAAGTGATTTTTAAATTCACACACTTTGATGTAAATTAATAAACGGTTCCTCGCTTGGTTGAGTGAGCTAAGTTAGGACACAGTTATTGGCTTATTATATAATCGGAAAACTGTAACGACGTTTTGCCGGTAAGAATAGAAAAATCACACTCGGATTACACAACTCCCCATAATGGTCCCCTGAAACGAGGTCATGTTATGCTGAAATTTCGATCCACCAATTGAATTACAGCTTTCGTATTTGCAGACGTGCAAATATATAATTCGAAAAATATCGTTTTTAACCCGAAATGCAGCAATTTTTCTATTGAGAATATAGTGGACCATAAATTCAAATGGCCAGTATGACATGAACCGTTATCCGTGTTAGGTGGATCAGCTCATTATTAGTTTTGCTTGATTTTGATCAGACTGAATAATTTTCCCCTGGATCAGAATTTCTCTTCCAGGGAAGTTTTACTATTTTGTCGAATGGTCTGATTACACTTTTTCACGACAGGTTTAGATGGCCGTTATTTGACGGCAAAAGATTTAGGAACATTGAAGGGCAGGGGATGAAAACAGCTGAAAAATTAAAAAACTGAGCAAATTTCAACATAACTTTTATGTTTTTAATAAGAACTAAAGTGTAGCATTATTTCAGTCCATTATTGAACCAGAAAATTCTATTGTGTTTAGACAAATTCAAGCAGTGTTATTACGTATCCATATGAAGTCGATTTAATTCTGTCACCAGAATGACGAGTCACGGGCCAAGTTACACATTTCAAGGTAACACTAAATAACCCCACCCCTCGCCGAAGCCAGCCTATTCCTTGATCGTCGACAAGTTATGTTTCGTAATATTTTTGCTTAAAAAATGACGACGATAGGTAATCATGTACATTTATGCATTCTGGCAAATAGTGTGTTGGGTCAAATCTTTCAGAACCCGCACAGCCTTTAGATTTATTAATTCGGTTTGATTATATTTAACTAAAATCTTATTATATTTACATCGTAAAAATGCAGAGTCTAGGGATTTCCATTTATCGCGTTCTTGAAATTGTAAGCAGGATCACGACAGATAAAATGATGTATCAGATTTACTTCGGTCTTAAAATGAAATTAAGTTCTTGTAAGTGAAAATGTCACATATGTCCCATGACGTCATCGTCCAGAAACACATGTACATGAGGATATGAAATATGGTTCCAATATTAAATGTCGTCTATATCTGTGGCATCATCGCTGTTGAATAGGCATTTTTCAACTCTATAAACGAAGCTGAAGTAGTTGGAACAGTTGATGCTAACGCTGAATTGTCCGCCTTGTTTTGACCACTAGTCTGGTCCCCTGCTTAGTATGCTCCCTGCGATGCACTCCGCTATACTATACTAGGGAGCATACTAAGCAGGGGACCAGACTATTTGCCTACCAGCTATCGATTGGATATTGCTGTCAGTTGACCACCCGACATGTGATCAAAATTCCGAGCAAATTACGAAGTTCGCCGAAGTCTCCATGAAATGGTCTATTGCATGAACTATTAAGAGAGAGCATATTTAAGCAACGTTCAGGTTTTGTAAAAATGAGTATGAATACAGTGATTCAAGTAGCTCATAGTGTAAAACCTTGTATTATTTGAGGGTTAGGCGTCGAAAATTTAAATCGCGTTTAAAAGAGGTTGGTGGGTTTGAAGAAGCAAAAAAATTGGTTTAAATGCTTGAAAAATGAAATGCTCAAATTTCTAGAAATAAAAGAACTTTATATATCTAATATATTTGTTGAAAAAGTAAATTTTCTTGTGGGATAGAAAAAAAAAAGATAATAGCTGGAATGAAAATATTAAACTCCTCCCCAAAAATGTGTTTGTGTGTGTGTGTGTGAGAGAGAGAGATGTTATGGGTTTAACGCCATTTTCAGCACAAGATAGGCTATACATGTCGACCAGTATTAATGGTGGAGGAAGAACCCTGGAAAACTCCGAAAAGAACCACCGACCCACGAGAAGCTACTAGCAGGCTTTCTCACTTAACCACGTTAGCCGAGTCTGGACTCGAACTCATGCAGACAGCTGAGATGGCAGTGATCCGTAACGGTCAGCGCTTTAGACCACTCGGCCACTCAAGGTCGAGAGAGAGAGAGAGAGAGAGAGAGAGAGAGAGAGAGAGAGAGAGAGAGAGAGAGAGAGAGAGAGTAGTTTATACCAACCATGAACGCATATATTTTTCGGGAAAGAGAAATTATTCCTTACTAGGGGGAAAACATAGGGGTTGGAGGTCACTCAAGGGTAATCGGTAACGGGGAAGAAAAAAAACCTACTGTGCTAGACAGGCCCATATTTTTACACAAAGATGAAAACAACAATGGACTATTTTCGAATTTCATACAATCGAGAACCAGGAGAATTTATTCCTGCGCTAAAACGACTCAGGAGTCAATAATCCAGGTAGAAATCACCCGATGTGAATTGTTTCTGACACCAGGACAAGTATTTTTACCTTCACCTACTTCCCATTTCTGTTTTTAGCAAGTGCTTGCCAAAAGAAAAAAAAGAAAGAGAGAGAGAAAAAAAAAACACCAGTATAAACCGACTGGAAGTGAAATAGTGGTACGCATTCACCCTTCAGTGTATTGTCTGATTGACGAGTACGTAAATGCTGCAAATAAAAATCGTTGGTTGATCTGTTTTTGAAGTGTTAAAAATGTTGATAAAATCTGCTGACACATTATACACGTAAATATACTTTGTCTAGGGTAAAGACGGGATTGTCTTATGACGTTGTAAATTATGGCCTTCTAGGTCATTTTCAAGGCCTGTTTGTCCCTGTCAAATTGCAGGATATGGCCGATGTGTATCAACATGCCCAATACCGATCAGAGTACATGGCTAGGTGCAAGTTCTTATATTCGAGTTAGCCTAAAGTATCTAAAGCCGAAATGGAACATTTGATGGGGTGTACTTTTCTACCGTATGTATACGCTTATATGTCTTGTCCAACAGCACTTACCCATATCTGCCTTCGCACCATGCGCCAGCAGATCTTGGTCTGTAGAGTTTGTTAGGAGTAATCAGTAGTGCAAACAACATAGTCTCTGATATGCATGCACATTACGCTAAGGGAGAGCACGATCCTTGTTGTTTGCAATTTGGCTGGACTTACAAGCTAACATTTAATTGCCGACTCTTCCATCCATGTTTTTCTCTATCTGCTAAATCTTCGTCAGAAACATTAATGATAGAGATGACGTCAGTCATGTAAGCCGAGTGTTTGGTTTTATTGGTTAATTTGCTTTTAATTACACTGTTAACATGGTGGGGTATGCTGCCATGGAAAATGGGTGCTAGGTGTTTTTTTTTTATTTAAAGGAAACACTAACCCAGGCTGTACTGATTGCGTCTTGTACCCGTGACCTTGGAATTATGCACCTGAGGTTCTACTAGTTGAATTTTTTAATACTTAATTAGGGTGACCCTTGAAGTCGCAGTATCGCGACTTTACAGCCGTTGTCTCATGGTGGTGAGTTTTCTTATCTGAATAAAAAAATAGCGCGGTCCCTCGCTTTAGAGCGTCTCGTTTAACACCTTTATAACAAGGGTACAGTCATGTGGATCCAATTATATATGTTTGAATTCTCTTTTCCATAGAAAGTACCCAAGTTTAAGGCGCCCACTCCAATAACACTATGTGTGTGTGTGTGTGTATATATATATATATATATATATATATATATATATATATATATATAGATATATATATATATATATATATATATATATATATATATATATATATTCGCAACAAGTCTATACAAGCTGGTTGTATCTTTAGTTTCAACCCATGTGGAGACAGCCATGTAGAGGTCCACAAACACAACGTTTTTGTGTTTATTTGTCTTATATATGTTTTGTATTTGCCTTTGAAAAAGACTCATTAAAAGTCGAAAGCGCTCAGGCTAGTAAGTTACTAGTTTTACACTGTTCGCCGTCAGTTTATTGTATCTATATATAGATACAATAAACTGACGGCGAACAGTGTGAAACTAGTAACTTATATAGATACAATAAACTGACGGCGAACAGTGTGAAACTAGTAACTTATTAGTCTGAGCGCTTTCGACTTTTAATGAGTCTTTTTATTCCATTAGGTAAATCATATACAGTGCGTTTTGAATTAAGATGAATGTGTTCATAATAATTTATGAAAAAATGGTATGTGTGGAGGTTTTTTCTTTGTATATATTTTCAGCTCTGCTGGTCATTGAAAAGAAGGGCTTATGGGATAGCCTGTTGTCCATGCGCTGTGCATCATCCAGCCAGTAGTAACTGTTTGTTTTCGCTACTCCAAAAGTGGAGTATACTTTGCTACTCCAAAAGTGGAGTATACTTTTGGAGTATTTCCCTGACTCATTGCACACAACATTCATGCAAGGGTCTAGTTGTTTCTAAATGAAGATCGCTACGACTCTTGAATGGTCAGATCTTATGAAATTTTCACACACACACACACACACACACACACAGACATATATATATATATATATATATATATATATATATATATATATATATATATATATATATATATATATATATATATATATATATATATATAATAGCCGCATCAGCAGCCATCTTGAAAATCTTGTTATCTCAATTTCTCCTGAATGCATGGTCACTTCAGGACGAGATTTTAACTAAAAGACGTCTTATGATATCTAGCCGGTCTTTTGTACAATGTTGTCGATCTATCTTCTAATATCCAATGTGGACGCAATGGCAGCCCTCTTACAAATCTTTTCATCACAACTTAAATTGAACAGAAAGTCGTATTGATATGGGGTTTTCACCAAAAGATTTCTAATGATGGCCAATTGGCCTTAAATGAAATGGCGCTGTTCGGGTTTTCAATATGGCCGCCACAGCAGCCATTTTGCAGATCTTGTTAGTGCTACTCTTCCTGAATGAAAAGTCATATCTTGAAAATATTTTTTTTTATATCTCTTTTCCTCTCCAAATGGATGGTTATATCAACATGGGGTTTTCAACATTATGCTTCGTATTATACAGAGTTATTTTTAAATGAAAATGGTGCCACTCATACTTCCGGTATGACTGTCACTGTATTACAAAAATGTATTTCTTAACGTTTATATTTAAGTGTGTGTGTGTGTGTATGTGTGTTTGTATATATATATATATATATATATATATATATATATATATATATATATATATATATATATATATATATATATATTTGCATATGGTGGAATTTGACACCAAACAATTTTGAAAAATATAGAGTAAACTCCAAGATGCAATATTGCGTGTGACGTTGTTTCTTCGCTTGCCGCCGTGTTTGTACGTATTTGTGTATAAATGTACTAGTATTTACCGTTAATCGCGACTCACAGTTGGGATCAGACAGCAAGATGTGCATGTAATACAAGGTATTCGGGTGAAAGCACGTGACTGGAATTAACAATCGTGGTTGCGCTTGTTAAGTTCTACGCAGACTGTAGTTGATTACGTAAAATGGTTATAAGTGTGACTTGTACATGTTCACGGGGTTTTAAATAGTGATTTTGAATAATGGTATCCTTTATTTAACCGCTCCGGTGGCCTAAGTAGTTAGAGCGTCCGCTTGTGATGTTGGAGGTCACGGGTTCGAACCCCGGCCTAGTCAGACCAAAGACGTGTATAAAACAATGGTATCAGCAGCTGGTTCGCTTGGCGCTCAGAATTAAGAGGTTAGTGTTGGGACTGGTTGACCTGCCCTTGTGTCAGAATAATGTGACTGGGTGGAAAATGACTCTTCAAGTCTCAACGCTAGATATTAAACTGCCACACACCGCAGCCATTGGAACCTTACGAGTAAAGTCTACATTAAAAATCAGAATCACACACACACACACCTAATTTTTCAGCAGTTGAATACTTGATTCAACTGTTTTTCTCAAACTTAAACTTTCTGTGCTTAGTAAACAATGCAGGGTATCAAGTAATCTTATCAAATCGTAAAACTTGACCCAGATATAATTCAAGGTTATTTTTAGGTCTCTTTATCCATCTCGTGTCAGAAGATATCACAAAATATGTATCAGCATGCTATGTTCACCGCATAAATATTTGTCTTAGCTATCACAGTAGCACAATTTCAAGTTTGCAGACGATGAACCAGTTATTGTATGCCGCACTAAACTATATCATCATGAAATCTTCCACATATGATTGTACTATTTGATTACTACGTATGTATGTATGTAGGTAGATAGGTAGATAGGTAGGTAGGTAGGTATGTAGGTAGGTACGTAACGTATGTATGTATGTACGTACGTACGGACGTACGTACGTACGTACGTACGTACGTACGTACGTACGTATGTATGTATGTATGTATGTATGTATGTATGTATGTATGTATGTATGTATGTATGTATGTATGTATGTATGTATGTATGTATGTATGTATATATATATACACTGAGATAAACAATAATGAAGATATATATGTGTAAAGTACCATTTCATTTCTCGATCCCAGGCAGCCTGCTGGCCTTTTTCTGTCTGTCTGTAGCCAAGAAGATAGAAAATAGTGAGCCAGCTTATGAAATTAAATAGATTTTTAATTTCGATTTGATACTAGCCACAATTCTGCCAATCCCTCACACTTTAATTTCCGCTCTGAATACTTAAAGCCCTGTGTGTTTTTTTTTATAAAACCTGGTAGACTTAATTAAAGTCATCGTTCGAAAGTGTATCGCGTACCGTATTGGGAGTCGTATCTTCAAGGCGAACTTTACTGTTCCGTATTTTTCGTCACGCTTTCTCTTCCGCTTCATAACTCTGCAACGGTTTAAGATTAAGAAACGAATTGTTTTATTTGTACATCATCAGTAAAAGGAGTTTCATGTGCCGCAATAGACTTTCCAACTTTAATGTGAAGGACAAGGTTAATATTTAAATTTTAATCACTTGGCTTTCGGTTTATTAACTTTAGGTTAGTTGGGATTAAAGTATGAAACTTCGTATTCTTATGCATCAAAAATTGTCATGACAGTATTTTGGAGTTCTATCATGTCATTAGAAATTTTTTTTTTTATTGTGTTTGGGTTTTATCCTCAAGACCAAAGTGTTATGTCAGTTTTAAGGTGTCCTGTGCTTTTGCTTTATATTATAAAAGCTGTTTGGTCTATACATTTATGCGTCTTAGTTTGCTCTTCAGTTTAAATGGCTCTGCTAATTTTTAATGATTGCGTGTTATCTAATTTTCCTCCAATTCTTTTTGAGATAGGGCGATGAAAATTGGTTATTTGGTAAGACTTCCTAGGAAGTGTATAGCGATGTCTTTCTTAAAGGTTATAGTCAGATTTCACTGTTTCTTCTGTTACCTGACCAAACTTGGCGAAAGACACAAATTTGCTGGTTCACGTATGTTTTTATCGAAAAAAAATTTAGTTTGTAATTTTATGTAACAATTATGCCACTCTTTTTAAATTACTCGTTGTCTTTGAGAACACTTTTATATTGCTTTGCGATTACGTCGTTGTTTCACGGAACATTTTTATATGGCTTTGTAATGACATCGTTGTTCAGAGAACACTTATATGGCTTTGTAATTACATGGTTGTTTTAGGCAACATTTTTATTTGGCTTTTGTAATTACACGGTTGTTTTAAGAGAACATTTTTTGGGGGCTTTTTTACTTATCAAGGTCGTTTTAGAGAACACTTTTATATAGCTTTGCAATTACATAATTGTTTTAGACAATACTTTTATTTGACTTTTGTAGTTACATCGTTATTTTAAGAACACATTTATACGTCTTTGTTAATAACCATCTTTGCATGCTTATTATTATGCTTTAAAAAAAATCAATAAAATTAATGTGCAAAAGTCCCAGAGAAAGGGTTAATGTGAAATGTCACTTAAAGGGCAACATCTGACTAACTCACGGTAGCCAAGGTTGTGAAAATATCGGTACTTTACTATAGCGGGACATGTCGTATACCTACGAAAAAAAAAAAAAAGAAGTACACAAAGTGAAAGAATTTATTAATACATTCAAGTACATGAAGTATCGGTTTTCACACAGTGCAACTCAGTTCAATAAATGAATAAATAAAGAAATAAAGAAATTGGTATGCCAGATTGTTCAAACATTTAGATTGTTGGCCCTTGCAGGGATTTTGAGTAATTTAATTGGTTTTTTAGGTGGAAAATATTAACCACTTCCGTCCGACGTACTATCTTTCGGTGGCACATATTTGTGAAGAATCTAGAAGCTTTCATTATAATCAGATTTCGATATCAGTCAAACTTATGTAAGGTTATGTCATCGAAATCTAGGACGAGTTCGCTTAAGAGCAACGTCCGTCCATGGTAGCAAGGTGGGTATCGAATTTAATCTCCTGACCTTGTGAACGAGTTATATGCACTATTTCTGACTAGACTTTTATCAGATTTTTGTAAAGTGTATATTATCAGACATCAAATAAGTTTAAATATGAGCGACATCCACGTATATTAATGAGGTTTTCTTGCAACCGATTGCACTCGGCAGGTCGAATTGTTAGAGCTTGTGAACACAACGTAGGCTAGTTTCTGATCAGATTTTGTATGCAGGTTGAGATCATAAAGAAATCTCAAACGAATTTGATTATGGGTGATAATCACACCTCTGTCTGGTTGACTTAGCGCGTGAATACTCCTGAAGCCATATTTTTATATCTGATTTTGATCAGTTGATCTGTTATGGTATGGATCCTTAATTCACAAATACCTCAGGTTGATTGTGAGCGACATCTACGCATATTAATGAGGTAATCTTGCATCTGATTTCATGGTTTATGTAGGTACCTCTTTTTTTTTGCACCGTTACAGCAATATTACACTGGTTAAGACTTAAGAGATGTCCCCTAGTCTTTTCTAAATGTTACTGTTTAGTTTATTCCCTGCCTACCCTTCCATATGTTTTATTGTGATGAAATAAAATAAGTAATGAAGGTTTAGATTTTTTATATAAAGTTGGCGATGTTATTCTTTGTTCTGTTCTGTGATAGTACGAGTTTTCCCTTGCTTGCCTGAGCTTAGGCTCGTACTCCCTCCGCAAGAATGGAGCGAATTGATATGGCTCGTACTCCCTCCGCAAGAATGGAGCGAATTGATATGGCTCATACTCGTACTCCCTCCGCAAGAGTGGAGCGAATTGATATGGCTCGTACTCCCTCCGCAAGAATGGAGCGAATTGATATAGCTCGTACTCCCTCCGCAAGAATGGAGCGAATGATTGGCTCGTACTCCCTTCGCAAGAATGGAGCGAATTGATATGGCTCGTACTCCCTCCGCAAGAATGGAGCGAATCGATATGGCTCGTACTCCCTCCGCAAGAATGGAGCGAATTGATATTACTCAGACTCCCTCCGCAAGAATGGAGCGAATTGATATGACTCGTACTCCCTTCGCAAGAATGGAGCAAATTGATATGGCTCGTACTCCCTCCGCAAGAATGGAGCGAATTGATATGGCTCATACTCGTACTCCCTCCGCAAGAGTGGAGCGAATTGATATGGCTCGTACTCCCTCCGCAAGAATGGAGCGAATTGATATGGCTCGTACTCCCTCCGCAAGAATGGAGCGAATTGATATGGCTCGTACTCCCTTCGCAAGAATGGAGCGAATCGATATGGCTTTTACTCCCTACGCAAGAATGGAGCGAGTTGACATGGTTCCATGCCCTGCCCCATACTTGCTTGGACTTGGGCTTGTACTTTTCGTGCCTTTCCCCCCGTTGTTAGTTTTACTTTTTTAAATGGTGACTTTTGCGAGAGTCTTTTCATTTCGTCCTTGTGTTGTGAAATGCATATGTTGAATTGTGCCACAATCTCCATGAGAGGGTTGGCACTATCTGAGTTCTGGACCAATAGTTGAGCTTTTCTTATTTCTGCTTAGATTTCATACCTTCACTTATATCATCAAGATCACGTTCACGTATGATGATGAGCGACATTCATGCATATTAATAATTAGGTTATTTAGCATTTGATTGGTTGAGTATATTGATAATCTTGTAATGAGCGACATCTACCATAATAATATATGGTTTTGCATGCGAGCGACTGATATTGTGAAACCTTATAGGCTATAGTTTTGATCAGATTTGGATCCGACATGGTATGTAGGTTTGTTTAATCAAGATCTTTGCCGTGTGCAATACCACCGATTGGGGGTGGGTGGCAGTTGGTAATTTCTAAGATGTGGGAGTCTCGGGCTCAAATTGCGTTTGTGAGAAAGTTGCCCGTTGATCGATAGTTGTTGGGGTTTTCCTGGCTCTTTCACAACTAGATGAACCGTATCGCCTATCATGCGCTGAAAAATAGCATTAAACTCCATAACACCAAATTATATTGAAAGAATGTGAACTTGTATGTATGTATGTATGTATGTATGTATGTATGTATGTATGTATGTATGTATGTATGTATGTATGTATGTATGTATGTATGTATGTATGTATGTATGTATGTATGTATGTATGTATGTATGTATGTATGTATGTATGTATGTATGTATGTATGCAAGGTTGCAAGGAATTTACTATGTGAGTGGGGTACATAATAGAAATTAATGTTTATATAGTTCTAAAATTCCTATTTTGCCTTAAAGAATACGTATTAACCATCCGTCTGGCATGGATGCATGTACTCTAAGGACGGTTGTTTCAGTGCAATGCAGAAGAAATCACTCAAAACAACATGTCAGAATTCAGTAGCCCTTCCAAGGTCAATTTCGTGTATTAGGTACAAGGTACGATATAGTTGATATGTTTTACAATCCGAAATCTTTTATAAAAAAAATATAAATGATGCAGTTTTTCCTTATTTACAAATCTATAAATTCCTGACACAAATAAAACGAAAGCTTCTTATGTATTGTTGTGAACTTGGTCATATGTACCGAAAGGAAATGGTTCGGTTTTCTGTTTTCTGACATCGTTTAACGGGAAATTTAAACTTATGAAGATAAGAACCGAGTGCGAGTGATGCATTTAAAGTTTTGTAAATAAAAACAGACTACTCTGTTTTCATTTTATAAAACGTTTAGAAATAAAATACACGTCCAGGATACCGCAGCATGCACACGACCTTGAATTTCGAAAAGGAGTCGCAGTGAATTTTTCATGTGTTTGAACTGTGATTTCTTCTGGCGTACTTTGGAACCACCACTCTTACACTATATGCTACTATGTCTGCTGGATTGCTATCACATTCTCTTAAGCATGGCATGAGTTTGAATGACATTGAAAAAGTGAATTTCCTTACTGCGTCCTACCTTCCCAGTGAATTTGTCGCCAACCTTGCCTATAAAATATCTCCAGAAAATTGGGGTCTTTTGTTTTTTTTTCTTCTGATTTTCTGGCATTTTTTTTACTACAATGATTTAATTTCAAAGGCCCGTGCCGAAACTGTCAAAAGAAAGAAAACAGTGTTTATGTACTTGTTTGCATAAGATTTATAACCTTCCCTTTAGTTGGCACCATGTTGCCACAATTTGGCTAGTATGTCGTAAAATGCTACTATGCACTATTGCATAAAGTTTGAGTGAAAATGGTGTTACTTTTATCATTTGTCACGTAGTCTGTACTCTTTACACAGTCTGTACATAGTGTGTACACTTTAGACCAGTTCACTTTACACAAAGTACACTTTAGACATTGTATACTTTACGCGTAGTGTGTTTAGTTTAATATTTTTCATATGACAGCATGTTAACACACTTGCGTCACTAGGGGTGTGCGGACCACACCGGGGGACACCATCAGAGGGGTTGCACCAAAATGACTGTATAAAATGTTTGAATTTATGTGCAGGAAGGAGGTCGATGGGGTGACACCATGAATTATCACACATGACGGTGTATGAAAGTTTTGAATTTTGTACAGAAAAGGGGTCCATGGAGTGACACCATGAGTTACCGCACATGACTGTCTATTAATTTTGAATTTTGTGCAGGAAAGGGATCCATGGGGTGACACTATGAGTTACCGCACATGACTGTCTATAAATTTTGAATGTTTGATCAGGAAGGAGGTCCATGCGAGTAACACCTTCAGTTACAGCACTGGGTGACACAACCCTAGTGACGCCAATGTGTTAGCATATCACTTTATGTGATTCTGATTGGTTACACAGATGTATTACAATGTTTCGATTTATGTAAGAAGTCTGCTCTTGCAGATAGGGCTTGAATTGAGACATTTAAGCTACATTTTAAAATTGCATACGAATGTATTCAATTTACTAAACACAATGTGCAACGAGGAGGGGCAAAGTTAATTGGTTACTAAGATTTCTATCCGGTTACGGCTAATACCCGAACCGTCATCTAGTATTCGAGTAATCGTTATAGCCTCGTGATACGAGACAGCTGCTGGTATCATTTTTATAAGTCTTTGGTATGACTCGGCCTGGGTTCCAAAGCATGATCTCCCGCGTCCAATGCGTACGCTCTTAGGCCACTGGGGCGGTCCTAATGTTGATTGGAACGTCAATTAAAGAGACTTAAGTGTTTATTACATTGGGGTGCGCAGCCGTTATCCACACTAGGTTAGCTTATATTTGACAGGTTCAAAACAGGGTACTTTGTGCACCCATGTATTTGGTACCCTGTGCAATGTGTACACCCCTATATATTGTGAATTATGCGTGTATGTGTTCACGTAGTTTGAATCGTATATAAATATTTTCCCCCCACGAACTGTTTTACATAAGAAGCGGATTTTATTAATCCAGCTGCTGTAGAATAGCTATTTGATCAACAATTGAACTTCAGAAATCACTCAGTCCCTTCACCGTTAAGTAATTGGTTTTAAAATCGCAATCGGATCATTGTTGGCCATCTCTGGCGCAACATGTGTGTTGATGCATGATGCAAAAAACCAAACCCATTAAATGTACGCAATGTTTCTAAAGCTACATCCGACCGAGTTTATTCTTGACTCGACTGAAATGGTTTAGCCATGTTAAGATCGAATAGTCCCATGGCATTAGAGCTGGGTACCATGAACAGCTTTGTACCACGATATTTCTGAACGTACCGTGATACGTACCACGGTATATAACAATCATATTAAAACACATATTATGGGACAGGGCCCTGACACTTTTTATTGTAATTTCCGCCATTTGATGGCTGAAAAATGAATCTTGCTCCGATTTATAGCAAGGTAACACCATACTATATCCATGTTTTTTGGGGACAACTCCTCCCCACCCCCACCCCACCCCCAAAACTCACATGAATTATTTTGAGATAAAAGAAAAGAAAATATTTCAGCTGTAAAGAAACTGGCAGTCCATATCCGCTCGAAAATTAAAAAGCCAGTGCCTTGTAGTGGATGAACGTGTTATGTTTATGTATTAATTGTTGTGTGAGATGTATTCTAAAAGCAGAAAAGTGAGATAATTAAACTCAATGTTATAACTGATGCTGTGAAATATTTTGTACTGAAATTAGAAAGTCTATTGATAAAAATAGGAAGCGTTGTTACTGAAGCCAACGATTTTCTAGCCATACCATTGATATAATAGGCAGGGAAACTTTGAGTGGGATGCCAACACCCTGGAAATATTTTTATATCAGATAGGGTCAGTAAACATAAAACACATTTAACAAATTAAAACATTCAGTGGACATGAGAAATTATGTGGCGCTCAAACAGAAAATTAATGCATATGCTTAACACTTTCAAATACGCTCGTGAATAACTAAAACATGACACGTATTTTGCATTTGGCTTTTTTGTGTAGTATAATCCGAAAGTTTTCAGAAAGTTGGATTTTTAACGCAATCTTTTTAAATCTCAGTTGTTGTGAATAATGAAAATACGCTGTTAGTATCGCTAGGTGGTAACAAGATTCTTCGGTGATTTCCGCACATTCACTACGGACGGAAACTACCGTCGTACCTGTATAGCAAAAAAAGTACTGTGCTACGTACCATCAGAAAAAAGTACGGCGGTAAACCGTTATATCGGCAATACGTGCACCTCAAGTTGCAGTGATGAATATTATTAAACATAAATATTATGTAAATGGCTTTGGTCACCTGCCACATGTAGGCTTTCATCTCTGTAAAATGGAGACAAGCACAGGGTATAGCCGCTTTGAGAGGTTTACGCCTCCCCGCCATTGCCGGATTATCCATAGGACAAAGTGGGTAAAGTGCTCAGGACCCCACAAGGCTCAGGATGCCCCGCATATTATCGTCTGATTTCACAAGCATGGTACCTTGAGGCTCAAGGGGCAACGTATATATTTGTCTGATTTCACAGAAGGAACCCCGTCAATTAGCGTTTGATTTCAAAGGCAGTGTTGTTGATAGTACCGTAACCATATCGATGGAAAAAGCAGGATAGCTATGGTCCCCTATGTTTGCTGTGTCAATAGCCCCCAAAAGCCTTAATCCGACCCTGCTTCCTGTGGAAAATGAAGATAGTGTATACAGCACTGAACATAGGCATTTTCAAGAAACAATTGCATAGAAGGACCGAGCTTTGCATTTACTGATGTTGCTATAATTTAAGAAAGAACTATACGATTCCTTCTATCCCGGGACTGAAATATTCATAATAATATATATTCTTTGATCCTCCTTTATACCTCTCTCCGTATCTCTGCGTTCCCAACTGGGACTCGAGCAGGTGTCACTAATCACGGCAGCTATCGCCTAGCTTTCTTGAACCAGCACCTAATTCACTTGGTCATGCGCTCGTCCAAATCAAGAGGATGGAGCAAGAATGAAGGAGAGTTTTACTATACGATAGGTTCCAATGCTCGCTTAATGGGTAACAGTTGCCCTTATGATGAATTATATTGCTTAACCAGTTTAATTACATTGGCGTCATTCCTTTTGAATTTCTCATCATCATGATTCCTTGCGTTCAGTGTGGAATCAACATATTCAGCAAACAAAAATAAGATGTTCATTCTTAATCGCATACTTCTTCATTCATCCATTCGGTACTCATCCCTTCCATTCATCATCAACCCGCTCTTACAGAGAGAGAGAGAGAGAGAGAGAGAGAGAGAGAGAGAGAGAGAGAGAGAGAGAGAGAGAGAGAGAGAGAGAGAGAGAGAGAGAGAGAGAGAGAGAGAGAGAGAGATTAAAGGTACAACAGACATACAGATATACGTACATTAGTGAGTGATTACAAAGGGTTCTAAATGATGGGGCTTTTGCTGGCTGCCATTACTACACAAATATAAATGAAACATAAAACAAGTTAATATTTATGTTTTCGTTATAAACAGGCCAGAGGACCCTTTCAGGAACAGCGCATGCCGCCAAAATCTTTGACCCAAAGGAGCCCCCTGGTCCCAGCATGAAAACGGAAGTACCTGGACCTAGGTCAAAGGAGCTTCTAGCCAACCTTGATGCTATTCAGGTAAAGCACACTAATCGACCATAAAACAATGGCAAGGTAAAAGTCATACTGAAGAATCTACCAGGTAGATATAGGTTTTCCTTGATTTCATTTAGATGAGCTTTAGATGTCCACTGGATTTCGATGAGTATATTTTGCATTCACACAGAGCCGAAAAATTTGTACACATAATAGAACATTCTTCGTTACTTTTACCTCGCCATCGTTTTGTAGCAGAATTGTAATTTACGAGACATATTTTCCCCGATTTTCTGTGGATATTCACTTTTTCTAGGGAATTATTTGGCACCCGTTTTGGTCATATAACGTATGGAAAGCAGGTTACTGATAGGAGAACCATATTGGAAAATCAATGTCGGTAACAGGGTGGCCATTACGAAAACTTTATTATGATCGCTTCACGTCGAAAAGCTTTGGAAGGTTCGTCATAAAAATTGAGAACATATACATTTTAATTTCTTCGTAAACCATTATAAGTATAGTTAGAAATTTGATACATATAATGAGTAGAAAAACATTTATTCTCTTTAAATTATATGTTCGGTCAAGTTATTTGACGAAAGCAAGGTATATAGGTTACTAAAACAAATGCATCTACGAAAAACACGGTTCTGAAAGTTTATACCCAGGGTCAGATGCTAGTAACTGCCGTTTTATAAACGCCATGTTGCATAAAATCAGAGAGTGGACAGATGAAAATGTGAAAGTGACTAATGAAATGCCCCGATATTTTTTGTCATCTTAATTTTAGTTGTCGATTCATGGCACAAGCATTCATGATTTTAGAAGAAAACGAACACACTTTTATTAAGGCTGTGTTCACAGTATAATTCGCAAGCACCTATCGGTTTTCATTATACAGGGTAAATCTGCATGTACCACCAAAATAATATTTGGTCATCGGTAACCCGCTAAAGTCTGATGCTGCTAATATGCTAAATTTAATGATTCGCAAATAATGCGGCTAACATATTGCGATTTACAGTATTCATTGCCAGGTTTAGTTCATTCTTAATGGAAAATGGTAACTCGTGTTCATTCTTTATGGCCACTATGATTTCCGTATTAAGCAACTTCTAGGGGTCCCGAGTGGCCGAGTGGTCTAAAGCGGTGTCCGTTACGGATCACTGCCATCTCACCTCTGTCTGCGTGAGTTCGAGTCCAAGATTCGGCGAATGTGGATATGTGAGAAAGCTTGCCAATAGCTTCTCGTGGGTCGGTGGTTCTTTCCGGTGATTTCCCGGTTTCTTCCTCCACCATTAATACTGGCCGCCATATATAGCCTATCGTGTGCTGAAAAATGGCGTTAAGCCCCACAACAACAACAACAGCAACTTCTTGTTCATTATATTCATGTTATAAGGAAGAGCGTATTTGTTATCAACGTTGTTCATCCGTCTGTTCCCATGTTCTTCCACACAATAATTCAAGTTTTTCATAAAATACGGTCTCCAAACTTAGTAAAAAACTGAAACCAAAACAAAACAAAACTTTTAAAAAAAGAACAAACATTAATAATAAATAACAAACATGGGTCACATTTTTATAATAGCTTGCACCTTATATAAGATACGAAGCCTGGATTTATGTCACATGATTAGAGATCAAGGTCACTAGGACTGAAAGAAGAAATGTTTCCGCATATTATCTATAGTTAAACATAAGATACCTGGACCAATCTGTGTTGATGGCTTGCATGTAGTGCAACGAGAAAGACTATCAGTTTTATTGGTCCAAAGATCAAAGTTCAAGGTCACTAGTAGTGAAAGAAGAAAAATGGTTTCCACATAATGTTTCGTTCATCATCATGGACTGAGGATTAAACTTTTCTGATGATTTTCACTTGGCACACAAAAATCTATCGATTTTAGGGTGAAAAGGTCAAAACTATAGGTAATTGCTTTAAAAAAATGGTTTTCACAAAATAACTTTAGTTCTGTCTCACATACCTTGACTAACATCATGGATAACTTACAATTGTCTGTTAATCGTGGAGTCATAAAGTTACGAGTAATTATCTCTGGCTGAACAATTAAATTTTTTTCCCGCCAATCAGATCAATTCTCGACCAAGTACTTTCACAAACGTTTGTACATAACTGAACAAGAAAGAATTATATTGATTTACACTGATTTTATTATACTGATTTGCACTGCTAAAGTTGAAGGTCAAGGTCACTGTCATTCACAGAAGAAAACTGCATGCTGATAACTTTACCAGTCACTTAGGGTGATAAAGGCTCCTTCATATTTTGAGGTCTAAAGGACGCGGTTATGGTAAGTTTAAAACTATATTAATGATTTCTGCATGTAAGTTTAGTTCGAGCCCGCTTACCTTAACCAAAGGTCAGGCCGTAGTTACAGACTAGTGACACCCAGCTGTTGCCTGTATGGTGGACTATTGCATTTTCTTCATGCGTATACTGTACCGTTGATAGCACTCTTCTTTTAGATTTTAATGACATATTTCTCATTGAACTAAATCATAATTTGAACTGTCATCATTAAAGATGTGTTAAATCAGGGAAACTATATATAGTTTAATACAAGCAGGTTAGAGAATTTAAATTCGTACTCTACGGAGTTTCGAACCCAGATAGTACTGTCTGTTCTGCCTGGTATATATATATATATATATATATATATATATATATATATATATATATATATATATATATATATATATATATATATATATATATATATATATATATATATATATATATATATATAAAGTGTCGTGTGTGATTGGTGCCTACAAGCTTTGTATAATTGGTCATGGGGTGAATTTTCAATATTGAAAGTATAATTAGTCGTCAGGTAATTTTCAGTATTTGAGTATTTGAGGTGTTGATTCCTTAAGGTGTCATGAATGGACGTTCAACTACAATAGGCCAGGTGGAACACCAGTTTTGTAGCCAATTGGGTTTGAAATTACATTCAAAATAACATTGGTTACGGATGAGGACTAACTCTGCATGGGCTCACCCGCCTGGTAATTTTGTGAGCAAGCAATTTAGCGGAAAAACGGTCATTTCATGGTCCACTGCATTGAATTTTTTTTCTCCACACATATTTGTGTCCCACTTGATTACTACTGCCATTTCCATGATCTATATATGTGTTTCACTGTGTCACAGTGTACATTTGAGTTAACTTTCACTCACTGTTGGAGAGTGGTTGGCTGTGACAGTAGATGGGTCAAATAAGCCCATGAAATGTTTGTCATGCAAATGTTTTATTTATTACGTTGCTCTCCGTCATCTTACAAATATAAAATATAAACAAACTTAAACAAAACATTCACACTTGTAGAATGGAAATACGGACAAACTTCTTCAGAATGAATTTTCTCACCAGTCCAGTCATGCCTATTACAAGTCATCATGTCGCTTACTCAATCTAATTAAAATCACCTGTTCATGTAGGACATTAAAGATCTATTTTAATCAGATTGGTAATATAATGTATATATCCAAAAATAATGCTTGATTTTTAAACTCGATGATCTGTCTATTGTCCACTTATTGCTGACAATTTATATAATATAAAATTGTCCTTTGTGCTTCATTACACAATATATACAAAAAACAATAAAACTTTAGCAGAAGCATTCGACTAACGAGTACTAGCTTTTGAAAAAGCTAATTTTTTTTGTTTTAGAGAAACGTTAAAAAATGACGTCAAGAGGCAGAATTTCTGATGCAGAAACATTATCATTTTGCTGAGGATGTGTACGATAACTAAACTGGTACCATGCAACTAATAAAGTACGGTTTCCAGTTGGGCCGGAATGGGGGAGTGGTCCATGTGTGTGTGTGTGTGTGTGTGTGTGTGTGTGTGTGTGTGTGTGTGTGTGTGAAATTACTTTTGTGGTAACATCGGCTGAATTCATATTTAGTTGATTTAGATCAGTAACTGGCCTGGTTAGTGCTTACACGTGTATTGACCGCTACATGCCATCTGACTTCCGCTGACACCTTTGCTATTTTACGACGGAAATCCTGTAAATTTAATCCTATTAATATTCAAGAGACAAAGGACTTCATGAACTCTTTGAATGCGATGGCGATAGATATTCATCTTGTCTCATAAATTATATATGCACGCCAACACCGAAGCCTTGTTAACGAGGCCAAAAGTATACATGACACAAATTGATTTTGTACCTGTGTACAATTGACACCGCTTGCCAAAACTGAAACTGATTTTAGAAAACCCTGCATGACCTGAGAATATAGGCAGACGATACGTGATTGTTATATTTCTGCCAAACAGGTGACCGTTTTTATTCTGGATTTTGAGTACATTTTCATTTGGATAGGTGAAATACATTCCGAAATTAATATATTCTTTAATTTGACGCGAAGCAACAAATACTGCTGACATGTGACATTTCTTGCAGAGATTTTGAACGAGGTAGCCAATAATTTGTCAACTTAGAAGCTGTGCTCCGTCTTTAAACGCCAGTAGGGTGAGCAATGCTGTGCAGATAAAGTTCCTTTGTTCCTTATTCCTGTAAAAATCTAATCAAAGTAAAGCTTGGTTCATAGTGAAAGTTTTATAAAATTGGAACAAAAAAACGCGAAGTTAGAGGAATTGAAATTCATATATAATTGACATCACAATCTTTATTACCTAATAAATCAGAGGACATGACAGTAATAAAAGGTAAATTTGAGTGTCGAATAAACAACATTTGACAGCTGGTGGCAGGTATTTTGTTGGTTGGTTGGTTTAAAGTCAGTTTCAATACATCAATGGATATATCTGATTTTAAAACTGGCTACATTTCTCAGTGACAAAGATCGATTTGGTAGCAGTTAACCATGCAGTTTGATACAGCGCTGTCATGCTCGTTGTTATGTGTGTACAACTTTCATATTTATTTACTGGCCAGTATTTGGTCTGTTTCTCTTGTTCAGAAGTTGTTCTTTCTTGTTCTCTGTTGTTGTTGTTGTTGTTGTTGTTGTTGTTGTTGTTGTTGTTGTAGGGTTTAACAAGGGCTTAGAATATTGAATATTTGAATATTGAAGCTGTTTTTAATGGAATAGAGGAAGTAGTTAAAGTTGTAAATGGCTTAATATACAAAAACCCAAAAATGAGGGGGGGCGAGTGGTTTAAAGCGCCGTTTAACACCATTTTCAGCACGAGATAGGCTATACATGGCGGCCATTTGGGTGGAGGAACCCGGGAAAACCCCGGAAAGAACCACCAACACATGAGAAGCTACTGACAAGCTTACTCACATACCCACATTGTCCGAATCTGAGACTCGAAAATACGCAGAGGCGAGATGGCAGTGATCCGTAACGGTAAGCGCTTTAGGCCACACACCCCCTTTGGTTTTTGTAGTGAGCCTTTTACAACTTTAACTACTTGCTCTATTCCATTAAAAACAGCTTCAACTTTTCAAAGGCACCCTGTTTCATCGTATTTTCTGATGTTTGTGGACATAAAAATTATTACTTTCGTCTTTACGAAAATAAATAAAATATTTAATTGTGTGTCCGAAATGAAACAAACTTACGAAAATTCAAAGCCCTTGCAAACAAACTCGTTCTTGCTTGATTAGACTATCAGTTTAGTCAAACAGCAGATTTATTGTAGTTTAGATGTACAATCAATGAAAACGGACATGATCGCATTGTTTAGTGTTTTATTTACGTTCACAATAAAACTCAAGTATATAAAAAAGAAAAACAGGCCAACTTCAAACTTGTTTTAATCTAGTAACGAAGAAGACATTTAACACAAATATTAATATACACTATAGCAACAAAGTGCCCGAACATTGATTTCCATTTCCAATACACGTATGGACTTGCATTGACAAGCTTAAGTGTGAGATACCAGGTGAGCGATTGCGGACTTCTGTCGAACTTGTCACACTTATTCGCCCAGTCGGAGTTAACAATATCAATTGAGCATGATATAAAGCGAGTCTGCGCTGTAAATGGAATATATTTATTATTTTAGCTGAAATCGTAAACCAGATTTCCTACCTGTCATTAACGGAACCCCATATGTTCCTAAAGATATATTATATTTATACATATTGAGGAAGTTAGGTACATTACCAATATATATATATATATATATATATATATATATATATATATATATATATATATATATATATATATATATATATATATATATATATATATATATATATATATATATATATATATATATTAACTGCAACTCGTGACTTGACATAATGCACACAGATAAACAAAGTTGTTTTTTTGGACAGTGCTGTCTTAACGACCTTGACACCATTGACGTAAGATTCTGTTATCTCGTCGAGCAAATATCTGTTGACATGATCACTTAAACAACTTTGACCGTTATTGATAGTGGCGCAGATAATATTTATGAAACCAATATCAGCTCATTGTAAAAGTTATAATTCTAGCAAAATATTATTTTTCTTCAGATTTTAGAGTGGACTCGTTCAATTTCAGTCAAAGCTTTAGTACTTACATATTTGTTCCGTTTTCTGCGTTATGGTACCAAAAAGTGTGGCTATACCTTCTAACGCTACTTTTTTATGTTCATCTCTCATTAGCTCCAGCTACTGATGACATCTGCATTACGCAAATTCTGCTTTCCCTATGCAGATGGATTGCACTGCCATTTAAATCGATGAGGTGAAATTTATTTCCCGGGTTTTTTTTGTCAGCATTTTATCACCATCGTGCTTATTAACACTAAGTACAGAATCTCTCTCTACCGCGCTACGCACATCGTTTAAAATACTGTATTTCCCAGTTCCATTTCATAACAGTATGCAGTAAATAAAAGTTGTTAATGGCTTACAGGGGTCTTTTTCTGTATCATGGTTTCGAAATTTACAAGATGCTGCTTGTCAAACTTCATTAAGTTCCGGTGTTTCTCAATTTTCCACTTCTTTTTGGGCGTTATGAGATTGCTTACTATACGTAATATCTATTTACCTCCTAAACTCAAGAGCATAGCAAGGTGAAAAACTACGAACTTCTGAAACTGAAGATTTTACAACGGAAGTGTTCCAATAAGCATGGGAAAATTTTGCATTTCGTATTTTTTATACGAAGAACTGTGCTTTATTTAAATTAAATCAAGATATATAATAGACTGACTGTAGAAAGTCTTGACCATACACAAAATAGTGGTGTCAAGTGTGTGGAACTGATTTATTACTAATAAAATAACAGACGTGACCACCAATATGGATGGAGGAGGGTTAATATTCACAATCGGAACAGCACTCGGTCATTTACGTCAGATCATTAAATAATATCAGAAATAGCCGTAGGAATACATGTCGTTTTTTGTGTTTGATGATTCGCCACTGATGATGCTTTTCAAATATTACAACAATGGCCGACAATGCTCCTATTGTGACTTTGTGTCCGTCCACTGCCATTAGGTTCAATAAAACAAAAGTAGTTCTTTATTTACTACTCTTAGTAATTCTATGTTGTTGTTGTTGAGCGTAACGCCATTTTTCAGCACACGATAGGCTATTCATGGCGGCCAGTATTAATGGTGGAGGAAGAAACCGGGAAATCACCGGAAAGAACCACCGACCCACGAGAAGCTACTGGCAAGCTTTCTCACATATCCACATTCGCCGAATCCTAGACTCGAACCCACACAGACAGAGGTGAGATGGCAGTGATCCGTAACGGACAGCGCTTTAGACCACTCGGGGCCCCTTAGTAATTTTACTGTAAGTAGAGACAATGAACTACTTTTGGCATATTGCCAAGATACTTTACACCTACATTCATCCAATGTTCTAGTTGGTCCTAAATGAAAATGGTGCCAATCTGATATCCAACATATCTCCACAGCGGCCATCTTGAAAATCCTGCTTTCACTTCTTCTGAATGGATAGTCATAGATGGCGCTCTATAGTCTCGTATTTTGCATATGGTTATGTTTTTAAAGAAAAAGAACTTCCCCTATGTTCCTCACAGTTTATACTGGAGAGTTCATAAATATATTGTAGATCTTGGGTATTGTTCAAAGAACTTTTAATTTCTTTTTTTTTGGTATATGATTGATGGGTGTCATATGGGTTATAGAGTATAGAGCTGGACCTTAATACAAATGTGCACCTTTCAAAAACTGCTAGCTCCGCTTGGTCATTTTCACTTCTAGGACATCGGAGGTTAACTGTAAAATTAAGAGCCGATAGTTGTTTGTTTTTACAAATTTATATAAGTTAATTCATTCAAGGTACTTTAAGCAGCTGATATTGTCTAGTCGACAGACTTCATTTTCTCGATTTTAATAACTGCTCGAGAGTGTTTATTTAAGACTAATTCAGGCAGATTTTTTTTTAGTACAAGGTAGCAGGCATTTTAGTAAGCCTGTACTTAGATCACGTACAGTTTCAACAAGTACAATATCCAAAGAAATTTTAGACACAGTGCATGAAAGTTACATGTAGGTATACCAACATTCTCTCCATTGTGTTAGTTGCAAATGTAAACAACTTCATTTTACGCCCGCCACTCTCGTAGAAGTTCATAGTATCTGCAGAGTGATCCCAATATTAACGCGGGTTTTCACTAAAAAATATTGTTCTGTTAGTCTTAAATAAAAATGGCACCGATCTGTATGCATACTTTGACCGCCACAATGGCCATCATGAAAATCTTGTTAAACTATTTCTCCTGAATGTCTAGGGGGTTTTCACCTGTACACTTATCACGATGTCTAGTTTGTCCTAAATGCAGATAGTGCCGATCTAATGTCCAGTATGGCCGCCACAGTGGCCATCTTGGAAATCTGGCTATTGCTAATTACCAACCATGAAAAGTATTTGCCTTCTTGCGATATCTAGTTGGTCCTGAAGGAAATAGTTACTACGATCCTAACACACAGAAATGTGTTAACAAAAATAAAAATGTCCTCATTTTGGTATGAATAAAGTCATTATTTTGACAAATTGCACAATTTTGAACCATGATGTGTACAAGCTAAATTTGTAAAACGTTGCTGTCCCAAAATTTATTATAAAATTTAGGAACTTTTTTTTATCCATGTGGTAATGCAGCTGTTCATCACATTGACACAAAATGGAGAAAACCGAAGCAAATTGAAGGTGTTTGTCTTACAAAATATATAATAACAAAAAAAAATCCACATTTTTGAGTAGATATAAAAAGATATTTCACTCAAGTGGAAATATTTTGTTTCGTCACGAACCATTCGTAACAACGTTTCTTTCCCACCTCAGTCGTGAAATATTTCCGTGTATCTATCTAATTAATAAACGTAGATATCGTATACGAAACTTTAGGGCCCAGGTCCTAAATAAGATACAAAATGTTTATAATTTTATTTATATTTTTGGATTTGGTCAAGTATTATTCCACGACAAAATGATGGCGAGGTTGGAAGTTCGTATGCATGAACGTATTTTGTAGAGGTATGTCTACTGTATACAGAGACATGTCAAGGTTTCTTCTTCAATTGATATTGTTTACCCTCTTTTTCAAACCCAATAAATAGTGATAATGGAAATGACCTAGCTCACCACAACTCTAACGGGGTACGCTCGACATATTTTGGTAGCAACTTGAGTGCCCGTTTTTATGATTGTTAGTTATTTGATTGTAGGCTGTTCATAGTGGTTGGTGACTTAATTGTACGCCGTTTATTGCGGTTAGTGATTTGATTGTAGGCTGTTGTTCATTGTGGTTAGTGACTCGATTGTACGCAGTTTATTGTGGTTAGCGGTTTTATTGTGCCAATATTGGTCGGTGGCTTTTTGTATGCCGTTTATTGTTGTTAGTGGTTTATTGTACGTTGTTTATTATATTTAGTGGCTTTGATTGTATGCTGTTTATTGTGGTTAGTGGCTTGATTGTACGCAGTTTAATAAGCTTAATTTTTTTTATTGAACGCTGTTTATTGTGGTTAGTGGCATGTTTGTACGTTTTTTATTGTGGTTAGTGGCTTAATTGTCCGCTGTTTATTGTGGTTAATGGCTTGATTGTACGCAGTTTAATGTGGTTAGTGCCTTGATTGTACGCAGTCTAATGTGGTTAGTGTCGTATTGTACGCAGTTTAATGTGGTTAATGGCTTAATTATACGCTGTTTATTATGGTAGTGGCTTGATTGTACGCAGTTTAATAAGCTTATTTTTTATATTGAACGCTGTTTATTGTGGTTAGTGGCATGTTTGTACGTTGTTTATTGTGGTTAGTGACTTAATTGTCCGCTGTTTATTGTGGTTAGTGGCTTCATTGTACGCAGTTTAATGTGGTTAGTGGCTTGATTGTACGCAGTCTAATGTGGTTAGTGGCTTATTGTACGCAGTTTAATGTGGTTAATGGCTTAATTATACGCTGTTTATTATGGTAGTGGCTTGATTGTACGCAGTTTAATAAGCTTATTTTTTATATTGAACGCTGTTTATTGTGGTTAGTGGCATGTTTGTACGTTGTTTATTGTGGTTAGTGACCTAATTGTCCGCTGTTTATTGTGGTTAGTGGCTTGATTGTACGCAGTTAAATGTGGTTAATGTTTTAATTATACGCTGTTTTTTATGGTTAGTGGCTTGATGGTACGTTGTTTATGGAGATTAGTAACTTGATGATACGTTGTTTATTGAGGTTACTGACTTGATTATACGCAGTTTTTTTGTGGTTCGTGGCTTGATTGTACACTGTTTATTGTTGTTGTTTACTGATTGTACGCAGTTTAATGTGTTTGTGGTTTGAATATACACCATTATTGTGGTTAGTAGCTTGATTGTACATTGTTTATTGTGGTTAGTGACTTCCATCTACATTGTTTGTTGTGGTTAGGGGCTCGATTCTACGTTGTTTATTGTGGTTAGTGACTAGGTTGTAGCAGTTTAATATGTTAGTGATTTGATTATACGCCATTTATTGTGGTTAGTGGCTTGATTGTATACAGTTTATTGTTGTTTGTGGCTTGATAGTACGTTGTTTATTATGGTCTGTGGCTTGATGGTGCCTTGTTTATTGTGGTTGGTGGCTAATCTAATCTTGTCTCATAGATCTCGTTTCGTGTATTTATAAAACAACTGCCTCTTGTTCGAGTGTATGGTTGCAGCTTCTCGAAAGATGGTACGTTAATCCCATTTCTCCTACAAAAAAACGAATCTGTAATATGAGTGTACGATATTTGTTGTGTTAAGTTGGTGCCAGACACATTCTAGTGAACATCTTATACATTCTAGTGTATATCGTACACAATATAGTGAATATCATGCACATTGTACTGAACATCGTACACATTCTTGTGAATATCGTACACTCATTCTAGTAAATATCGTACAATTTCAAGTGAATATTGTACACATTCTAGTGAACATTGCACATATTCTAGTGCATATCGTACACATTCTAGTGTGATTTAGACTTTTAACGTAGCTTTAACAATATTTCAGTCATATTGCTACGATGTCCACAGTCTGACAGTTTATAGTGATGACTAGCACTGGGGCATCATGCCGCAGACGTGTAGGACGATGTCCCACCCAGTCACATTATTCTACACCAGGCCTACCAGTCCTAACACTAACCTCTTAATGCTGAGCGCCAAGCGAGGCAGCTGTTAGTACCATTTTTTTAAAAAGTCTTTGGTATGACTCGGAGGGGTTCGAACTCACGATCTCCCGCATCCGTAGCGGACGCTCTAACCACTAGGCCACCGGAACACACACACACACACACACACACATTCTAGTAAATATCTTAGACTTTCTTTCTACTTTGATGTATTATTCTTTGCGATTTTGCCGTGAAGGCGTTCAGGAAAATTGGTTATCATATGTTCTAGTCGGTACGAGGTCGACTTCCGAAGGTAAACTCCTATTTCATGGGTTCTGCACAACATGAATATTTGTGCAAACAAAACATGGACTGGCAAAACAAAGGTAGTCAGATCGACGTTGCACTAAGCAGTAATGTTCAGTGTGTATTGTGTATATAGTTCAGACATAGGAGACATCTTTAGTTACTTCAATGTCTCCAGATATATAAAACGGTCTGGGGCAAACGAGCAACTCGTGGTTTTGTTAGTATAATTTATTGGGCAAAATCAACAATTAGAACATACAAATCAAAAAGAGAACAAATTAAAAACAGTATAAAATCAGAGACTGTTTACGCACTATGTTGGTCACAGATAGAAACTTAAAGATAAAAAGTAATCGTTTACGGGGATTACTTCCAAAAGGCCATAACTGTGGTTCCAGATTTTAAGCCTTTAACTTCAAGGTGAACATAAAAGGAAAATAAGCAAATTCAAGAACGGTTTAAAACGTTATAAAAGTTACAAACCATACAAGATCCCTATTTCAGTGACAATCAAGTTAGCAGCACACAGTTAAATGAAAAGAACTAAACTGTGGAAGATATAGCAATGATATGTGGATCACTGGAGTAAGAACTGGTAGAGCAGAGTTTTTTGTTCGTTGTAGAAAAGACAATGCACAGCTGTGGTTTTCTATCGTTTGAAAGTAATTTTCCTGAAATCAGTTAAAGTGAAAATTAATTTCTTCAATAGATTAATTTTTTTTTGGTGTGCATGAGATTTAACTGCAGCTTTAAATTTGTTTTTGTGGTAATGCTTTTAATATTCCGTGATAAGGTCGTCCTATTTAATGTAGATTCTACAAAGTTATAATTACTACCTCTAGTGTTATAATTGGCATTGGTGCACAAAGGAAACTAATATATAAATATGTTAGCTCGCTGTTGTCTGATGTTGTAAGGAAATTGATAAATGAATATGGTGGTCCACTGTTGCCGTGATATTATATAAATAAGTGGTCCCCGCTATTGTACGATACTCAAAGGAGATTATGGCCCCGTATTGTCTAATACTCCAAGAAATTTACTTAGTAAATGTGTCGGATTGCTGTCGTTTACGATGTTGCATAAATACTTTGGCCTAAATTGTTTGAATCTGTTCTCCACGTTGTCACCCCACCAGCTGGAAGAACGGATTAGCGAATAGTTTAGATCGTAGTTCAGTTTTTTTTTATTTATTTTAGATGTCGAAAGGTTTCTTTTGTACATTTGGAGGTTAGTGTTTCGAACACAGACTCGTGGTAGAAAACCACGAGGAACCAGAGTAATCTGTCCTGTATTGATTCAGTGCAGAACACAGATATTTGTTTTAAGTTTCCATTCAGAAATTGCATTTGCCCTTTGAGAAGCTTACTACTCTTGTTTACTATTTCCACATTACCATTTGCTGTTGTCTATAAAGCAGCTTAAGACTCTTTTTAATTTTCTGCACAATACCATTTTGCTATTGGCTATAATGGGACTAACTTTCTGCACAATACCATTTGCTATTGGCTATAATGGGACTAACTTTCTGCACAATACCATTTTGCTATTGGCTATAATGGGACTAACTTTCTGCACAATACCATTTTGCTATTGGCTATAATGGGACTAACTTTCTGCACAATACCATTTGCTATTGGCTATAATGGGACTAACTTTCTGCACAATACCATTTGCTATTGTCTATAAAGAGATTTAAGGCTCTTATTAACTTTCTGCACGACACCATTTGATATTTATAATGAAATTTAAGACTCTTTTTAATTTTCTGCATAATACCATTTGCTGTTGTCTATAATAAGACTCTTGTTAACTTTCTGCACAATACCATTTGCTATAATCTCCCCTGATAAACATGGGTCCAGAACGAAACCTAAAATGTTCGACTAATTGTTGAAGACATCAGCAAATCATCAAACACTGCAATCTTTTGATCTTTTTAAGCTAGCATTATGAACCAAAATGAATGCATTTTGTTTTACCAATCGCTAATGATAGTTTATTATGATAGCTTATTAACAAGTAACAACTGATTATATGATTCAAGTTCTTGTCCCATAATTGGTTTTACTGATCGTATAAGAGACAGGCTTATGCAATGGCTTTTTGGCCGTCGTCCTTTGGAAGAAGTTTATCACTTCTATAGCACAAGCTTGCTAGGAATCCGGGCTTACCATTCACTTGAAAAAGTCGGTAGTGGTGGGTCAAGCTGTTGAAGAGGCACCCTCCAACAACATCAACAACTACAAACTTGTGGTTTTCAGCAAATTCACTGAAAACCTCTCTTTTGACGCAGTGTCCAACTCCCGCATTGGAAAGGCAGTTTGTACAATTTATAATCTGATACAAATTGTCTGGAGCAATAACACGCTGAATGAAAACTACAAAATCTGCGTTATGAGCACGCTCCTCGTTTCGCTATACTGGCTTGTAAACATGATGTATGTCAAGTTTGCAAGGAATTTTCATCACGTAACACAGTTTGTGGATATATCTTCATAAAGCACTGAATTATATCACTTAAGTAATTTGATTTTTTTTAACTTATAAAGTATTACTTATTGCTTTGACCAGATATAGCATGCTTTATGCCTTGAGGTTCAAAGGTGGCCATCATAAAATAAATGTCTTCTGCTTATCCATATCTTGTGAACGTGTCAACTCAAAGACAAAACAATAGTTTTATTACCAAATTAGATATCTTGGAGTGTCTCGGAGATATCAGGTGATGGTTCAGTAATTAGTAGTTAAAGGCGAGAAATGATATTATCTTGTCTTTCTGCAAATTGGTTTCAGCCAGTAGTCTCTAGTTCGTTCGACATGTCATTGTTGACATGAATTTAGTATATCTGCGTGAATTTAGTATATCTGCGTGAATTTAGTGTATCTGCGTGAAAAGAGTATTGTGATATCCGTTCTCTATGAGCGAAAGTAATTTTCAGCAGGAACTAATGTTTAGACTCATAACGTTTACGTAACTAAGGCAGATTTGGGTGGGGGTAAACGTAGCTTTAACATTTTTTTAGTCATATCGCTACGATGTCTTCAGTGTGGCAGTTTATAGTGATATACAGCACGAAGGCATCATGCCGCAGACATGTGGCATCATGTCCTACCCAGTCACTTACACTAATCCGATCAGTCCTAATACTAACCTCTTAATGCTGAGCGCCAAGCGAGGCATATGCTCGTACCATGTTTTTGTAAGTCTTTGGTATGACTCAGCTGGGGTTCGAACCGGCAACCTCCCGTATCCGAGGCGGAAGCTCTAACCACTTAGGCCACAGGAGCGGTCAACAAAGGAAGAAAATATACATCAAGTTAGTACCATTATATTAGTCTGTGTTTCATTTACATTGACAATTTTAGAGTCGGTCCGATTAGTATGATAGCAAACAATCAATGGCAGATAATTTATTGAACATACTGGAATGACTATATGTGCCGAATCCATTTATGAATCTAATATAGTCATACTAGTATATAAACCTTTAGAAGTCTCATCTTGATGTAATCAATCAAATAAATAAATAAATTTAAACGTTGCATGCATGCATAAACTATGAATTCCTAAATATAGACTGATACTGATACATCCATTTTACTTTGAACTAATTATATTTTCAATTGAACTCAGATTGCCCTCTCCAGAGTTTTAGATATGCTCAGAATGTATAGAGGCGGATAGTTTCCTACTTGCGCTGTTGTGATTTCTTAAACAATTATTTTACCCTTGCTGGCATCAGTTAATCAGGCTTTCATTGTTTGAGCAATGGAAGTGTCCAAGGCATAGTCTCTACCCCTTACAAATCTGGCAGTAAAATGAGCATTCAGGACACAGCCTGAGTACCTTTCAGATCTGGTAGCACATAGTCTTTGTCAGTAGTCTTGGGACATAGACTCTGTCCCTTACAAATATGGCAGCACAAAAGAGTCTTCAGGACGTGGACTGCATCCCTTACAAAACTGACAGCAAAAGGGCTGAGGTTTTATCTGTAACACATCTGGGAACAAAATGAGTTTTAGTAGCAGTTATACGGTAGCGGTTACTGTTGCATGTTTACTTTTTTTCTGAATGCCAAATGCCCAATAAGCTAAATAGTTATTCCTCCAATTAGTAATTAGAGCCTCAAAATTGAAAAGAACAACATTCCAGTCTGATTTATTAGTTACCACTAACTTACCTTTCCCTTTTTTATTGGCTTTCGTGGGAGTACGCGTAGAAATTCGCCTTCTTTGTCGTTCCGGCATGCATTTTTAACCAGTAGTATAAGTTTTTGTGTCGACTGAGTGTTTTTCTTTCGAGACCATGCATTTCTGATTGTTGTTGTTGTTGTTGTTGTTGTTGTTGTTGTTGTTGTAGGGTTTAACACCATTTTTCAGTACAAGAAAGGCTATAAGGCGGCCAGTATAAATGGTGGAAGAAGAACCGGGGAAAACCCCAGAAAGAATCAACCACCTACAAGAAGATACTGGCAAGCTTTCTCACATACCCACATTGGCCGAATCCGAGACTCGAACCCAAGTAGATAGATCTGAGATGGCATTGATCCGTAACGGTGATCGCTTTAGACCACACGGCCACTCGGGGTCCCCCATTTTGCAGGGTATCTGCACTTTGCTCATTGTTTCCATTCAATGATAACCCTTTTGTGCAATAACTCTGCATGCATATGCTTGAAAATTACCGCACCATTATAAGGCGGAGCTAAGGTCCGGCCTTCTTCTCGTCATTACAAGTCTACTCTTTACTTTTCCAGAGGTTTAGGGATGTATTGGAATTTTGGACTCATCCATTTGGTCACGCATTACTAGAGTGATGTGTGTAATAGTGGTTCTCTTGAGATCTTCAGGCATTGACGTCCTCCAGTTTTTCGACAACTGGTTGATGCGCAATTCCACAGATATTCTCTCCTCATAGAGCTATCAATCTGCTGGAGACTTTGACTTGTCAGGGTCTAATTCCCAATTTACGGATCTCATCCATTGTGACGACTTAAACGTGGGAATAATTTCCAGGATGCATAAGGAGTCTTAGGGATATTGGCTGCATCTCGTACAATCTCCCTTACAAATTTGCATCACTAGAAGTCTTCAGATCACAGGCTTTATCCCTTTTGAATCAGGTATGGCTTTATTTTTTACGAATCTGGCAACAAACACGTATTCAGTTTTGGCTGCATCCCTTACAACCTGGCAGCAACAGGGGTCTGTTGGACAGAGAGCGTATGTCTTAGAAATCTGACAGAAACAGGAGTCTTTGGGACTTCGTGTCTATCCCATATAAATATGGCAGCAGAAGGACACTTCGGAACATAGTCTGTATCCATTACAAATCTGGTAGTTATATTATCTCATAGTAATTTTCTACTGATATTTCTTATTAATAAGCTCTTCACTGATAAATGTCGTTCCAAATCATCAGCTATAAGTCTTTCTTCTTTAAAATTTAATTTTTACAAAATCTATTTTAAGAAAATGTCTTTTTTCCCAATCAGTAATGAGACAGAAGTAAGGTTTTTTTGAAAGAACTTGAAATTTGTATTGCCAACAATATCCAGTAGCATAGTGTTGTCCTTTTCATATTGGAACTGCAACCTATAGCTTTTATAGTCTGACTACACCTCCCCGTTTGTTTTTACCCCTCTGCTGATTTCAATAACGAAAATAAAAAACAAGATCAGAAATGCACAGAACATAACTCAGTTCATTCATTGATTTATAATATTCGACGTGATTGTGACCGGGAAGAGGAGCATAACAGCGTCATCGTCTGCGGGTTTCATGCTTAACGGAAGTTTTAAATATAATCGACGGCCATGCTCGAGATCCATTTCAAATTTCCTAGACAAGTCCATTTTAAGCGAAGGGGTGTTTCACGACTACTCATGTATATACATTGACGGAAACACTATGTCGTCTGCTTCCGATATTTAGAATGTTGAATCGATCAAAGGAGAACAATGACAACCATCAAATTACCTTTCACGGGGATTTAAGAAGCGATGTATTGTTTATGTTCATGTATGCATAGGGATATAGCTCTAACCTCTCAACGTTATGTTAATTTAAGGAATTATCCGACAGTTACCAAATACAAAAAATTACGCACTGTTTTCCTAAGCAAATAAACTAGCCCATAGTGTACGCAATATAGCGCCATTTTAGTATGGAAAGTTCGTTAAGCATGAAAGGCGCAGAGAATGCCATTGTTACAGCCACTCTAGTGAAAGCCAGATTAGAATTTATAAATCAATGAATGAATTAACTATGTTCTGTGCACTTTATATCTTATTAAAGATTTCCGTTATTGAAATCAAACAAACAAACTGGGAGGTATAACCAGACTGCAATTGTTACCACAATTTTTTTAAATAGGATTCGTTGTAGTTTCTTCCAATTTGTGTGATTAGTATTCAGATTTAGTTTTCTTACTCTCCCATTGTACCTTGCTCCCTAATTTACTGTATTTGTTGTACATATCAGTGTCATTTTTACGTGTAAAATATAAGGCCCAGAGTCTAAATATTTTTAAAATCCTTGGTATTGTACAGTATACGATCCGTATGTCCAGTGCCAGATTTTAGGACAAATAAGGCCCTGTGCTAGTTAAGTTATGAGGCCCCTTACTTAGGCCCTGAAGGAAGTAAGCTCAGTAGGCCTACACAGGTAGTCAGGCATATATACTCAGGAATTTTAGGATTAGTTAAAATAGCCACAGACTTTTTAAATATTCATCGTAATTTTTTTGCCAAGAGGATGCCGCCCCCCCTCATGGCCAACAGGGGCTTTGTGCTTAAGCACACCTAAGCACAATGATATATCCGGTACTGCGTATGTCAAATATTTTCTAAAACTTTGACACTGTACCGTATATGTTTGAGCCCTATATCTAATATTTTCTAAAACTTACCAAAAACTTTATTATGCGATCTTTATATCTAGTATTTACTGAAACTTCAGGTCACTGAACAATATATGGTCTCCATGCATAATATTTTATAAAACTTACGGAAACTTAGTTTTGGCCACACCTCTTTGTGGTACATTTTTATTGACCTGATATTCTAATTGTTATATTTATTGATTTGACCGTTGAAAAGCATTATTATATAATGGGTATGAAAATGGTCACTCAGGTTTAAGGGAACAGCTTTCTTGATTGATACGTTTCCAAGTTTTACGGGGAACAACTCTTGCTTGACAAGTTACTCAGTTTTAAGGGAACAATTCTTGCTGGACAAGTATACGGTCTTAAGGGAATAATTTACGGTTGACTAGTTATTCAATCTTAAGGGACATTGCCGACAAGTTGCTCGGTCTTTAGGGAACAGTTCTTGGTTGACAAGTTACTCAGTCTTAAGAGACAGCTCTTTGTTGACAAGTTACTCAGTCTTAAGGGACAGTTCTTTGTTGACTAGTTGCTCGGTCTTTAGGGAACAGTTCTTGGTTGACAAGTTACTCAGTATTACGGGAACAGTTCTTGGTTGAAAAGTTACTCAGTCTTACGGGCAGGTTTCTCGGTTGCCAGTTTACTTAGCCTTATGGGAACGTTTCTTGGTTGACCAGTTGGGTTACAGAAATAGTTCTTGAATGACAAGCTATTCAGTTTTAATGGAACAGTTTATGTTGACAATTTTAGTTGTTTGTGATGGAGTGAACTTTTCTGTTTAAATATTGTTTGAAACCGAGTCCTCACATCCTAGATGTTTGGACTTGCCCATATTATTAAACAGTGTGCCAGCCAATCTGTATAGTTTTGTGTGTGAAGATGATTTCAGGCACAAGATCTGGCAGCAACACGATCTGTACACAACCGGATGCACATTATAGCTTCGTCCTTTAAACTTTGATCTAGCCTTGGATATGTTGTGGGATAGCTCACGTTTAAACCTCTGAAGAGATTGGATTTTCTGGTATACTCACACATTTCCAAACAAACGCCAGCGCCACCACTAGTTTATTTCTTTTAACATTCTTACAGAAATGTTCGGTTTTTTTATGTACTATGAATTGTTAAGGAATTAAGCATCGGACAATATTTGACAATATAAAATTTGAGGAAATACTACTGTTATTTAACGCATGAATGATTTAAATGACGACTCAAAATGAGTCTGATTGTGGAATCAAATGGCACATTTGTTTTTACCATTATCGTCTGCGGAGCAGCTGGTATGAAAGTGTCAAGAGTTAGGCTATTGATAAATTCGGTCACCTATGTACAATATCGTCAACGCAAAACACATTACAGTTTGAAGTGCACTTCTTGGTTTGGAATGTTTTAATCTGACAATGTGATTAGAACGAATTCTTGTGAAAGTTGAGTTAATTCTAACATGCATCTCTTACGGAGTTAATATAGCCACTTTGGATTATTAAAATCTTGTGTTGCGAAGCAGAAATTATTTATGAAATCAATATGGCCAAACGGTATTGATTCAACTAGTTAGCTCTTTATTGTATTATAAGTGAACGTATTGACCTTGCCGTTTTCACTCCGACACACAGAATTAAACCGATCCATGTATGTATGTATGTATGTATGTATGTATGTATGTATGTATGTATGTATGTATGTATGTATGTATGTATGTATGTATGTATGTATGTATGTATGTATGTATGTATGTATGTATGTATGTATGTGTGTGTGTGTGTGTGTGTGTGTATGTATGTATGTATGTATGTATGTATGTATGTATGTATGTATGTATGTATGTGTGTGTGTGTCTGTGTGTGTGTGTGTGTGTGCGTGCGTGCGTGTTACACCATATTTACACGTGAAAAAGCACATATCATAAACACAGTTCTCACCTTAGGTTTGAGTTACTTGGGTTAAAACAAAATCAACCTGGGGTTCGGTACCGTTTCCTCCTTCTAACCATACCCTTGGGTATTAATGACCACTGCCTTCTATGTAACTTCTGTTTACTTATTTAAAGAAATATGTTATGTTTTCCTCAAAAGTTTTGAAACTAAACTGAGCCTAGGGTGAGTTTGGCATTCACGTAGGATCCTGTATTAAAAGTTTTTTTTTTTTAATTTGCTAGCCGTTCCTTGCCTCTTGAACGTTCAGTTGCATTTGACAGACAGATTATATGTATTATGAAAATGTTTGTAAAATCTTGTTAAAGCAGAACTCGTGAAAATCCCCGAAGTATCATCTCAAAGGTTCTTGACATTATATAAGGCAAACTTAAATCTTTTATTGAAATAAACAACATACGTAATATTCTGACGCTCGAGTCCGTAACGCCAAGTGAGCTTATTATCTTGATAGTGCGTTCAGCGCGTTTGATCTGACGTACGCCGTAGGTTGTGCTTAGTCGGTCCACATTTGCCATTTTCAACTTTTCAAAGGCCACTGAAACCAAAGTTTGACCAGGCGGCATAGGACATTCTTGCATCAAAGCGTCTTGGAGGTTTTCATTGACAGCCATTACTGAAAATAGTAAGGCACATATAACAAATTATTTGAACAACAGCTCGAATGAATTTGGCAGATAACGTTCTGATATTATGCTCCTATAAGATTTTACAAATAATGAAGATCTGATTTCAAGGAAGGTCACTATTATTAAAAAATGTAAAACTCTTTCAATTACATTTTCGCAAAATTTGCCTAAAAGAATTCGACCACACTTAACACAAAAATTCTTACCAGCCATTATTGCTAGATCAGTTGCTTTTTCTGTTTTTTTTTTGTTATTTTTTTTTTGTTTTATTTTAAAGCTGATGAAAATAGTTTGGCCAAATTTGACAGAACAAGCCTGGCTTAACTGCTTTTTTTATTTCTTACAAGTGATGTAGATCGATAATTCAATAAGGTAGACTGTGCCTAAACTTGAGACAATAAGGAAAGTATCTAATATCAGTAGCAGCTGGACGTAAATCAGTCTGGCATGAAGGCGTTTCAGCGTTATGCATTTATCAAGTTGCTAGTTGAGGAATCTCAGCCCATTTGGGCCTCTTGCTTGCCTGAAGTGAAGTCGTATCAATGCAAGCTTTCAGGGACTTTGTTGAAAGTAGCACTATGAGGACAAATATACAGATAATTATTTAGTTAGTTTCAGAAATGTGTACTCTTTATTTCTCATCAAGAGAATTTTCACCATTGCATAAACTTACATGAAGACGTTTTAATATGTGTGCATAGGATTCCGATCCACATTTGCAAACAAAGCGAGAAAAACCTGCAACGATCTCGCAAAACCGTCTGGACAGACTTTAATTAACTTTGACAGAACACCCGGGAATAAAAACCTTTCAACGATCGATTATAGCGGCTGGTACTAAAATGGTTGAAAAAACTTGAAACGACTTTTCTGATTAAGAATTAAATTAAATTTGAAGTAAAAACTTTCGGGCGTTAAGGTCTTTCGAAGTTTTACAAAATATACTGATTTACCTTAAGATATGGCTTTTGTCTACAAAAATATATGGACTACATTGGGCTAAATTTGATACAAAGAATCTAAGAATTACATTAATTTTATTTTATATAGCGATGCAGGTTATTTCTCATATATGGCCCCGTTACTCAAAAATAAAATTTAAAACAAAAGCTTTTTAAATGCCATTTTTTAAATCTGGTGAACAGAATTTGTTGACATTTTACTGAAATAACCCTGATTTGAATGGTGTTTAAATTCTTGGAACTGATGTCAATCTCTGTCAAATGTGGCAACTCTTACTCAAAGTTGAAACAAATTTAAATTTTTTAATATCAGTAACAACTGAACGGAAATTATTTTGGCACAAACACTTCATATTTATGCAGATGATACAGATCTGATTTCAGTAAAACCTTTCAACGGAGTTGCAAAAACTGCCAAACAGAATTTGATTAAACAGAGGACATTTTGACATAAAGCCTTTCAAATCTTTATAAATAATGCTACTTCCTCTTCAAATATGGCCACTCTTCCAAACAAATATAAAAACTATACACAATTACAGCTTTAAAACCGCTGAACGGAATATGCCCAAATTTGACATGTTCGTGGCAAGATGACATGTATGACTTCTCTAAATGAGGCGAACTCGTTATATTAAACATTTTTGGCTAGCGTTACTAACATTATGAAAAATCTTAGAACTTTTTACCAAAACCACCCACTGAAGACACTTGAACTGTAATCACACACACACACACACACACACACACACACACACACACACACACACACATATATATATATATATATATATATATATATATATATATATATATATATATATATATATATATATATATATATATATATATATATATATATATATATATATATATTCATTCTAACATCTATAATCAGTCGTCTGCCTTGAATGCGGGAGCTCGTTTCGTCGAACCCCGGCTGAGTCATGCCAAAGACAGATATGTAAACAAATTGGTACTAACAGCGGTCTTGCTAGGCGCTCAGCATTAAGAAATTAGTGTTAGTTCTGGTCGGCCTTGGGTCAGGATAATGTGACTGGGTGGAACATCATGCTGTATGTCTGCCGCATGATGCCCCAGTGCTAGACATCACTATAAATTGCGACACTGCAGACATCGTAGCGATATGACTGCAGAATCGTTAATGTTACGTTAAGAATCCAAAATCACAAACAAACACAAACAGACACACACACACACATGCAATCAGTCAGATTGAGCGAAATTTCTTCAGGTACTATCCGACTGTCATATTTGTTGCCAGATGTTGCTCTTGCATTTTGTCCAAATCAATAGTAGGTGAGCGATCTCATGTCCTCTTGGGGCTTTTGTTGACCGAAATGACAGTGTGGACATGGAAAAAAAACCCCGCATACTCATAAAGCAAGAAAATAAATCTCAAAAAATCTAAAGAGAAATGTGCAGTTTTTTGAAAATATTGCTTTAAGATAATTGCACTTTTGCAAATTAAATCGTGCAAAGATGAACGGGTACTGATAACGTTTACGCTGCATTATAAGCAAAAAATCTCTTATAAACATAGCTGAGATAATCATCGTCTCAACCAAGCTTTTATATAAAAAAATGTATTACACCAAAATAAATACTTTAACGTTGGTACAAGGAACTCCTTTCTGTACCATTAGCTGGTAATGCAGGCGACCTAGCTTTTATGAAGGCTAAGTTTATTTGAGAGCAGAATTAACATCAAAGATGTTACTCCTTTATCCACCCCTTTAATTTTCAATTTCATTCAGTTCTTTTGTGATTTTTTATCATCATCATGATTATCACCACCTTCATCACTTTTAATCCCACTGTTCATTGGCCAGAAGTGATTAACGAGATGTGTTGTCCATGGACCAACGTCCATCATCTGTTTGTCCGTTGTGTCAAATTTGTTATCGCAGCTTCTCCTAAACTACGTGGAGATTTGCTTCGAAAGGTCACACACACACACACACACACACACACACACACACACACACACACACACACTTATTCATCCCACGGTCTAGTATGTTTGAAATAAAAATGGTGCTGCTTAGATATCCATTATCGTCGCCACAGCAAACATTTTGAAAATTCTGTTTTTGTTACTCCTTCTGAAATCTGCAAATCAATCTTTTCCGAATTATTTACGCTCACACAGTATAATCCGCCTCAACAAACTTCAAATAATGAAGTCAGCTTACCATGCCGGTTGGAACAAAGGGTTACTTGATCTGGCACTGCTTCGGCCAGTCCATTCACTGGATCCCATGCAGTATTACCGAAATAAATTACGCAAGAATCAGAATATTAAAGAATGGAAGAAAATTTGAAATTTTCAATAATAATTTTGTCTACACTGGAGATTATTTCAGTTCGTGACGGGAAGGATGGGGATAACGCATGAACTTCTGTGACTCATCCCCCCTTTCGTGATGGAGGTTCATATGTAGGCAGATGGACTAAATGGTTTGGAATGTTTATACGTAACATCGCAGACCAGTTTGATCAATATACTGATTGTTATTTATTAGTAAAAGCATGACATGTTTTGTAAAGTTGTTAAATTTATGTGATAATTTTAATCATACTGATTAAAGTAGTAATTAAAAAACACCAACAATTATGTCAATGTAAACAACATTTTGGCAGAAACATAGGTTGAATCTCGCAGATTTTACTGGCTTTGAGCTTATATACGATTTGTTTAAAATTGTACTCCGTAAAAAAGGAAGACTTAATTTTTTTATTAAGTGATTATGAGAAACATTTACATGTCTTCTATGCGCGCCATCATTTTGTTTGTGTCTGTACATATTTATTTTATAATAATCAAAACCTATTCTTATTATTCGTATTGTTTACATGAGGTCTTATTTTTACTATACATTGGCTTGCAACGATTCACAATACTATGAAGACGTCGTATAAATGAAAAATTGTAGCATTTAAACATTAATCAACAAAATTGAATAGAACTGCGTAAGGTAAAGCATTTAAGCTAGGATAGATTGATGACTGGAAACAGCAATTAAGGTGTCTGCAACCAAACAGTTATATTTATCGAGTAAGGAGTCATGGCAACAGTGAGATCAATGTACATGTAGTCACAGACATGCATGCATATCACTGCTTGTTGTCAAGCATTTTCTGTAAACATATTTTTCGTGTCTGGCAAACGGTTTATATTCCATCCGTCTGAAGACCTAATGAGCAGCGAAAGAGCAGAATGTTTCCTTGACATCTGTAAATGTTCAATGGTAATATTTCACAGGGTTGCATAAATACTAAAACAAATCAAGACGAATTCTCAAAATCTGTTAAGTAAAAGAATGTCCCCAGATATTGGCCAGAAAAAAAAGAGTGAAACCTTTTCAACATCTACACCAAGCCATATATGATGATGTCCAATATAGAGGTTCATACAGTGGGAGAGAAGTGATTACAGACCCCGTTTCCAAAAGTTCCCCTTTTTAGACAAATTTAAAAAAAAAATGATTCCAAAAGGAGTCAGAGGAGAAAATCAAAATTTACACCAACCACTGATCTAGCATACACAATTACAATGAAATCTTCCATGCAGTTTTGGGGACAAAATGATGATGATCTGAATAATTACCCAATCTCACCCAGCTCAAAGAAATCTCACAAAAGAATGCGTGTGTTTGTTTGTGTGTGTGTGTAATTTAGATTTTTAACGTAGCTTTAACAATTTTTCAGTCACATCGCTACGATATCTGCAGTGTGGCAGTTTATAATGATGTCTAGCACTGTGGCATCATACCGCAGACATGTAGCATGATGTCCCCCACCCAGTCACATTATCCTGACACCAGGCCGACCAGTCCTAACACTAGCTTCTTAATGCTGAGCGCAAAGCGAGTCAGCTGTTAGTACCCTTTTTTGAAAGTCTTTGGTATGACTCGGCCAGGGTTCGAACCCTTGACCTCCCATATCCGAGGCGGACGCTCTAACCACTAAGCCACCCGAGCGGTCTTCAAAGAATGATTGTAGGAAGAAAGTAAACTTTATTGATCATCAACACTAACTATATATCTGACTTAAAAAAATTTATTGAAATCTTACAAGTGGTAAATGAGGAGAAGAACCGACAACTGACTCCGTAACCAAAATATGTGCACCACATTTTGGACAATTTGGTAAATGATTTTCCCAAAATGAATCAGACGACAAAAGTGAAAATCATTGCAAATCTGTGCCATTCACCTATACAGTTCACATAAATTCAATAAATTCTCCAAGCAGTGTGGGTTGAGAAGCAATGGTGATTTTAATTTCCAAAATGTCCTTTTTTGACAAATTTACAAAATGTGTTTCAAAAAATAGTCAGAGATAAAATGTCAAATCTTATTAAATATATACACAATCCAATTCAAGCATTCATGGTTTTAATACAATCCTTAAAGCAGTATGGAAGGAGCAGGATTTCCAAATACCCCTTTTTGACAATTTTTTCTCCAGATGTTGTGCATCTTCCTCGACCAAATATCGAGTCAAGAAAATTTCTTTAAAATCCTTCTGGCACTGTGGTGGAGAAGAGAAGAGATTCCTTGTCAAGGACAGACAGAAAGACAGATCAACAATTGGAGACAACAACAATATCCCTTCAATTTTGCCTCCTGATTTAATTATTTCTTTTTTTTTATTGTTGTTGTTTTCAGGAGGATACGAAATATTTGATTACAGAATTTATTTCTCTTTGATATTTTAGCTGAACCAAAAAGATTTACAATTGTTATGTCATTGTTTTCTGCAGAACACGGGTGGTGTATATTTCTTTGTGGACTTTGAGCGGAGTCAAGGGAACTACATTGTTGATGCAGATGGGAACGTTATGCTCGACCTCTACACACAAATATCTTCAATTCCTATCGGTAGGTTCAGTTTGTCGTGTGGTTGCATGTGGTTGCAGTGGTAGCTTGACATAGTGTAAAGCCCAAGGCTTGGTTCTTAATCCTACGTTTTTTATTGTTGTTGTTGTTGGGCTTAACGCCAATTTTCAGCACACGATAGGCTATTCATGGCGGCCAGTATTAATGGTGGAGGAAGAAACCGGGAAATCAAGCTACTGGCAAGCTTTCTCACATATCCACATTCGCCGAATTCTAGACTCGAACCCACGCAGACAGAGGTGAGATGGCAGTGATCCGTAACGGAAAGCACTTTAGACCACTCGACCACTCGGGGCCCCCTACGATTTTTGTCACGGCTGCTGTTTTCACCTGGTAATTTAGTTTCCACCACTTTGAAGACCACTCTAGGATCAATGTCTGCAATAACATTTCTATTGACCTCTCGGATTGGAGGAGAATGTTTTTCCCACTTGTTGGCGTAGCTCTTTATTTTGTGAACAACATTTTTTCTTCCTGAAATAGAAGATAAAAATGTTGACTGAAAGAATGCATTTAAGTGAATTGTAAAATTTTAATGAAAATTGGGCAATAAAGTTTGATTTACAAACATTGGATATTTTACAAGTTATTTAGCTAAAATTGTCCAAGTGACATACTTGGTTGTTGTTCATAATTGATGGAAGAATCCGATTGACATGGCATAAGGTTGCATGGAGACTATTAGACCAATACGAATAGAGTTCTTTCCCCTGATTGAGCCGAAACATTTGAGTTTTTGAAGTTATTACATATCCTCACTTTTACACTTTTCAAATGTTTTGTTATGTCGATTTCAAAGCAGTTTGGAAATTGTAAAAGTTTGATATGGTGCGACTAAGAGTATTAAAAGGCAGATACCAGTGCCAACTCCAAAATGATTCCAGTGTGAGTGTGCAATACAAAGTATGGATTAACATTGAATTGAATGTTGGTTTATTCATGTAAGATTAAATGGGCTTGTTATAAAGCCTTGAATTAGCTGATAATTATTTATAACAGACATGATGAGTCCCTCTCATACATGACAGATAATTGAAGTTTTATAGTACTTTTACTGACCAGCGCTGACAGAAAGCATCCAGGTATTTCAGTATTTGACAAATGCTGTTGATGTGGATCAAGGTGCATAAACTAGAGAAACCATGAAATGGTTATGTTTATGACATATACAACTACCACATTTGGAAGAAATTTCTAAGAAAGCATCCTGCTAATTCAAATTTTCTGGTGAACTTCTCGTTCATTTCGCTAAAGGCCGTTGTCAGCGAGGTGAGTGATCTCAGGCTCACTTTATTTCAGTCTGAAATGTTGAAAAAAAGTATACAGTTGCATGTTATATGCACAATACTAATTTTATAAAGAAAATATGTTCCATGAAATCCATTCTTTATCAAATTTAGGATAATAAACTTGTTTTGTCTACATTTTTTTTCTTTCATTTGGATATATTTAATAATGAAGACATAAGTTGAATTATTTATGACACATTTTTTGAGTTATTTTTTTAGAGATTTCCAATAATTTAAATAACTCAGAAGCAAAATTACCAACTTTAAAAGATTTTAATATATTTTCCACAAATAATCTGACCAATTGGATTTGCATATATGACCCAAATACATATATTACTGTAATCTGACCGATTGGATTTGCATTTATGACCCAAATACATATAACTGTAATCTGACCAATTGGATTTGCATTTATGACCCAAATACATATAACTGTAATCTGACCAATTGGATTTGCATTTATGACCCAAATACATATAACTGTATTCTGACTGATTGGATTTGCATATATGACCCAAATACATATAACTGTAATCTGACCGATTGGATTTGCATATATGACCCAAATACATATAACTGTTGACATTTGTAAGAGCACAGCCATTAAGATAAAGAAAGGGTAATTTGAAGGAAATTGATTGAATGACCATGGATACTGATTTTTTGTGTATTTTAGATGATATATTTTTAAATGGGTATTGATTACATATCTTAAAAAACTGACTTAAACCAGGGATAGAAGTATTTATCAATGGCATATCATCAGCAAAACTAAAATTATAAATAAAAAACACATTTGTTGTCAGATGTATATTATATGACACTGACTCAAATTTTGATTTAATTCATTTGTATAGATATGAAATAATACAGGGAAAAGAACACTTCCCTGCCTCACCTCATTGGTTACACAGAAGGAGTCCTTATAACCTGGGATAGATGTACCTATCAATGGTATATCATCAGCAAAACTAAACTGTTAAGAAATAAAACATTTGGTGTTAAATGTATCCTCATGTGACACTGACCCAAATTGTGATTTAACTCATCTATTTGATTTAACTGGTCTATTTAGATATTAAATAACACAGGATAAAGAACACCACCCTGCCTCACCTTATTAGTTACGTGAAAGAAGCTGGATACTATACTTCTCCACTGCATATAGTACAACTGTCTGCCATACCTGTTAACTAGACTGAACTATGCAGATATTTAAATATCAAGCAACTTTTAAAGAGCATCCAATGACTGACCTTATTAAATGCCTTACTAAGGTTTAAAAAATGTGCAAAGACAGCTTCTATGTTCTACATAACAGTTGACCATTTCCTTAAAGGCATAGAGACCTAAGTCTGCTGAATGTTGTTACTTGAAAACTAAACTGATTATCAGAGATTTGTTCTTGTACATCATATTCAAATATTTTTGAAATAATTGTCATAAGAGTGGTAGGTCTATAATATGTTTTGTACATAAGGTCACCAAGCTCACTTTTCATTAGCAGGATAACTTTTGTTCAACATATTAAAAACTGATTATGGACATTTACTCACTTTTTGTCTGGCTATAGCACTTTGGGTTTCAGCTAGTGTGATTAGTTCTTTGAAGGGGCATTGATTGCTTCAAGAACATACCCATTATTAGATTTGCTTTTTAACAATAATAAGCAAGGCTTTAAAATGAATTTTTTGCATCTTACTAGTTATTTTGGTCATGATTCCTGTCAATGCAAATTGGTAGCCTATTCGAAAATTTTTCATAGTACTTTATTCTAGAATTTATGTTGGTCTTAATTTTCAAATTTTTTTGCAAGTGTGTCTGCTGTGTGTTTTTAATTCTATGTTCTTACATAATCTAAGACCATACTTAAAACGAGGTGTTTGGTGAATTTAGTTACTGAGAGGTGCATGACAAGGATTACAGTTATCATGCAACACAGGTAAGCATTTAATTATCGTAGTCATGCATTTCTTTGACTCAGTCATTCCAGCGTAGTATAACCAGCAGACCAAGTTTGGATATAGTGGCCAAGTATTTACCAGAGTTGGACATAATTTGTACTATATCTGTGTATAATCCATTAATCTGTTTCAATTGAACTTGATTATGTTAATTAATTAATTAATAATTAATCTCTAAAAAAAGAAATCTCACTTGACTGTCGCATCTTTCTCTGTGAATCACAAAGAATGTTGAGACCCCAGCCTGATTACTAGAACAGTGGCTAAATATACATTTGTATCCCATTTAAGCAGCTTATTATAATTTACCATTCTTTGTACTCTAATACTTGGACTTTTTGACATAGATTTTGTAATCTTGATCTTAATCATTAAAAATAACATAAAAAGAAAGCCTTTTTGTCTCTAGATATTGTGAAAATGCATCATCTTAGAACTCATGTCTCTGTCAGTCTGTTACCAACTTCATTTCCACAATATACTGGTAAATCAAGTTGCCCATCATCAGCAGTTACCTAGCTTTGTGAATGGCTTACAGATGGGGTAAGGATGAACCCTATCAATTTTAAAATGAAAAGGTCAAAGTCAAGGTCATTTTGAATGAAGAAAAATGTGAGTGTTAAAGAATCTACTGCTTCAGAACTTTGTTTTTTTTTTGTTTGTTTTTTTTTCTCTCAAAATTTTATTATTGCTTCAGAACTTTGTGGATGGCCTGCAATCTGGATAAATAAACTTTATTATGATTTTGTGGTAAGTAGGTCAAAAGAAAATTGATTTATTTACAACAATTCTGGTTCTGACCAAATTTTGTGGACGTCTTAACCTGGACAATTTTAAGTTCAAAGATCAGGGTCACCGTGACCACAGTAATAAAAATGGTTTTACAGAAATCGTACGTTCTACATACATACCTAGATCAAACGTTTTGGAAAATATTATTATCACTACACTTCGTAGATGGCGGGTCATATCAGCATTGTGCTTTTACTATAAGACTTCTTACGATGTACAGTTGGCCCAAATTGGAAATGGTGATCATATGATATCCAGTAGAGCCATCATGTCAGCTGTCTTGAAAATCTCATGATTGTTACTACCTCAAATTTGAGTCATATCAACATGGAGATTTCGCCAAAAGACTTCTTTTAATGTCGTGTTGGTCCTAAATTAAAATGTTGCCGATCTTATGTCCAGCTGAATCTTATTGTAAATGGAAAGTCAATTTCGACATGGGCTTTTCATCAGATGGAGAAAGCCGCATTGTTATTTCATAAGTTTATATCATCTGGCAGACAGCTTGATATCACTCGGTTTGTTCATCGATTGATCTTTGAACAAAACACATTTTATTGTTCTATGTGTACTTTTTTGCAGGTTACAACCATCCGAGGCTAATCAGAGCTGTGCAAAACCCAGCCAATCTTGTAAGTATATTCAAACAATTTTGGATCTATGGCCTCAACCATTTTATTTTATGAGATGTTAGGATATATTTTTGAGGTTGGAATATTTTAGTTCTTTTGTTTTTGATTCAAGACAAAAACTTTTTTTCTATATATTAATAATAGATATATAGATATATACTGCAGGCCATAGTAATAAAAAATTTCCTGAAAAACTGGGACCAAATTTTATAATAAACTGCAATGTAATAAAGAGAAAAATAAAAAGGAAAATAATGTCCATGCATAAGATTAAATGGTTGATGCCTGAAAAGATTTTTCTCTGTACAATGGTAAAGATTCCTAACACAATAATGATCAATGCATATTTATAATGTTATAAAATAGTAACTACACCAATTAGACATGAATGAGATTAACTGTTATGATTGCAACAAGCAGTGAGACAGGGAGACATATTTAAGGCACTGGAGAAAATTCCTCTGGAGTCAATTACAGGGATTGACATTAAATTGGCTTACAACACACATTATTCTAAAACCTGGGTTCTATTTTGTTTCCGTTTGTATATGCCAGCTTTGAGGTCAGCCTGTCTGACATTTCCATGTTTTTTTGAACATTAACTTGAAGTATGCAGATGATGCAGTTATCAAACTTTGTGGAAGGTTTGCATTTAGTGTAAGGAAAAGCCTATTGATTTGGGATCAAAAGATCAAAGTTTAATGTCACTGTTATTCAGAATTGTTCCTACACAGTAGGTCTACATCTACATCACAGACCTGGATCAAACTTTATGAATCACTAGAACTTGAAAGAAGAAAGCAGTCTATTGGTTTTGTGACTGAAAGAAGAAAAATTAATTCCACACGATAGCATTGGTTTTATGCCACAGACATAGACCAAGCATGGTGGAAAGCTTTCATTGGGTCAAGAATTATCTTTCTATTTGTGGGTCAAAAGATCAAAGGTCAGGGTAATAGAATGAAAGAAGAAAAATGGCTTCCACACAATGACATTACCTATACATCAGATACCTAGACCTGATTTTACTAGGGGTAAGCAGAAAGTCCATTGATTTTGGGGTCAAAGGATCAAAGGTCAAAATCACTGCAACCAAAAGAAGGAACATGGTTGATGAACAAAACTTTCAATTAATCGTCACTTAAGTTTGTGGATGCCTTTCACAGTATGCAAGAAAGAAGCCTATTTACTTTCATTTCCAAAGATCCAATTTCAGCGTCACATACTAAAACAAAGAAAATGCTATTTGCATAATAACTTTTGTTCTAAACTTTGTACCATGATCAAAGTTTGTGGATGGTTTGCACTCGAGGTATGGAAGAAGCTCATTGATTTTGTGGTCCATGTTGGAATTTGACATGTCATGGAACTATCCTAAGAGTTACGAGAGATGTTTATCACATGTGAGTTACATGATAATGATATTTACATGACAATCATGTTTATCAACATGGGAGTTATATTGACAATCCACAGATGCTGATCCCATGACCAAAACAATACAAATATTCTGAATAACCTTTGTTGATTCATATTGATTAAACAGCCTAATGTCTGTCGATATAGCCCAGTTATTCAAAAGAGTGGTACAGTTATCTGATTCTGTGTGAATTTACAAGTTGTTAAGCATCAGATTTGATGTGGAATTATGCTGTACAGATCACTGAAAGATGTGGAAATATGCTGTACAGATCACTGAAAGATGTGGAAATATGCTGTACAGATCACTGAAAGATGTGGAAATATGCTGTACAGATCACTGAAAGAGTGAAAGATGTGGAAATATGCTGTACAGATCACTAAAAGGACTCTCAACTGGTCATAGCCATGAGAAATGTAAGTGTTAAACACAATCAATATGAGCACCAATGCATTGAAGGCAGATCTGTCTGCATTAATCACACTATTATATGAATAGATGATGTCAAACCAACACCACCAACATACCAATCCAGGTTTGGAGGCTGATTAATTTGAGTAATGGCTGGAGTGCCCATAGTCTTTCCAGATTGTATGCACAACAGCCATTTAAATAAAACATAACCTTTATTTTAAGCTTTTAGCATACCTGGCTGTGTGGTCAAGTGAGCTTTTGGTGATGGTTGGAAAGACTACATTTTCCATCATTTATATATATGAGACAATTTTGATAAGCAGAGATCTGGCATGAACACTTTATAGATTCTTTGCACTTTGGTGATGCACCACCTAGCCCAGCTAAAGTTTTTCAAAGTAGAAACACAGCAAAACATTTGATATGAGAAAATTTAAAGTGACTAGCTGGAGATGACTTGAAATGAGTATTTTTCAATGGACTGCACATACCTTATTATAAATCAGTTTAGGGATTTTGTGTCCATCACCTTTCATCTCTGCATCTGCTGAAGAAACCAACACTCAACCAGAACAATTTATATAACTACCGCCCAGTTTATAATATCCCATTCATGTAACAAATCTTAGAAAAAGTTGTATCCTAACTTGTATCTCATCTGAATTCAAATTTTTTAGCAATGTACAGTCTGCATATGACCTTTGCCACAATACTGAAACTGCTCTTCAGAAAGTAGTTAATGACCTTCTTTCTGCTCTGGATATCGGAAAGTTTACAGTCATTGCTCTCCTTGACTTGTCTGCAGCATTTGACATAATAAACTATGATATATTGTTTCACTGTCTCCAGCATGTATTTGGCATTCATGATACAGCCTTACTATGGTTCAAGTCCTACTTGGTCAACAGGACACAAATTATGTCCGCAAATGAAAAACACTCCAGCCCAGTTGATCTATGCTGTGGTGTTCCACAAGGGTCTGTTTTTGGACCTATTCTCTGCATTCCGTACACTCAGCCACTCTAAAGTGTCATAGATCATCATCCAGTGTATCACCAATTGTATGCTGATTACACTCAAATATACAAATCTAGCCATCCAGCTGAAGTTGAAGCTACCATCCAAGACATAGAGAAGTGCATTTCTGATGTGAAATAATGGATGACATGTAACAAGCTGCAGATGAATGATGATAAAACTGAAGCCATCCTGATTGCACACAAAGACTTTCTCGTTCACATCCTTTACCTCAAATAATAAATATCAGCAACACCAACATTATATTCAAACAGTGAGTATGAAACCATGGTGTTACTCTCGACAGTACTCTCTCACATTGCACCAACATGTCATGAACATATACAAGGCTGCATATCTTGAGACACATCAGCTCCATTTGCAAGTTAATTTTCAGTTGATGCCACAAAAACACTTGTGTTCTTAAGTACTTTCAAGACTGGACTATTGTAATTCAATTCTGTCTGGTTCATCTCAATATCTAATTTAGAAACTTCAAATAATTCAAAACACTGCTGCTCAGATCATCTTTAGAGTACCACGATCAGAGCATGCCTCTCCGCTGCTCTGTACCCTACACTGGCTATCCATATGATTTAGAATTAAACCCAAAATTTGTTCTCTGTGCTATATTTCACTGATGGGCTCCAGTCCAACATACCTATCTGACATCACCCATGTGCACACAACAGCACAATACTTACACTCCTCTTCTGACACTCATGTTCTCATTATTCCCACTATGAAGATGAAATCATATGGACAACATTCTTTTGCATACCAGGTCCCAGCAACATGGAACAAATTGCACACTGAACTTGGACAGAAAGACAGTGATCTCATTCAAAAGTGATCATAAAACTCACCTATTTCAACTGCAAGAACATTTTAAAGCCTAATAAAATTTCCTTACCTTAAATATTTACAGCATGTTTTCTATTTTCTAATTTCATGGTGTTTGTTTTTATGTTTGTAATCATATCATTATATTTGTTTTTTAATTGTTAAATGTTGTAAAGTGCTTAGAGCTTCTAGAGATTAGGTGCTATACAAAGTCATTATTATTATTATTATTATTATTATTATTATTATTATTATTATTATTATTATTATTATTATTATTATTATTATTATTATTATTATTATCTCTGTGGAGGTTGGTTTCTTAGGAATCATGTGTCCATCAGTCCATCAATCTGACACACAATCTCATTAGAACAACCAGACATATGGTTTAAGTTCAACTGGTCATGCACCAGAAAAGCATAAACAGTGGACTTTTGTCCACTGTCTGTTTGCATCCCATCTGTTGCCTGTCTGTCTGTCTGTTCTTGCAACTTCTTCTAATCTACCTGATGGACATCTTAAAACAATCTTGCTGTTGCTATGGATTGTCAAAACAACTTGGAGTTTACACCAAAAGACTTCTTATGATATTGAGTTGTTTCCAAAAGAAAACGGCAAAAGTTAGGCATACAATATGACAACTGTTAGAGCCATCTTGAAAATCATGTTTATTTCTAGTCTACTTATTGCATTATCATTCATAATGATACAATTTTTTTTTCTTTAAAAGACTTGTGATGTCTAAATGGTCTTAAATGAATAAAAATGGTGCTGATCTGATATCCAGTATGGTTACCAAGATGGCCATTTTGGAGAATATTGTTATAGGCGCTACCCCTAAACAGATAGTCCTATAAACATGGGAATTTTAATTAAGACCTTTGACATCTATGGTGGTTATCAGTGTAGGCAATGTTGGACATCTTACTGCTTACTCTTTTGAAGGAATGGTGGCATCAACATGGAGTTTACAGTCTAAATGCTTTTCATTGTATGCAGCTGGTCCTAAATTAAAATGATGTGAATGCGATCTTGCAAAACTGTTATGACAGTTTCTTCTATAAAAAAAGAGGCCCAAGTAGGACAAATATAGTTCACCTGGCTGATATGTACCAATTAACCAAATGCAAGATCAACTGGCCAAGAAATCTGTCAGCAGGATGCTTTGTATTAAACTTTCTTTCAATGCTACTGAACATATATTATTTAAACAATTGCATATTTCTCCAGTTTTTTAATATTTATCTCTATCTGATATCACCACAGCTTGACTTATCCAATACTGAAAGTATTATACATGTTTGTAGTTATGGGTGCTATGTTTGATGTCAAGAGAGCATAATTTGTATAAATATTAAAGGTGCTCAGGCAAAGACATCAAACAAATTTGCTCAAGGTCTTTTAAACGACTCCTTAAAAGAAGTTATTTTGTACTTTTAGTAACAATAACCAATCTGACTAAAAATCAGATCTCCACTGACCTATAACTAACATTTCCAAAGTTTCAGGTGATACGTTGAAATCTGTTAGACTGGTTGTATTCACAAGATTCTGTCATATCTTCCATTCTGCTGCAACCCCAAAAGGGTAGTAATTATATTTTAGAAATTTCACGAGTTAAGTGATTTGTTAATATTTACATCTGATGATGATGGTGATGATAATATGTACCAAATTTCATTGAATTCCAATTAAAACTAATGAGATACTGTAGTGCCATCCAAGACAAAAAAAGCAATAACTCTAGCAAAGACTGCAGGAGTATGGCAGATATATATCAGTCTTGTGTTCAATATTCCTCTGCACAATACTACATGGATGACTCAACAGGTTCTTGATGAAAGTCTGTCAATGACCTTGAACAATGGGTTTCAAAAACTTTGACCTTGACCTTTGAATTAAGTTGTGCAGTCTTAAACTAAACTTACTGTGCAAAAACTATTATATTCTTATTAAACTGACCATGCCATGAATTCTTATTTTTTGACAACAGAATCCATGTCTGTTTACTATTTAAAGTGCAGTGTCCACAAAATTTTGTTCATGAACTTATTCTAAAATCAAAACTTAGTTTGCAAAACCAATTTTTCCCTGAACCATGATGATGATCTTGATGATTTTTTTTCACCCCTGAAACAACAGGTTCCTGTCATACTATAAGGGTAACCCTCCCACAAACTTCAGTCAAAAAAAGTGGTCAAGAATTAAAGTAAATATGCAAAAGTATTTCTCCCTTCAGTCTCACTGACACTGGCCATTCACCATTTGACCCAAAAACCAAAAGTATTAACTTTTCACAAATGGCTGATTTTGAAATATTTTTGTTTAGTTGTCCACCATCTCACAGTTTTTCAATTGTTCTGTTCCATTATGTGAGGAGAAAGGTTTAATTGCAAAAACTTAAAAAAGTTTAGTTGCAAAAATGTTTTAGTTTATGGTATTTATGCTGATGTCACCATATGGATGCAATTTATTAATTATCTATGTAAATTTAACTTTTTATATCCTATTCTATTAACAACAAGTGATGCTTGTTATTGTTTTAATTTTCACAGTTGATTATCTATTCTGTTCAGCTACTAATAAAGTTATCATATATGTTATTGTTATTATTATTATTATTAATTATTATTATTATTATTATTATTATTATTGTTATTATTATTATTATCATTATTAATGTTATTATTATCATTATTAATGTTATTATTATTAATAATGTTATTAATGTTATTATTATTATTATTATTATTATTATTATTATTATTATTATTATTATTATTATTATTATTATTATTATTATTATTATTATTTACAGGCCTCCTTTGTGAATAGGCCAGCTCTTGGGACCTATCCACCTTCTGACTGGGTGACCAGACTACAATCAGCTCTTCTTTCTGTAAGCAATTCACTTGTGTATACTTCAAATTATGAATAACAATTTTAATTGATTTTTTTCCTTAAAATTAAAATTTGGAATGTATTTTATTTACAATACATATGATTTGTAATATGCGAATAAATTCATACTGTATTGTGACAACTTGAATTTTAAATATTGATGTTACTTCTTGTTCAAAAGTTTGCAAAATTCAGAGAAATTAAATAAAATAATTTCCAAGCAAGTGCCTTCTGGAGTCCAAGTGATTAATATTATGGTCTTTCATCTATCATTCAATTCACAGCATGTTGGAATAGATGGCTGCCAAATTTTGTACAGATGATAACAATTTGCCATCAAATGTGGCCATTAATATTAAAAAAAGAAAATCCTTTTAATGACTTCTCTTTCAAAAATTATTCAACCAAATTTAGAAAATTTGATAGAAATTATCATGATATGAAGGGTATTCAAATATGAATATGGCTGCTTAAACTAGTAAAACTTTTTTTAAACTTTTATTAATAACCCACTGTCAAGTATGGCCACAGTTACTAAAAATAGAACAAAAAAAATGTAAAAATTTAATTAAAAATCCATTTAAAAGAATTACAGAAAATGTCTTGGCATAGAGGCCTATTAATGTTGGACATATATAAGCGCTTGATAAATAGTTGTTTTCATAACATATGCCATCAAAAGCATCAAAGAAATAAAGAAATCATCTTTCTGACCCAGATTTCTTGGCTAATTGCTTTTGTATTTCGCTGTAAGGCAGACATCAGCCAGGTGAGTGATTTCAGGCCCACATAGAGCTTTTGTTTTATAAATATTCTTAATACCAAATTCCATTACAGCATTTGACATTTGAACTTTTGAATATAAATAAATTCAGGAAAATGTAATAACTGTTAATGTAATACAGTTACCAACCATATAATGTAATAGACTGATAAATATGTAATAAATTTACCCATAGTCATAATGGAATGAATCCAGAGATAGGTGATGATGACAATGGTGTAGTTAAAAAATTTTATTTTACTAATTTATCTTGATTTATAAAAAAAGGATATTTTTAAAGATTTGTATTACAATTTTACATTAAGTACCTGTTATTACAATTACAATTAAATAACTTTTATATTATGTTTGCATCATGGATTATTTTAGGTCGCCCCTCCTGGTCTGAAGCAAGTACAGACGATGATGTGTGGAGCCTGTTCCGTGGAACACAGCCAGAAGGCAGCTTTCATTAGATATATGGTATGAACACACACGTGCGCGTGCATACACGCACACACACACACACACACACATACACACACACACAAACAGATGAATGGATACATATATGGGAGTTTTATGAGTTACCATAGGTTAAGTCTTAGTCTTTAGGACGTTGGTTAACAGCACATTTTGTATGTTATGTTATTAAATAATAAAACAGGATAACACAGGTGAGTTTAACCACAATGAGTAAAATGTTGTTCCATTAGGAAAGGAAAATAAAGATATTCATAATAAATTGTTAATATTGTTGTCTTTTTGTTTATTTAATGTAGCTCAGTAACACTAATTTGTATAGTACATTGTTTTGTCACAAACTTCTCAATGATAGTAGTTGTACTTTGTCCTTTCTTGTTACTTGGACATCTTACAAATGTTGCAATATATATATATATATATATATATATATATATATATATATATATATATAGTCAATTTTCTTATATGACAAAACAAAAACTAATTCTTTTTGCAATTACCTACAAAAAAGATGTTACAAGCTCAGACTCCATGAGATCTCACACAGGAAAAATCTAACAGAATTTTGGAGCATCTCAAAGTAAGAGAATATTTCATTTCTTATGCTAAAACTTTAATTTACTGGTAATATTTTTTTTTATAATTCTGCTAATTGGTTGACTTTTGATGAAAAAATCTAAGTCATTAACCAAGAGAAAATACAATGCAAGTATTTTCTTTAAAAAATGGTGTTAGAGTAATTCCAATGGACATGATCATGTAAGAAACAAAATACAAGAAGACAAAATGCCATCTAATGGTAGCTGTATATGACAAGATTAAAGTTTCAAAAAATTAATTTCATTCACAGAAATTTAATTTGCAAAGGAGTTTACAAGAATGATTTTCATCAAGGCTGAATAACTTTATTTACAGAGAATATTCTGTCATATTGACAGATTTCTGGTTCATTGCCACTAACACAAATTTTTTTGACTGTAGGCGAGACAAAGGGGTGGGAAACCCCCAACCAAGGAAGAACAAGACAGTGCCCTGATAAATGCAGCACCAGGTTGTCCACCACTGTCTATCTTATCATTCAAAAATGCATTTCACGGACGTACTATGGGTGAGTTTCAATTAGAAATTTTGTTTAAATTAAAATGCTTATTCCACCTGTTTTTCATGGATATTGCAGAAATATTTGAATTATCAACACATATAGCCTAGAAAAAAACTCAGTACACTTAAGTGATGTATAAGTGATTTATGTTATCCACTTGGGATGATTTATAAGTGGCTTACAACTTTACTTATAGATCATTTATAAATGACTTTAATAGATGAAGGATAAGGATTTTATGAGTAAATAAGGCATTACACTTTTAAATGAATAATGTGAATTAGGCATTACACTTCTAAATGAATATGTGAATTAGGCATTACACTTATAAATGAATAATGTGAATTAGGCATTACACTTATAAATGAATAATATGAATTAGGCATTACACTTATAAATGAATATGTGAATTAGGCATTACACTTATAAATGAATAATGTGAATTAGGCATTACACTTATAAATGAATAATGTGAATTAGGCATTACACTTATAAATGAATAATGTGAATTAGGCATGACACTTATAAATGAATAATGTGAATTAGGCATTACACTTATAAATGAATAATGTGAATTAGGCATTACACTTATAAATGAATAATGTGAGTTAGGCATTACACTTATAAATGAATAATGTGAATTAGGCATTACACTTATAAATGAATAATGTGAATTAGGCATTACACTTATAAATGAATAATGTGAATTAGGCATTACACTTATAAATGAATAATGTGAATTAGGCATTACACTTATAAATGAATAATGTGAATTAGGCATTACACTTATAAATGAATAATTTGAATTAGGCATTACACTTATAAATGAATAATGTGAATTAGGCATTACACTTATAAATGAATAATGTGAATTAGGCATTACACTTATAAATGAATAATGTGAATTAGGCATTACACTTATAAATGAATAATGTGAATTAGGCATTACACTTATAAATGAATAATGTGAATTAGGCATTACACTTATAAATGAATAATGTGAATTAGGCATTACACTTAGAAATGAATATGTAAATTAGGCATTACACTTATAAATGAATAATGTGAATTAGGCATTACACTTATAAATGAATAATGTGAATTAGGCATTACACTTATAAATGAATAATGTGAATTAGGCATTACACTTATAAATGAATATGTAAATTAGGCATTACACTCATAAATGACGTATGTTTCACTCATAGACTTTACTTTTAAATGAAGTATACTTCATATAGTGTAATATAAGTGAAATATGAGTCATTCACTTGCTACATTTATAAGTGAGGTTTAAATAAAATGCAAGCCACACTTCTCCTGCCCCCAAAATAGCCACTCTCACACCACACCCCCCAATTAATGGTTGACAGTAGTATTAGCTATATCATGCACATGTTTGGTCTAGATCACTGCAATTTTCTCTTCTCTTTTCTTTGGAGTATACATGCACAAATTTGCTAGAATCTTCTATAATTTTAAAAATGTCCAGAGATACTGGAAAATTATAAGCTTGCATATAATTTGCTTAACTCTTGACCATATTGTTTATAACTGTCAACACAATTGCTTTGATAACTACAGTTTGCAGTAAATAATATTGATCTGCAAAACGATCCACTCAATTATTATGGGGTGTAGGATTGTAATCTCATCATGTAGTCCAAACTCCACTGCAGCAGTATAAAGTGTCTGTCCACTTGCAGTCCAGTTTTACTCATCAACATGATGACCCCATGGCTATCATTCCTAGTAGTTACCTTCAGGTTGTGTGCTGCACATGTACAGGTATTGCTTGTCATGATAATACTCCTAAAATAACAAAAAAATAGTAACCATTTGCTTGCACACATTGAGCCACTTTGAAATTAGGCAGCTGAAATAGTTCTCTGTGAGTGTTACCCAAAATATATTACATGCATTTGTTAATAGTAAACCAGTCTCTGGATCATTCACAAGGGAAATAACTGCAATTACATATAAAATAATAATAATAATAATAATAATAATAATAATAATAATAATAATAATAATAATAATAATAATAATAATAATAACAGCAGCAACAACAATATTAACAATAATAATAATAATAATAATAATAATAATAATAATAATAATAATAATAATAATAATAATAATAATAAAAGTAATAATAATAAAAGAGTAGCAACATTTACAATAACAAAAACAGGGAGAGGTATAACAGGTCTGATAATAAGAAAAATCAAGATGGATCAGATTAAGAAGAATAAATTTATAAAAATAATTGATCTTTTTCAACACAGGTTTTCTTTTTGAAAATTAAAATTATATATATATATATATATATATATATATATATATATATATATATATATATATATATATATATATATATATATATATATATTATTTTTTTTCCTTGATACACTTACACTTTTTTACTGTACTTATAGACTTGTTACTGACTTATAATCATCTTTCAATGTATTTAATAAGCATGCTTCTGATTGAGTGGAATTTCAACTCAAAATTTCTTGTAACAGGAGCTTTAGCTTGTTCACATACAAAATGGTTGCATAAATTGGATTTCCCCGCCCCAGACTGGCCAATAGCTCCCTTTCCTATGCTGAAATATCCACTGGAGGATTTCAAGGCTGAGAACAAGAAAGAAGAGGAATCGTGCCTGGCTCAGGTTAAAAATTTGAGATCTTGTGATTTTTTAACAAATTAATTTCCAAGTCAAATTACATTTAAAAGTATTGGTATAATTATATCATGTATTAAACTGTATTCATTGAAATCATTTTACAGCATCCATATTCTTTTATGACTTCAGACACTGGTTTGAGCTTTGGTTTCAATTTCAAGGAAACAATATGTATTTTGATGATTTATTCTTAACTGAAAATCACATTTTAAAATATTACCTGTTCATTTTTTTGTTGAATGATTCATTTTAGACTGCTGTATGCTATATAGTTAATTTAACAGTTCACAATTTATATGTTATCTTTTATGCCAACTACTGTATTTCATGTAAATTTTTTGTACATTGAAAAATAGTTATTAATTTTAGTGTATTAGTTTGTATGTATGTATGTATGTATGTATGTATGTATGTATGTATGTATGTATGTATGTATGTATGTATGTATGTATGTATGTATGTGTATGTGTGTGTGAGAGAAAGAGAGAGAGAGATGAAACAAAATTTTGTCAGTGTACAAGACCATATTTATTTAGGGTATTATTTTTTGTAGCTTTTGCAAAGAGATAAAAGACTGAATTTTCAGTTTACCTGATGATTGTGATAATCCTCATCTATTTCCACATTACTGTATTCATTTATCAATTAGTATCTCTAAATCAACAAATCATTCTTGCTTTAATTACAATATACATTGTCACCACAACCACATGGCTATGTAGTTTTATTTACATGGTAAGTAAACATGCTTAGCACTTTGGTTATTCCAGTTGAAACCAGCTAGAGGGCAAGAATCAACAGAAGAGGTCAAATCAGTGAGGCTGCCAGTAGGGAAATGAGGCTTTCTTTAGGGAATTGAAAATTTGTCAATGTGCTATTGAAGCTATTGTTCATACAGCAGATGTTGTAAGGACAAGTGATCATACACATTATTTGTTATTTGAAATTGCCAAGAAAGACAGCAATACAGGGGTATAGATTTAAAATAAACTGTTAATTATATCAAATTCAAAACACTTGAAAGATAGTATATGTATATATACAAACCAATTTAATGGAGTCCATGACTTTCAAATTTAAGATAGAAAATGACAAGGTTTTAATATTTTATTTTTGTATGACTATAATGAAACAGTAAGACTGTTTGATCAATGGTCTGTGGTTTTCACTTTACCATGTACTGAGATGTAATTTATGTTGGATAAAAAAAAAACATCAAAGGGCTTCTAAAAATGTTTTTTGAAATGCACATGGTGTTTGTTACGGTGAGGGACTTAATGAGAACTAATTAACATAATATTTAAAGATATGTTTTTTTAAGTCCTTTGTCCAATTGTTCATAAACACCAGTAGATGTTGTAATGACAGTAAGAGAGTTTATGCATCAATCTTTGTATTTTCTCACCAACAATTATACATTTTTGTAAACCTAAAATGGCAATACAGTATTTTCAATCAATTTTTGAAAGTAAATCTCCTTAGTAGAAATTTTATGTCCGATAATTTAATGAATTTTTAGAAAAATGGAAAGTGATATTTATGGAAAAAAACATGAAATACATTAAATAGAAACTCTTTTTGAAACATAATTTAATATTTAGCTGATAATAGTCACAGGCAAGACTCCAAATCTGATTTACAGACTGGTCCTAATTTGATTTACAGAATGGTCTTAGTCTGATTTAGGTGGCACTCACCAGTTATTATGTACTTTTGAGAGATTGATGTTTGTAAGGTAAAGTTGTTTGTATTTTAAACATGCACAGTGGAGAGAATGTTGGCATACCTATATGCTACTTTCATGTAACGTGGCTGAAATTTTTTGGGATATTGTACTTTTGGAAATTTTAAATGATCTTAGCACACTGCTAACTAAAATGACTGCTCCCTTGTGCTCCAAAAATCAACCTGAATTTGTCTAAAATACACTATCCTTGGCAACTATTAAAATAGGGAAAATGAATTTTGACAAACTAGACAATACCATCTTCTAAAAGTGGAATGAATGAATTACCAAATGCATAAAATGTAATAAAGTTATCGGCTCTTTTTTTTTTACAATTTACCTCTGAAGTTCGAGAAGTGAAAATGAGCAAGTAGAGCTAGCACTTTTTTAGAAAGGTGCACATCTAGAGTAAGGCCAAGCTGTATACTCTATAACCCATATTACACCCATCAATCATGCACCAAAATGAAGGGAATTAAAGGTTCTTTGAACAATACTTAAGATATATAAAGTCTTTTTTAAATAGCCAATATAACTAGTGAAGAAACCTGGGTAAATTCTTTTTCTTTAAAATTCTAACCCTATGCTAAATATGAAACTGTAGAGCGCCTCCTTACAGACTTGTCCTAATCTGATTTAAAGACTGTTCCTAATCAGATTTACAGACTGGTCCTAATCTGATTTACAGAATGGTCTTAGTCTGATTTTCAGTCTTGTCCTAATTTGATTTACAGACTGGTCCTAATCTGATTTACAGACTGGTCCTAATCTGATTTACAGAATGGTCTTAGTCTGATTTACAGACTTGTCTTAATCTGATTTACTGACTGGTCCTAATCTGATTTACAGACTGGTCCTATTCTGATTTACAGAATGGTCTTAGTCTGATTTACAGACTTGTCTTAATCTTATTTACAGATGGACTTGACTTATAATAGAGTAATGTTGTTTCAAAAACATTTGTAATGAACAGCATTGAAAACACCCTATTGACCCAGATTTCTAGGTCCACTTTCTTGTATTTGGCTAAACATTCAAATGTTGGCAAGGTGGACCATCTATTGGTTACTCAGTATATTAAGTAAGAACCAATTGCACACAATGCCAATCAGCTTTACTGGAGGCTGTTGATAATTGATATTACTAATAAAATCATTCTGACTGACAAACATGTCTGATGTTCGATATCTAAGATCATTATTCCTGCATCGTTTTTTATATTGATTAAGCATGGCTGATGTCGAATATTAAGCGTGATGGAAGAGATGGGGAATTGAAGAGGTACAGTCAAATTTATTTGTGGTAACTGAGGGTGGCAATAGATTGGGGATGAAAGGTCAGAGAAGAGTTGTATTAGCAAACAAGATTGCTTACTCCAAAAATAAATTTTGATGTTTCATTTATGATCATGATCTCCATTTGCTAAAATAAACCAAATATTACAAAAATATGATTTATTCCATAACTGTTATTATTTAGTGAGTATTTTTGGGGTATAAATAGCTTTACAAAGGTATCACATTTATTATAGTTGAGACTCTGTAATTCATAATTTATTAATATTGTTTTTAACTTAGGTGCAAGAGATCATAGAGAAGTATAACAAAGCTGGAAAACCAGTCGCTGGAATTATAGTTGAACCAGCCCAAGCTGAAGGTGGTGACAACTTTGCCACAGGTCACTTTTTCGTGGGTCTGCAGAAAATTGCAAAAGAGGTACTTCATTTTAGTTACCAAAGCAATTCACTTTTCATAATGCTTCAATACAAAACCATGATGATTCTTCACCTGTATTCTAATAATGGTTAAATCCTACTTAATGACGGATTGCTATTAAATGGGTAAATTTTAGATTTGTATCTGTATCACCGTTCATTCAGGTTTGGCCGACATTCTGCCCTTGTCCTTGTCATTGCTATCTATTTTGTTATAAACATCTGTATACAGATTTTGACAGTAAAATTAGTTGTTTTTAGTTTGGAAAATATGGCAAACATCATGGAAAAGACTTGGTATGTTATATCTTATATGCAGTCAATGAAATAAAGACATTATCTTGGCATAAAGTGAATGATCACTGACAAATCTCATGCACTGAAATTTGCCTTGATAAGAAATTTTTATGTGGAACCTTTCAGTTATGCATGAGTGGGATGTACAATTCACCTGAAACAATCAGTTGTCAAAATTAAAATGGAGGCTGAGATGTCATTTTACATTATCAAGTCTTAAAATTCTTACAAGTGATGGTTGTCCATTTCTTTAGCTACCTTTGAAATGTTCAATTCCCATAATGCATTGCGTTTTTGTTGTCATTTCCATTTGGTGGTAGATTAGAGATTGGTTGCTGATCTATTTCCCTCATATGTTAAGCATTAAAGTATGAACTTGCCATCCAAAATTGTATGTACCAGTAAGACATACTTTTTCAGGGATTTATTGAGGTATATTAGTCCATAATGTTATGAGTATATGCTCTTAAAATAAGTAACAGAAAAGAATGAAAACAACAAGCTTTGGAAAATTTAACAAATAATTTATTTTGCTAGAATACAGAGTGAAAAATGAGAATTTTGTATGAGTTTGTGAATTAAATCCAAACATAATCCAAGAATTAAAAATACAAGTCCTAGTAATACAAAGTCCTGAATAAAATCAAGTTCAAGTCCTGAATAGATTTAAAATGGAAGGTGATGATGTGTCTGTTATGGCCTGCATCATACTAATGTGTCAACAGTCTCTTTTTGAATCACTTAAAGTGCTAGATGCTAAAGCACAACCGATAAAATCTTCAATCAGTTCTGTTTGACCTCAACAACCATTACCTAATGGAAAAGAATTTTCTAGCATGTTTCAATAAGCCTTGTCTATTTAAAACATAATACCCAATAAAATTCAATTTGGAATTCCCCAAACCCTGACCCAAATCAACATGCTTACCTGATTAATAATTTGATCATTGAGCTCATACCCATAGAGGATAATGAAGCTATTATTAGTTGTTTGCATCAATGAAATTAAATTATTTTTAAAAAGTCAGTCAGGTCCAGCTGAACTCAATTTTGAACAAAGTCAAGTACAGTTACATTAATTACAATAATATGTAGTGGAATAAAAAGAATTTAAACTAAATTTAAAATTAACAATCAGATTAAATATACATAACCATAACCAGACTAGATAATTAATTATTCAGGTGTATTAGTCCATAACTGGATAATCATTCATGTGTAATAGTCCATAACTGGACTGGATAATCATTCATGTGTAATAGTCCATAACTGGACTGGATAATCATTCATGTGTAATAGTCCATAACTGGACTGGATAATCATTCATGTGTAATAGTCCATAACTGGACTGGATAATCATTCAGGTGTATTAGTCCATAACTGGACTGGATAATCATTCAGGTGTATTAGTCCATTACCAGTAAATTTACTTTATTGTTTACATAAATTTATGTCATTTTGGAAATAATTATGATATCAGAGAGTGTGTGTGTGTATGTTTGTGTGTGTGTGTGTGTGTGTCTTTTGTTTATATGTATTATAAAGAAGACCACACTACTGCATGGTATTTATTCAGGCATGGCATTTGCTCAACTGCAATGGTTTCAGACTTGGATATGGCCTGGATGTTAACAATAAATTCAAGTTTTGATCTTTTTCCCCAGAAATACGGTATTTAATGACTTTCCAGTATGATAATGCTAAGACTGGCATGCAATAGAGGTAGTAAGAGGTGAGCAGTTGCTGCATATATAAAACTTAATGCATTGTCACTAATAAAGCTATGCACTTGAATTTTAGTTTTTAAAAGGTGATTGTGATGAAAACAGTTTTATGAATTTACAGTTTGGGGAAATGTCATTTTCCCATGACAATTCACTAAATGGACCCAAACTGATTCCCAGATTTCCACAGACAGCTAACAGTGTCATGATCCACTCAAAATATTTGTTCCAAGGTCAGCTCATTTCAAGTTGCTACTAAAGTCGTGTTTTGTTGAATTTTTATTAAAATATTTTGGTTAGTGTAAAAGCATGTGATACATTTGTCTTTCACAAATTGCAATAAAAAAAATTAGTAACAGCAAGAACATGGTTTTCTGAAATATTCCTGCAGAAATCAGTTGTGGCATTTCAAGAAAGAAGGGAGAGGGTCATTAGTGGAACAGTTTGTGAATGGATCATATATGTTTTGTCTGAAGAATTAATGGTATTGTTCCACCACAGATACAAGCAACAAAAACATTTTCAGTCCCACCTTTGATATACTTACTATTAGGAATTATATCAAAGTTTATTATGTGATAATTTTTTTTAATTCTTTGCATGTTTTTCATTGGCTAGTTCAACAGTGCTTTGATGATAGATGAAGTTCAGACAGGATGTGGGGCAACAGGAAAGTTCTGGGCCCATGAACACTTTAACCTCCCAGAAGCTCCTGATATTGTGATCTTCAGCAAGAAAATGATGTCTGGAGGTTTCTTCTATAAGGATGCTTTTAGACCTGCAGAGGTATTACAACAACAGCAACAACAAACATAATAATAATAATAATAATAATAATAATAATAATAATAATAATAATAATAATAATAATAACAATGGTCACTACTACTACTACCACTACGTCTGATACAGCAATAATAATAATAATAATTATAATAACAATTGGTCACTACTTCTACTACTACTACCACTACATCTGATACAGCAATAATAATAATAATAATAATAATAATAATAATAATAATAATAATAATATAAACAAAAATAATAATAACAATAAAAAGTTATAATAATGATAATAATAATAATAATAATAATGATAATAATAATAATAATAATAATAATAATAATAATAATAATAATAATAATATAAACAAAAATAATAACAATAAAACAGTTAAGTGATGATAATGTAGATGATAAATGATGCTACCATCAGACCTGCCAACTCTTACGATTTTGCCATAAGTCTTATGAAACTTACCCTTAAAATACAGACTTACGGCATAAAAGCAAAAGCTATGATAAAATGATAATTGCCAAAAAATCTGGAAAATTTGTTCTTCAGTGTTTGATATGGACCCGGGTTTCATATTAGAATTAGTGAAATTCATCAGACTCACTTTACCACAGCACCTCAGATGCTTTAAACTGCCACTATTTGTTAATGCGAAGCATCTGCATGATCCATTAGTAGATTATAGAATTTGTTTAAAAATGGCATCCAGCAACTGATTTTTTAGGATGAAAGTGGAAGAAAAAGCCTCTTAAAAAGTGTTAATAATCAACACCGAAGAAAAAAAAGAAATATTCAGATTCTTGTGAATAAAAGAGAGAATGGATACAATTACATTTTTTTTACATCGCATGCCAATTTGAGTATGACTAATGGTGGGAGATATGATTTCGTCATGTGCAATGGAAAAAGATAAGAAGTGCATCTTGTTGAGAGACAGCAACAAGCCATTGAGCTGCATAGGGGATGGAACTTGAGATTGTGCAACTGTACTAGTGTTAAATAATGTCTACACATACTTTACAATCTCTTCAGTTGAACATAATGTTTATTTTCGCTGCATGTACCGAATACTGCACTTTTAATTATGTTTTCGAGCTTTACAGTAGCAGTTTGATATATTTTTTTACACCTAACTGAAAACTGGTCAAACTTGCGGAAAAAACATCAAATGCCTTACTGAGACGGACTCATCAGGATTGGCAGGTCTGTATCATACAGGGGGATTGGAAACAAGATATCCAACAAATATCATGTTACCAGTTACAGTTAGTATACAAACGACATCCACACACACTACACTGAGAGGATGATGAGTCAACAGAAACGACCAGAGATGTTTATTTGTGGTACATGTTGTGGTACATGTTGTGGTACATGTTGTGGTACATGTTGTGGTTCATGTTGTGGTACATGTTGTGGTACATGTTGTGGTTCATGTTGTGGTACATGTTGTGGTACATGTTGTGGTACATGTTGTGGTTCATGTTGTGGTTCATGTTGTGGTACATGTTGTGGTTCATGTTTTGCAAACCATTCTATTCCTATATTTCATCACTAATGTATCTTTTTCATTGGCGAAAGAGTTGAGAATGTATTGGTATAATTTATTTAGACATTTATGCAAAATATTTGGAAAATATGCAAGGTTATAGATGGCTTTTGAATGTGCATGGAAAATTTGTGCCATGGATTTTTGTAAACCATTTAACAAACTTTTTATGCACAATACATGAATAGAATTGACATTTTTATACTCTCAGTACATCGAAAAATGTATTGCGACAAATTTAAAATTAATAATTTGTTTCATTAATCCATTTTGATTATATGAAATTGTAAAACTGAGGTTAACTTAAGAGAAGCAGAATGAGATAGTTTCACTAAAATTATTTTATCACAGTCATAAAATTACAAAAATACATCAGAAGTAAGGGAAAAAATTGATATTTCTGTTGGGACTTACATTGCAAGTTGTTACAACTTGTTTTACATAAGAAAGTTAGAATATATAAATTGCTTTTCATCCTAACATTGTTGCAGCTCAATTCACCCACCTGTGGATAGGTGTGTGTGTGTTTTTAATTTTTAATGTAGCTTTATAATTTGTTAAACCACATTGCTATGATGTCCACAGCATGGCAGTTTATAGTGATATCTAGCACTGGGGCATCATGCCACATACATGTAGTATGATATTTACCCCAGTCACATTATCCTGGCACCAGGCTGACCAGTCCTAATACCAACATCTTAAACTGAGCGCCTAGTGAGGCAGCTGTTAGTATCATTTTTATAAGTCTTTGATGTGACTTGGCCAGGGTTCAAACCTGCAACACCCATATCAGAGTCAGACTCTTTAACCACTAGGTCCCCTGAGCGGTCCCTGTGAATAGGAACAGAACTTTATTGATTTGACATATTCATATAAAATACACCATTGTGTAAATGAATGAATAAATGAATGGGTAATGGTATCATTTTAATAAGTCTTTGATATGACTTAGCCAGGGTTCAAACCTGCGACCTCCCATATCAGTCAGACTCTTTAACCACTAGGTCCTCCGAGCGGTCCCTGTGAATAGGAACAGAACTTTATTGATTTGACATATTCATATAAAATACATCATTGTGTAAATGAATGGGTAATGGTAGTCATAACCTGTGCACACATAAATCCTCTGAGGCAGGAAAGCAAGAGGAGATAACTAGACAGAGAGAGAAGATAATCTAAGTTGGAATTTTTTATACACATATTTACCTATATATTTTACAATCTTTTTTAAGTAATTGTAGTAGTTCGTACATGCTTGGTTTCAGCAACAACATGGATTAGTAAAAGAGTTTCTATATGAGAGGTATACAAGACAGAACAAGACAAAATGGCATTGACCACAGGACAAAAAAAGACAAAATGGCATTCATCTTTGACCACAGGACAAAAAAAGACAAAATAGCATTCATCTTGACCACAGGACAAATTAAGACAAAATGGCATTCATCTTTGACCACAGGACAAAATAAGACAAAATGGCATTCATTTTGACCACAGAACAAATTAAGAAAAAATGGCATTCATCTTGACCACAGAACAAATTAAAACAAAATGGCATTCACCTTTGACCACAGGACAAATCAAGACAAAATGGCATTCATCTTGACCACAGGACAAATCAAGACAAAATGGCATTCATCTTGACCACAGGACAAATTAAGACAAAATGGCATTCATCTTTGACCACAGGACAAATTAAGACAAAATGGCATTCATCTTGACCACAGGACAAATAAAGACAAAATGGCATTCATCTTGACCACAGGACAAATTAAGACAAAATGGCATTCATCTTTGACCACAGGACAAATTAAGACAAAATGGCATTCATCTTTGACCACAGGACAAATTAAGACAAAATGGCATTCATCTTGACCACAGGACAAATTAAGACAAAATGGCATTCATCTTTGACCACAGGACAAATTAAGTCAAAATGGCATTCATCTTGACCACAGGACAAATTAAGTCAAAATGGCATTCATCTTGACCACAGGACAAATCAAGACAAAATGGCATTCATCTTGACCACAGGACAAATTAAATCAAAATGGCATTCATCTTTGACCACAGGACAAATTAAGACAAAATGGCATTCATCTTTGACCACAGGACAAATTAAGACAAAATGACATTCATCTTTGACCACAGGACAAATCAATACAAAATGGCATTCATCTTGACCACAGGACAAATAATGACAAAATGGCATTCATCTATGACCACAGGACAAATCAAGACAAAATGGCATTCATCTTGACCACAGGACAAATAAAGACAAAATGGCATTCATCTTTGACCACAGGACAAATCAAGACAAAATGGCATTCATCTTGACCACATGACAAATAAAGTCAAAATGGCATTCATCTTGACCACAGGACAAATTAAGAAAAAATGGCATTTATCTTGACCACAGGACAAATTAAAACAAAATGGCATTCACCTTTGACCACAGGACAAATTAAAACAATATGGCATTCATTTTTGACCACAGGACAAATTAAGACAAAATGGCATTCATCTTTGACCACAGGACAAATCAAGACAAAATGGCATTCATCTTGACCACAGGACAAATTAAGACAAAATGGCATTCATCTATAACCACAGGACAAATCAAGACAAAATGGCATTCATCTTGACCACAGGACAAATAAAGACAAAATGGCATTCATCTTTGACCACAGGACAAATCAATACAAAATGGCATTCATCTTGACCAATTGACAAATAAGACAAAATGGCATTCATCTTTGTCCACAGGACAAACATAAGACAAAATGGCATTCATCTTGACCACAGGACAAATTAAGACAAAATGCCATTCATCTTGACCACAGGACAAATTAAGACAAAATGGCATTCATCTTGACCACAGGACAAATTAAGACAAAATGGCATTCATCTTTGACCACAGGACAAATTAAGACAAAATGGCATTCATCTTTGACCACAGGACATATTGAGTTAAATGGCATTTATCTTTGACCACAGGACAAATGAAGACAAAATGGTAGTCATCTTCAACCACATTGTTTACACAAAATTCTAATTTTCTTTATTTTCTTCCTGCCATTCATTTTGTTACATATCAACCAGTTTCATTATCTAATGCAGACTTAGAATGAAATGTGTCTTTTACATAAGCACAGCTAATTTATAGCCAAGGCAAAAATTCACCCCTGCGGTGCTTTTTATCTCATCAGATCTTTTATCAGCCAATTACTGGGAACCTCATTTGCATATCAAAAGGAAATGGATGGAACCAGGCATTTGTAAAGTTTTGATCTTCATGCTGTATGTTGTTCTTGATGATGATGATGATGATGATGATGATGATGATGATATCAGGAATACCATATAGGCTTGCTTATAAGTCAAGTCCAACTGCAAGCAACAAAGATTCTGATCTGTGATAATATAATGTGCCTACACATCAGGGTCTATGTTGTTTGTTCTATTGATTACTCCAAACAAACTGCATAAATCCAGATCTGCTGGTACATTAAGTTGTGGCAGAGCTGCAGTTTGCACTTGGACTCATAAACAAGTATATACGATAATATAATGATAATGCTGATGACAATTTTAAACAAATTTTATATGTATTTATTTATTTGAATGCAGGAATTAAACTACAAAAAGGTACATGTATAAAATTCAACTCCAGTACATAAAAATACAGTTCAACTGTAAGTATTATCATCGATGTACATTACATATATTTTGTTTTCATCATTCATAAAACACTGTCTTTGTAAACATTATAAAGGTGTCAATTATTTATTTTTATTCTTAGCCCTTTAGGATTTTCAACACATGGGTAGGAGACCCAACTAAAATAATTCTTCTAGGTGAAGTGGTGAAGGTCATAAAAGAAGAAAACTTGCTGGACAACGTGCAAAAGACAGGAGAGTACATGATGAAAGGGTTGAAACAGTTGGAGGTGAACTTTTTTACCTTCTCTGTTTGCGATTTTTTTATCCACAAACCCACAGATCATTACTATATATAAAAATGATTTATGGGGTGAAAAAAATTGCTATAACCAATGGGTTATCCATATTCGTGATACAGTCAAGTAACAAAGCCATATTTCATTTTCCTTTTTTGAACCATTTTGCAGCTAAAACAAAGTTAAGTTGAAAATAATTTTGCATGCTTAATCATTGAAACCATATAGTTAATACTTCCAAGACACTGAATGGTTGGAAATAGATTGTAATGAAGGGGAAATTCCATTTTTGCCGAGAGCAATACAAATTTATTAAATTTTCTGGGTACGTTATGAGATAGAGAAAGGTTCACACCTTCAGTATTTTTAAAATAATTTTTTTTTTATGAAAATATTTTTTTCTTTCTAGATGTATCATTGTTGAGACTGTTATAGTGCCTTTTCAAACACAAATACAAGGCTTATGACTAAACAAGCATGTGTAGGTCAGTGGAGTAATACATTTTCTGATTTGAAGATTTTATCCAGAATATTAATTCAGTAAGCTTCTCTAAACATGTAAGATGATTGATTTTGATTTGTAAATATCTGTGTGAACGTTCTTTATTTCCATGGATTTTATACAAAATTTATCTCTGGCTTCCTTTTTTAGAAAACCAGTAATGGATTTGTAAGTCGAGTACGTGGGCTTGGATCATATGGTTCCATCGATTTTCCCGATGCAGACAAACGAGATAAAGTCATTCATCAATTGAAACAGCAAGGTTTGTTTCTTGTTCTTTGTTTACCTTCCCTGGCCTGAAGGCCAAATAGACTTGGGTTATGGCTCTGTGTCTGTCATCCATCTATCCATCAAACAATTGCTCTTTACCACTTTGGAGGCCATTATACTGATCCAATTTTACTCATACTTGGAATATGGGCATGTATCATCAGTTTGACTCATACTTGGAATATGGGCATGTATCATCAGTTTGACTCATACTTGGAATACGGGCATGTATCATCAGTTTGACTCATACTTGGAATATGGGCATATATCATCAGTTTGACTCATACTTGGAATACGGGCATGTATCATCAGTTTGACTCATACTCATACTTGCATATATTGTCAATTTGACTTGTACTTGGAGTATGTGCATATATTGTCAATTTGACTTGTACTTGGAGTATGTGCATATATGTCAATTTGACTTGTACTTGGAGTAAAGTGCATATATTGTCAATTTGACTTGTACTTGGAGTATGTGCATATATTGTCAATTTGACTTGTACTTGGAGTATGTGCATATATTGTCAATTTGACTTGTACTTGGGATAGGGGCATATATCATCAGGATCTGGGAAAAGTTTGATAATGATAATAGCTAATTGATATGTGTTCCCAGACCTTTGAGTAGTGTTGAGGGAAAGCCCATTATTCTCATTTGCATAGATATTGTTGTGAGAGTGCCCATAATGCTAATTTGCAGAGGGAGTTCCCATTGTTCTAATTTGCATTGGTATTGTTGAGGAAGTGCCCATTGTGCTAATTTGCAAAAGGTATTGTTGAGGGAGTGCCCATTGTACTAATTTGCATTGGTATTGTTGAGAGAATGCCCATTGTGCTAATTTGCATAGGTATTGTTGAGGGAGTGGCTATTGTGCTAATTCGCATAGGCAAAGTACATAAATTGGAATACCCTGATTCATTTGAGATGTGTCCTGAAGAAACACAAGCCATGTTAATATTTTCTTGCATTTCATAAGAATGTTGAAATCATCTTTGTTGAACATTTGGGTTAGTTTTTAATTAGCAGCAAAATTTCTTTAAAATAATTATTTTTTACTCCATATGTCAATTATTATTATTATTATTATTATTATTATTATTATTATTATTATTATTATTATTATTATTATTATTATTATTATTGAAGAAGCATTGTCCTTGTCTGTCCATTTATGCATCCTTTTCTCCATCCATCATACATTATTTACGTCAGACTTGCAAGTCATTGGTGAAATTTTGTGCTTTTGTTATTTCAAGGACCGACATGGGACTTCTGTGTTTTATTTAATGTCTTTGTGGTTGTGATTATGTTTATGTGTTTGTGTGTTGTATGTTTGTGTATGTGGATGTGTCTGAGTAGTGTTGTTATGAAAATGCTAAACCTTCCATTACCAGCTTGTAAGTGTATTACATTCTTTCAAGAAACTAGGTATGTTGATTTCCATATACAAATTTGAATTTCCAGTTATGTATATTTGTATGTATGTGAGTGTGTGTATTGGATCAAGATTTGGAAAATTGTGTTACAGCATGACAGAGACCTATGAATATTAATGAGGTGATTTTGCATATGATTGGCTAAGCCTGTACCACTCAGGAAACTAAAATTATTTATAAGATTTTAATCAGACTTGGCAAATACAATTACATCATCATAGTCATAGGGTCAGTCATAAAGGAGATCTATGCAAATAGGTCATTATGCATTTTGATAAGCTCTGATTGTTAACACTCAAAAGACATTGTTTCTCACTGGACTTAAATGAAACTTGGTAAATAATTTTATGTTAATTGAATGACGGTTATTTTGAGTGTGAACTATGCATGGTAATTATGCCTTTACTTTTGGATGCTAAAGTCAGTAAAATGTACATGATGTAAAGGCTGGGAGGTAATTTAAATTAAGATTGTGTTCTTACATTACTACATAAGCCATGCTTAGTGAAATGATCAAATTATGTAAAACAGGTGAGCAATATTAGACCCACTTGAGCCTGTTAAATCATATTTCTTTTCCTTTTCTTGTCATATTTGAAATAATATTAATTTAATCAAATTTTGAAGTGCTTATATTGTTTTATCAATAAAATGTCTGTAATGTATTCATAAGTGCTATTTCTTCTTTTCTTAGAATTTAATTCTACCAAATTGTGGGAAGATTCCCCTTTAAATTTGTTAAATTGAAGCCAGCCTCATTGTGAAAGTTGAAGACAACCTCACTTTAAAAATTGAAGCTAGCCTCACTTTGCGTTGCCATCAGTGTCATATTTTCATTAAATCAATGATGAAAATAAGTGAATAAATTAATGATCAGATGATATATGCTGAATTATTGGAACAGATTCTTCAAGATATATAATAAACCAAAAAAACTGGCAGCAAGGTAAAACATTTCTTCAAGATTCTAGCAGACAAAGTGAGTGCAGACAGTGGTGTCTTAAGCAAAGCAAGAACACCATCTGTGGAGCATTTTAAAATCACTTGTGACCACAATATCTGTTTAAGAAAGTTTTCATTGACATGATATTGACTTTGAGTAAAATAAAATGAAATTAATTTTTTCTCATCTTTCTCTTATCCAGGTGTGAACTGCGGTGCATGCGGGTATAAAGGTCTTAGATTTCGACCAATGTTGACTCTGCAAAAACACCATGTGGATATACTACTGGATCGATTAAATTCAGTTGTGAAAAGCATGATGAAATAATTCAGGCTAGAATAATTACATCTGTCTTATATATCAGATATCTAGACTTTAAGCTTTTTATTTTTAATTCTAGTCACACCCCTTGGTGGGGGTATGTAACAGTTTAGCATTGTTATACAGTTGTGACTTGTGCACAGTAGCAATTTAGGGAAATTATAGACATTGTAAACCCAGTTGTAGAAAGAAAGAAACTCAATTATTTGCATATAAATCACTCACTGGATAACTCATACCCTGATAACTTACAAATAACGTGGGGTCAGGCGTAGATCCCATTTTTAAACCAGAAAAAAAGTTGATCGCTCTTTGTTGATCTCGAAGAAAATCATGATAAAAACTGGTATTGGAAACCTCGATATATCACTTGTTTTATCATCAAAAATGGAACATAGGACCTGGAAAATTTAATCAACTTTAGGAAATATTAACTTTAAAAAGAAGTCATACATTTTGTTGCAATTTCTTTCCAAATGACATTCTAAATACACTGTGATTGACAATATTCAAGGACATTTCGTTCAATGAAAATGTCACGACTAGTGGAAGCAGTACTTCCTGAATTTGCATGTAGAAATATCCTCCTGGATAAAAAATAAGAAGTTTCACTGTACCTTGCAGTGAAATCATGGCATCAATAATTTACTAACTGAAGAAATTGAATAATTTTTTTAAAAAAAGGTTTGGTAGTGGATCAACAGTTAGTCACATTCCTTGCTTCATGGGCTCCTTGTTTGGGAACAAGACTAATCAAGGAAACAAAAAGTCATGATGTACTACATAAAAAATACTATTACACATCATTTTGGGAACCAGACTAATCAAGAAAACAAAAATTCATGATGTACTACACGAAAAATACTATTACACACCACTTTGGGAACCAGACTAATCAAGAAAACAAAAACTCGTGATGTACTACATGAAAAATATTATTACACACCATTTTGGGAACCAGACTAATCAAGAAAACAAAAACTTGTGATGTACTACATGAAAAATACTATTACACACCAATTTGGGAACCAGACTAATCAAGAAAACAAAAAGTCGTGATGTACTACATGAATGTTTCCACTTACTCTGTTAGTTGTTGAAACCAGTTGGAATCATGTTACCTGTTCTTCAAGATGTTGGACATTTTGAAAATAAATGTAATTTATATATAATAATGAACAACTTAATCAGAAAAAGTGCTTTATTGGCAATTATTCTTGATGCAGTTATAAAACAAGGATTCAGTCATTACACGGCCAATTCCCCTCATCCCACATTCAATGGATATCTAGTGGGTTTTTTGGAGGTCCCTCGGTAACTCATGCCTTCGCCTATGGTGCTGTCTGTGTTTTTGGACTCGGAAGTGCACGAGTTATCAAGATAAGGTGTACTATGAATACAGGTGTTATTATTTATTTAATATAGATTGTCAGCAGCGTAACATGAAAGTTGACCCAAAATATCTGGATAATTAAAAAATAAGTATTTTTATTCCTATCCAAATAAATTGCGTACTAATAAAAATTATAAATGTATGGCAAAATTAATATCTTATCACAATTTTGTATCATTGTGACAGCAAAAGTGACGGCAATCAGTATCGGTCTAGATAGGTAGATTAGAATGCATTGTATCATTACTTGCCATGAAGATTGCATGTTATAACTTGTCAGTATTTTATTGTATAAATAAAATAAATTTTGTTGCATTTCTGGTGTTTGTTTTTCTGTTCATTGTGTACACTTACTGCTGTTAGCATTAGATGTCTTTAGAATTTGTCTGTGAATCTGACCCAGTACTGATATTGTTTCATAAAATCAAAATCATTATCTTACTTATGAAAAGTCAAAAGATATAATCCATATTTTCCTTCAATAATGCCAAAAGCAATCTCCACACCTCAAATACAAATATGGTGATAATTGCCTGAAATAGTCAAATCATTTAGACTGGTACAGTAATCGGTAATTAAATTCCTATATCAGTCTCAATGATTTGCCAATTTAGAACACTTGTATTATAAATGTAAACACTAAACTGGTCATGCATATAAATGTAAACCAAGTTTGGTTTACTAGAAAAGGAAAATTAAAGATGATAACCTGCATATATATTTAAACACTTTATTTTGGAGAAATTAATACAATTTACTGAGAATAAGAATTGATGTACATGAGTGGTTTCCCTTTGTATGCTCTCCAGTGGTAAATATAAAATAAGTCTGCAAATACATGCTGGATCAATATAACACTGCTGACCTTTGATTTTACAGTGATCAAAGTGATTCATTTATTAATTTTGACAACTGTCTCCAGATTAAAGGCTGTTTTTTATCATTACCTTTAGCAAACTCTGCTCATTTTGTTTGCATGATCAGAAGTCATGAAGCATGTCAGCTGTTTTTATTGCTGTCTGTTGACCACATGATCAATTAATCCACATGCTAATTAGGGTGATCAAAGTAATTTCACAGCCACAGAATTGATTACTCAATTGCCAATTTCTCAAGTTTATGTTCCAATTTGATTTTTTTTTTATTATCTTTAAAGAAAAACTTTGTGTTGATTAATTTTTGTTCTATTATAATTTAAACAATTTGAAAATGCGATGTCCATAAAATTGGACTGTTAATGCCTAAATGAAAATGGTGCAACTCTGACATCTAATACTGCCACCACATCAGCCATCTTCAAAATCATTTTATGACCATTCCTCCAGGGTAAATTGTCACAGCAACACCACAGGGTTTTTATAAGACTTTTTATAATGTCTCATTGGTTCCAAATGAAAATGCGCCTGATTTTATGTCCCGTGTGACTGCCACAGAGGCCATCTTAAAAACTTTGTTATTGCTAGTCCTTCTCAGTGAAAATGATGGTAATCTAATGACCAATACAGTCACCACGGTGGCCATCTGGAAAATACTAGCCCTGAATAAATGGTAATATCAACTTGGGGTTATCACGGAAAGATTTCTTATGATGTCCAGTTTGTTATATCTGATATTCAACATGGCTGCCACAATGGCCATCTTAATATAAGCTTCATTACTATTTCTTGTGAACAAAAGGTAATCTTGCCATTGGGTTTTCACCGAAAGATTTCTTATTAAGTTTAGTTGGTCCTAAACAAAATTATGGCCAATCTGATCTCCACTATGTCCACCATGGTAGCCATCTTGAAAGCCTTATTTATGCCAATCCTCCAGCATGAACAGTAATACTGTCATTTCAACAGAAGATATCTGTTACATGTCCAATATGACCACTACAGAAGCAATCTTGTAAATATTTTTATGTATATTTAATTTCTATTTTTTTCTTGGCTTTCCTTAACGATTATATTATGTATACATTTGTATTTTAGATTTGACTGTGTTCAAAATCAAGTTTATGCTGTACCTTACCAGTATCAATTTTATGTTTTCAACAAAATACAAAGCTTTTTTTCATTTTTCCAATGATATGGATTAAGTATTAAGATTATTAATAATGTAAACATGTTTATCTTAGTCTGAGTCTAGGACATCTGAAGTTGCCCATGAGAAAACATGATCTACCTGATGTTTACCACATTCTTTATTATAATTTTAGTAACAGATTTTGTTTTGTTGATAACTTAGAATTTTCTAGGAATGAACTGTTAACCCTTATCCTGATTTTATATCGGTGTCTTGGGTTTTTCAAAAAATCAAGTTTACTTAAGAAATTAACCAATCTTGCATTTAAAATTTTGGCAGAATCTGATTGGTGTGTTAAGTACTAAATTTGAAATTTGGATGGAATTATTTATTCAAATTATTATTTACTGCAAAGATAAAGTAATCTACATTAATATTCTTGGAGAGAGAGAGAGAGAGAGAGAGAGAGAGAGAGAGAGAGAGAGAGAGAGAGAGAGAGAGAGAGAGAGAGGGAGAGGACATCTTTGATTATATTGTTTTCTAATCAAAAGATTCCTAGCACATCATCACACTTCAAGCTACTAGCACATTAGCATATTCAAGACTACAGGCACATCATCTCCTTCATTATTGGAATTTAATTAGAATACCACTGCAAATTATGTAGAACTTTATTCATTAAGACTTGTGATAGAACCTTTATGGACAATTTGGATTTAATTCACAATATTCTAAGTTCTTTTTAAAATTTACCTTGTATTCTATGGAAATTAATTATTTTGTTGAATTATACAATACTTGTTGGTTTTTTTTTTACTCCTTTCTTTTACTTAGTTTAAGGCCAATTAGTTGTAAGAGAAAATTTCTGCAAAATATTTAAGAAAACATTGTTTATGAAATTTAAATTCTTTGTTTTGGAATTTTCCAAGTCCCAAATATTATCTTATCTGTTTGAGAAATCTATAGTGAAACTAACAAGATTTCACAATGTCATCTAAAGTCGAGAACCATAAAGATTTCATAAAACTTTGAAACATACAATTTGGTCATTTTGTTTTGATACAAGAAAAGATGCAAACAAAGGTTTCACTTTCTGTTGTTTGCTGTTAGGGAATCGGTTCAAGGATCATTAGGTGTTAGTTTCTTTTAACTAGTTTTTGGACCACTCAAAGAGAAATTTATTTCAACTGAAGATTCAAAAATTAATCTTTTTGGCTCTGTGACTGATTTAAAATATAAGTTATGAAAGGTTTGTGACGTTGCAAGAACTAATCATTACTCTACTCAGTACATGAAATTAATGCATGACAAAAATATGAAACCACGGCCAAATTTGTTCAGTAAGAAACCAAAGTTCCATTAGTCTGAAAAATGTATGGAGGCTTTCTTTCAGCTCCAAATTTCAATCATTTAAAATGTTGATGCAAGGGTCGGTGGAGTAATGATTCAAGGAGATAAAAATGATGTAAATCATCTTGTGTGCTATTCTTCTAAAAATGGTTTTAAAAAGCACCTGATAAAGTATTCCACAATTGAGAAGAAATGTTTGGCTTTGCAACACTTTGAAGTCTACATTAGTTCAGTTATTTCTCTGATTATTATATTTAGTAATCAAAGCTCTATACTTTCATTAGCAAGGCAAGTTCCATGGGTTGGTGGGTTCTCCTGGAATTTTTCTGCTTTCTTCTAACAACAGATAAACTGGCCATCATGTATAGTCTATAATGTGCTGAAAAATGGCATAAATCAACAACAACAGCAACAACAACCAATGTTTTACAGCCTAGGCTTCGATTGTACATCATTTTGTTATCTCTATCCCTTGAGATCTGAAATGCACTACCATCTAGTTTTACAAAACAGCATGTATTGTTTTCATAGTCTAAAATTAATCCTTTCTAATTACATTCAAAGACCATTTAGTATGTCATCCCTAAACAAGTAGAAAAATTGGCGTACTTTCACTTAAAGCAGAACTTTCCTAATTTATTAGCCAAATCTACAATATCAATTGCATTTGATCTTGTACATCTAGTACATCGTTTTGATTCAAAAGTTTCATAGGAATAGCTTTAAATGTTACCATGCTCAACCAGTTTGGAGTCATTTAAATAGCAACAAAATGGCAAAAGGTGTGTCATATTGGAGATGGTAAGTATGGAAGCAAAGCACATGACAGTGTGAGCATAGGGAACATTCAGCTGTATAATTAATTGGGATTTATCCATTAACACACTAGTATTAACACCATATCTTTTTCTGCAGAAAATGAATCATTCATAAAAAAGCCCTGTTGTAACTAGAAATAATATATAGAGAAACAGTTGAAATGTAACTGAAATGCATCTGAAAAACGTATATGAGAAAGAAAATAATTTTAAAAACATAAAAGAAAAAAAATTTGAACATATTGAAAAAAAAATGTTTACTGGCTGCATTAATGTTGATGAGTCGTATCACAAGCCTTAATGTTACAATTGTTATAATAGTTATAATCGCACGGATAGTTGCCTAGCATGGGGTTTATACATACATACATACATACATACATACATACATACATACATACATACATACATACATACATACATACATGCATGCATGCATGCATGCATGCATGCATGCATGCATGCATGCATGCATGCATACATACATACATACATACATACATACATACATACATACATGCTACATACATACATACATACATACATACATACATACATACATACATACATACATACATACATACATATATATATATATATATATATATATATATATATATATATATATATATATATATATATATATATATATATATATATATATATATAATGAGAAAATATATTAAACATGATGGAATGCTAACTCTTGTTATTAGAAATCTTCCCCAATCATGAAGTTTGTGATATTAAAAGCCCTTTTCATGTGCCATTGTATCTCTTAGTCATTGGGCATTTTATCGTTATCAGATATTTCACTAGCTACCAAATTTATATTCTTTCACCAGTTGAAAAAAGTTCTATCTTTGTTCATGATCATATAAGTGGAAAGGTGAACATGGAATAACGTGACCAAAATACCTAGTATTATGATATTTCTTGTGGTAATTAAATAAAGTTTTCTCCAGGTAACATTTTTGTTTATCGCTGGATAAATAATAAATTGGCGACAATAACTGCACTTATAGAAATATTAATTGATAACGGTTTAGCATTTACAGGAATTAAGTATCCGAACCTAAAAGGATCTGATGAAGAAAGAATTTGGAAAATAAAAATATATACAAGTTCAACAAAAACAACTAAGACACTTAATTACTCAAAAGTACAATTTGATCGCCCATTATTTATTCAGACATCTATTTGCTCTATATGATTCTACTCAGCTAGAAGCTAAAGTAAAATCTTAAAGATGAAGACAATGTAAACTTAATGATTTCTATCAATCTTATAAGGATCGAATAAACTACGATTACATAATGTATTTGTCAATGGCATAGTAGTGTGTGTTGCTTATTTGTTTTAATGTCTCCAACGCTTCTGTACATAATAGTTCTTTAATCAGCAGATAACATGCTGTAAATACATACCTCATTAAAAGCAGAAATTAACGATTTTTTTGGTCACATTCCAGCAATCTTTAACTTATTCAACAACAAATTGAATGCCTCTGTCCACTAATCTTCATCTTGCACAACAATGATTTAAATGCCTCTGTCCACTAATCTTCATCTTGCACAACAATGATTTAAATGCCTCTGTCCACTAATCTTCATTCTACACAGGAACGATTTAATTGCCTCAGTCCTTTACATCTTTATCATGTATACCTCGAGCAGCATTACATTTAAATATATATATATATATATATATATATATATATATATATATATATATATATATATATATATATATATATATATATATATGCAACAAGGACATATCATATTTTGGGTTTGCCTGTTTTGGTGTAAAATTATTATAATTCAACAGTATTTTCTTTAGGAATTGATAAAGTTATAACTGTTACAAATTATATATTGGTCACAGTCTAAGAAGTTCAGAATACCAACTGACTTTCAAATTATAAAATAATTGTATCTTCACGTTCATTCTCGACATTTCATACTGCACTCTAGGCCTTGCAAAATTATCTGTATTTATTTGTTTACATCTATTATTATCCAGAGATATTTGATCTATTCAACAAATACTTTGAAAAGGATCAATTTTCTAAACGCCCTACATTATAAATATTGTCTCAAACTCGCATTAGGCTTGATGAATGATTTTTCAACCAAGATAACCCTATCTATTCTTTTACAGTTTATGCAGAGATTCAGATTTCATGTGAGCGATATCATTTTATATGCTTTTTTAATGTACATAGGTTTTGTGTAATGTAATCATTTATCAACTACATTTTTAGAACTTGGATAAACCATGTACACCTAGAATTTATTTTTCTGAAGGCTAACGGAGACTGAAATGGTCGTGCAAGTGGAATTAAATCTCAGAATCGCCCAAGATGCAACTGGTATGATATCCGTCGTCCTACATGGATGTCCATATTTTCAGTGTGTTACGTGTCTAGGCTCGTACAAAAATAACAAAGAAAAAAGTGAAGTCAACAAGCGTTGTAAATTTAATAAAATCATTTATTTCCCTTGAAAATAAGGCAAAAATATGAAGAAAAAAAAAGACTTACGGTTCGTGAATTTAATCCAAAATTAATCCTAGAATTAATAACATAAGTCCTGACACTAAAAAGCTCTAAATGGATCAAAGTTCGAATCCCAAAGAAGTTCCAAGATGGGTAATGATGACGTCTTTTATAACCTGTTTAGTGATTTTGTGTCAACAGTTCCTTGTCGAATCACTAAAATTAATATTCCGGCTTTAGAAGTCCGAACAATTTCCAATAAATGTCTTTGTTTAAGACTTCTCATGAGCACAAGTATTCTCCAGGTTAAATAAATTATTTTAAATAAAACATTCATTTCAAACTGGTCACAACATAAATAATACTTTTGAGCCCGAATATATGAATTACGACAGGCTCAAATCGCTAGGAAATATCCGTTTTAACCCTACATTTTAGATCACATGATGGGGTCACGTGGTCACTTAGTTCGAACGGAGCAGTATTACCATATGCTGGTCGTCACGTACGCCATGGAAGAATTTGATTCTACTGAACGAATCAATAATACTAAATAAAAATGATAAAAGTTGTTTACATAGAACTGACACGAAAGCTAAGTATGACATTGATTACAACCAATGATTTCCACTCTAGGAAAGAAATTTAAAAAAAGTTGTTCACCAGTTCTGAATTTAAGTCCTGAACTAGGTCATCTAAAACTACAATGTAGCAATATTGGTTATTTACCAGGTCAAAACAGAACTGAACTGCTTTTTTCGGAAAAATGTCAAATCCAGTGAATAATGTTATTTTTAAAAAACATGTAATGAAATAAAAATAAATTAAAAAATTCAAACTAACACACAAGTAATTAAATTACATATACATAACACTTTGAACTTCCATCAATCATATATTTAACAGTCTGCCCTATCTTAATGTCCGGCTCATAACACAGACACAGAGACTCTAAGTATCAAAGCATATCAATGAATGACTTTGAACTTTGTAGTCACTGTCATATTTTCTCATACTATATTTGCCAGAGAAGTATTCATTGTTTGCTGTAAAATATATATGTGATATCATGACAATTCCACCTTTTATTCCACTCGGAATGGAAAGGAACATGCCATTGTCTATTAGAAGTTCAAGAACGACACCCGATATCATGAAACCTATATAGTGAGCTGAACCTTGCATATTGTCCTGGATCAAGTATGTAATGTTTGATAAATCAAATGTCTCCATGTGTGACGTCATAGTCGCAGACCAATCGCAACTGGCGTCACATACTACTTTGGTTCACAGCTGGTCTAACGCTGTTGGTATTGAATCCAGAGTAACTTGAGTGAGTGTTGGGTTTATTTCCACTCAAGGAAAGCTCCTAGCTGATGCTGTAGCAGAGTGGCATCTGGATGCATGGTATAGTATGCTGCAAATGCGGATTGGCGACCCATAAATGTATGAAAAAAAAAGATAGTCTGGTGATTCCTGCATGTTAACGAGTCTCCTCTTTTACTGAGGAGTGTGCTGATGTAGTTAAAATTTAGCACTTTACCCTTCAGTTATCAAGTCAATTCAGTGTAGGTCGTTGGGACATAGTTGACTTACGACCTTATGACTTACGACCTATAGGCAATTTAAAAGCTCTCTTTGAGAGCATAAATGACTTGGGAATGTGGCACTGATTTCTTCCCCCAGGATCAATTTAACAGCCTGCGTGCAGACATAAACTCGTTGCACATGCACATGCGCATTCTCTCTCTCTCTCTCTCTCTCTCTCTCTCTCTCTCTCTCTCTCTCTCTCTCTCTCTCTCTCTCTCTCTCTCTCTCTCTCTCTCTCTCTCTCTCTCTCTCTCTCTCTCAGTTCGGCCATTCAATATAGATCTGTTAGAAGCGGTATTGTTGGTGGGTTACGCTCCAGTGTAAACTTCATCACACGTGTGTCTTCTACATCATTACGAGAAACAATGAAATGAGCTCTCTGTATAGTATATAGTGTTACCGTATACATACGTTAAACATTATCCCGCATCTAGTTGCTGCCAGTTTCTGAACTTGCAAAAATGCGTCGAACGTTTCTGTAAATCGGTAGTTATATATACATTACCCCTGCTCTGAATATTTTTTTACAATTGCAAATTTAAGGATCTGAATTTGCCTTTATTGCTACAAAACGAAGTTGTTAACATTTTTTCTGTTAATCTTTCTTTATAGCAAGCCGTGGCGTTACAAGAAATTCTTACCCCACTCCACCATCGTAAAATCTTGGACACCCTTCCAATAAAAAAGAAAGCTGTTTGATGGGAATTTTGCTTTGGTGGTTGCTAACTCCACTGATCAAAAGTACTTTATACATATTCTTACTTTACAAAACAGGGTACTTGTTCTTGTCGAGTGTGTCGCTTTCCACCCTGTAATACAAGTAGTAGGGGAAAAGGCCGATTTGAGCGCAAGACCCCTTTCTACCCTCCTAACAAATTAGCCCCTAAAATCCCACCCCAAATGAATTACACACACATAAATTGAAAGGCAGATCCTAGCGCAAATATAATTCTATAACTTTAGACAGATGTTGCCTAGCAGTTGCGTAATCTAAAAAAATATCTCCATGAGTTAGACAACTGTCTTTGTCATGCGGAGATATGTTAAACTCAATCACGTGCTATACTTTCAAGAGAGAGGACAATTATACTAGGCTAGATTAGGTAAGTGATATTATTTTATACCTCATTACCTACTATTAATGCTTCAAATGTTGATATTAGAAATACTTCATTATTATGATGATAGAGACTAAACTTTATTTTACCGCTCACACAGCGACGAGATTCCAACAAATTTTTTATTTGTTGTTTGCTTAGAGGATATTTTTGTCGATAAAATATATTTTTGACCGATCAAGATCAATTGTAAGTTTAGTATATTTTTGTTGACTGATCGGACTGTGAAAGTTTTTAAATTCCGCTAGCAACCTTTGATACAATTGTTCGAGATATTTGAAATACTCGCTGTCATCAGATCTGATGAGCGAAAGTTTTAGCCTGTCACGAGTTCCACTAAAACATATGCCTGATGTTTCATTATTAATTTCAAATGTAAACTGTTTGCCGTCCAACATTATATATTTGATCTTGCTACTGTAGTTATTTGTCACCGTTCAATTTTCAAACATTATTTCTTTAGTTGAGAAAAAATTTGAGTCGGAAAAGATAATGTCGAGTATAGATCTATCATCATGACAATACCCAAGTGCAAGTGCATCTACTCCATTTTCGCAATAACGTTTGTCATCAAAATTACTCAATCCACGTTTGATAATGACATCTGTTTCGAGCTTATGATGATTTGCCCGAATTGCCATAGCTCTTATTAAACTAACACCATCATCAAGCGCATACTTGTAGTCATCAAATTTCATAAACTTTTTAACAAAATCGCGAGGCAGACCTTTTGCTTTTTTCGTTATTTTATTATTGTCTAACAATACGGCATACATTTTGCTGCGCAATTCGATAAAATATTTGATAGCGCTACAGTTCATTTCATCTCTGAACTTACCAATAACCTTTTTATTTGTATCGTCAAGAAATTTAATGTCACATGGGTAATCGGAAAGATCAAACAGATCTCGATTATTGTACATGTCCTGATAGACGTCCTCACATTCGATTTCATATACGAGCGAATCAGTATCAGTAAATAATAATCTACTAGCAGGCCACTGACTTTTTAACAAAAGTGTAATGAAAATCGTACATCAACTACTTTGATAAATCTAACACTGAAGCTCCAACATAGATCGGCTTGTTTAGTTTTAGATTTGTTTTTCTTTTTTGTATCGCAACAAGATTTTCATTAAAAATTTTCAAAATCTCAAAATCATCGTCTGACACAAGTTTGTCCCTACGATTGATACCATTAACTAGTTCGATATATACGCGTTTCCTAATATTCTCCATCGTCTTACCAAAAACAGAATTGTTCATCAGTTTAAAGAAGTTTTACACAAAATCAGTTTTTGCTACAGCTCTGCTTGAAGTGTTCGAGTTAATATAACCTCTCATCCAAAGCGACTGATTAAATTTTAGTACATAATGAACTTTTCTCAACACGAGACCAGCATCGACTGCTTGTTTTAAAACTTTGTAAAGCAAAACATAATTACGTTTTATTAAGCAAATTTGGTACTAGTTTTTTCACCATAGAATTTTGTCTTGGTGAAGCTGACACTTGTTGTTCCTGGGATAAAAAACTATAATCTATGATCATCGATTTCGCGCAGCAAGGATAATCGTTATGTAATTTGTGTAGCGAAATTTGTTAATCGAGATCAACTTCAACGAAGTACGAAACATCGTCGGGTATCTTTTTTTCTGTCTCCGATAGAAATCGATCAGCCGTGATCCAATGAAATCCACCAAAATGCATTGGTTCTGTCATAGAATAACCGTATAAGTTGTTACAATCTAGATAAATTATATACTTCGAAGGACGCTCAGGATTATACTCATTCAAATATTTGTTGTTTGCTTCAGCACATTTCTTCGTTATCACGCTAATACCGCCTTCGATACCTTTTTCGATACAATTGAACATATCAACGTCAATCAGTAATTCTAACCTTACCTTGCTAAACTTTAGCAAAGCATCCCATGACAACCCATGGGCAGAATAATACCAGCAAGGATCTAGTCCGTAATTATTATAACTCACTTCTCGAAAACTTTCAAAAACATCTGCTAAAAATAACAAGTCACTTTTCAAATACAAATCGTGATAATCACCAAAAGTCTCACAATCAAACTCTTTCCAGATATCTTGTGCATACTTGTACTTGTCATCGGTGATATTTTCATTTTTCAGTTGCGAGTAAAATTTGCCTTTGTCAGGTAAAGATATTTCATCAAATTTACTCCAATCGTCGAGATATTCGTACGGAAATACTCCTTTTGTGGTCAGTAGATGAAATTTTTCTCCAAAACAGTCTCGTAGGTTATCAAATTTACTACAACCTTTTACTAGGTCATCTAACGAGGATGCCATAAACTGCAAGCTGTCAATAAAAGGCAATTTACCTAGCGTAACTGACATGTACTTTTCAAAATTATTTGGAATGCATTTGATGACGTTATCGAGTTTCAGACGAGCTTTTACGTCAGGATCACCAAAAGCTTCCACGATAATGTGGCTATCATATCCTCGAAAGTTGTGAAGAATAACTGGAATAAAATATGGAGCGTGAAATTTTAAATTACACCGATCATGAGCCGCTCCACGGTACTGTCCGGTTAAATGGCAATGGTCATGTACCTTTTTGTTATCGTCAAAAGCTTTTTCACAGATATAACAAATTTCTGCTTGCTCGTAATCAGATTCTTGTTGAGGTGTTAATTTTATCATTGGAGTTACTCTTTTCAAACGATTAGTAATATTATCAACTTCGTTAATCAATCGCTTGAGAAGCCAGACAGCTGGATTTTGACCTCGATATAATCTGATGGGTTTAGATAATCTTAAATCAGTACAACACACTTGTAAGCTACTCCGCACGGAACATGATTTTGAGTTTTCCTCGTACTCGATTGGTTGGGATTATTTTCTACACCAAGTACAGGTTGAAGTAAGTATTCGAGATCAGCGTATTTGACGAAAGGAATTTTTAGTTTATGATTATAATGGACAAACTGTAACACACTATATTTTTTAGATGGCATAGTTATTGTTTGTACATCACTACAGTACTGCAAATGCTTTTGTAATATTTCATTGTTTGTACAACCGTGCAAGCAGCGATAACAAAAGAACGTTTTTTTTCTTTCGTTTATTATACTGTCCACCAACTAGTCCGTTGAAGTTTTTAATCCAAAAGTTATGATTTTTATAAAAGAGTAAATTGATAGTCGATTGTGAAGCTTTTTCTGAAATATATCTCGGATAGACGTTTTCTTTTTCATCTAGTCCGAAAACGTTAATCGAAATATTATTTTGCTTTTCAAACTTTGGTATCTGATTTTCTGCCACGGGAAAGTCAAAATCTTTAAAATTTAATCTTGACACGTGACTAATATACTTTCAACGCGAACAGCGTTTTTCCACTGGAAATAGCGCGGAAAGAACAGCCCATTAGAAACATTTGTTATCGACATTCTTCACGTTATACAGCATTGTTTATTTTTTATTTTTGGTGGCAGGTCGATATACGAACTACCGCTCAATGCGTCATATTTCATCGTGTGAAACAAAATTACTTTGATCATTTCAAACTTTCAATCCGAACCCAATTCGGTAAATTCTTCTATCTTTTTCCAAATTTCTTGGTGCTTTTCATTAATTAGCGATAAAAGATCAGCCCCAAGTAAAACACGTCTTGATTTCGCGTTGATATAAGGATCTGTAATTTCCTTGTCAGTCTATTCTTCCGTCACAAGTAGTTTTGAAAATATCACGTGATATTGCACTAATAATCTATACCTTTGTGTTTATCAAGCTCATGTTTTATAGTTGTCTGTAGCGGGTAGTAAAGATTTGTTGCAGTAAAATTTACTAAAACATTTTGATTATCAAATTTATAACTATTGTCAAAACCTGCAAAAGCAGTCGCTATTTTTTCAGGTTCTCCCATAAGGCTCTTCTTGGCTGTATCACGCAATTTCGACATTGCTATACTATAGTTTAATATCTAATTAATTGTTTGATTGATAATTTACTGCACACGACGCATGCGCTACGGTTGAAAAATCAATTAAATTTATAAAAAATTGCTATTAGTATAATGTCACAAAATATGACAAGCGCACGTGAACAAGAGGTATATCACGTTCACCCAAAGTACAACATATACGCTGGAAATGCATTACGTTCGGTCAATAACATCAAAACTGGAATATCTGTTGGCAAATTAACGACAACGGGTTATAAGATTAGTGTAAAGGGAGATAATGCCGAGAGGATTGCAATGTTTAGAAAAGATTTTATCTACACGTTATTCCACGAAGATATTTCAGAGGGACAGCGTGTATATCATGTAAACGGTGCAGTCACTGATGACAATATTGAAAATTTGTCTTTGCAAAACGAGTTTCATCCGCACCAGGTCTTTCAAATTGTACGAAGCAAATTATCATGGTATTATTAGAAACATAAAAACTAAAAAAGTTCTTGGTACTATGAGCAATATGGGATATCTCGTAGTAGGTGTTAGAGGAACAGTAACAAATCAAGTTCGTTATTATGGTCATCGTTTTGTTTACGAGGTTTTTAACGGATCTATACCCGATGGTCTGGTTATTAATCACATCAATAACGTAAAAACATTCAATCGATTGGAAAATCTAGAACTAGATACGCAGCAGGAAAATGTGAAAAAAGGAAGAGGTGGTAATGGTAGTAGTTTTAGATGTCCAGTAGAACCTATTGTTTCGTTAAACCTCAAAACTGACCGGGAGATGAAATTCAAATCGATTACAGCTGCGGCGAAATATTATAATATAAATCCCAGAGCAGTAAAATGTGTAGCTGATAGAGTAACAAGATCAGCTTTTTCAAGCGAATACGATGCTAGTATTATTTTCAGATATGATGATTAATAATATTTGATAGCTCGGTTTTAGTCAAACAATGATGAGCAAATGCTATAACAACATCGCGATTAAATTTTAGCGTCGTTAAAGCACTTTCATTAATTTTATTTGTTTCTGCTGCTGTTAGTAATATTTTATGAGAATCACCTTGCATCACAATAACGTCAACGGAGTATACCCTATAGCCTGACAAGCATTTTCTTACCGCTTCGGCTAACTCTTTGTAATTTAATATATTAACTTTTTGGTGATATTTTACCTCCTCAGTCATCTTATAACAATAAATTAGATATAAAATATATTATAATATGGACCTGATGAAACGACTCGCTGATCTATACGGAGAAGATACCACCGCAAGAGATGTAAACATTAACGATAAAGTTGCAGACAATATTACAATCTTTAACGATAGCGAAGATGATATTTTATACATCAACGAAACTGATGAAGATGAAATAATCACCGTCGTTGACAGATATAATTACAGCAGACCAAGCACTGGAAAATATGATGTCAAGTATCATATTGCTAAAAAAATTATAAAATTTAATTTTATTGTTGCTGAACAACAACTGTTTTGGCAGTTGATCAGACCATTTTTAATCATCAACATACCAGGCCGACAGAAAAATATGAAATTTGATTTTGTATTTGTCAAAATTTTTAACTTAATGACGATCTCTAACGATCGTAGACAATCTCTAATATCGTTACGTAAACCAATAAAATGTAAATCTGTCAAACGAAAGTACGAGGAATTTTATAATAACATTATTTCATAATTTGTTTGGTTGGAATCCAACTGTTAAATTTATCGCTATACCCACGCCACTTGACTAAACTTTTATTACCTTTTTTCCTAATCACTTTTTCGATTACGAAAACATCTTGTTCAGTTTTTGTAGTTCTTGTTTTAAAAAAAACTACCTACGATTGTCTCCCCTGCCAGATCTTTTAACGCGTATGTTACAGGTATTGTTAAAAGTACTTTACCAACCACAAATACTTCTTCGCTACAGTTCGGAGTAAATCCTTTTTCAAATACCTTTTTTGTCAAAGAATTTCTAACTTTATAAAAGACCTTAAATTTATGTCTGCGGTACATGTTTTCGTTCGCCAATATCAGACTTTTAATCACGTCATTGGGTGCATTTTAATAGTTCGATGTTTCGTGTTATTATAATTGTCTACGATTTGAGAAAGGTCATCAATGTACCTGTTGGTGTTTTTAGCTGTCAAATGTTTGTGTATTTTTCCGTTTAGCGTGCGATTAAATCTCTCGACAACAACGCTTTTACCTTCGTTTCCTGTAACGTATTTTTTTATATTATTTTGTTCTAGAAAGTGCTCCAACTTTTTGTTAAAAACTCGGTTCCGTGATCAGTCCAGATTTTATTCGGTTTTCTTTCTGTACTCGTTATTATTTGTTTTAGCGCATCAGTCATTGAAGTCCCTGTCTTATCCGAAACAGGTACACTGAAAGCGTATTTGCTAAAAACATCTATAACGTTAAACAAATACTTTTTGTTATCGTTAAACTGAGCCAGATTGGATACATCCACCAAATCTATTGCCCAGATATCATCTACAGTATTAGCAACAACTTTACGTCTAGGAAACCTTTTTTTTAGGTCTGTGTAGTTCGACTGCAAGATCATCGTATAATTTTTTCCAAGTCCAAGTTTATATTTTGCTCCAATCATTCCCTGAACAAATCTTCTATCAAAAAGTTCTCTCATGTTTGTTGGCTCCATATCACGTAATTCGTCTACCATTACTGTATCACAATCTGATTTCGAGTTTTCGTGATCATGATAACAGATATCATTACGCATTGCTATTGCATCCACCTGATTATAAGGCTCTTGTCCTGGCAACGGATTATCGTTCTCGTCAAGTTGTTGATCTAGCGGATTATAAGGTCCAGTATACCGATGACCTGGTAAAGTCCAACCGCCTTTTGGTTTTGGTAATTTACCAATAATTTTGTGTATATCTATACCTGCTCCTATTATTTTTCTGTTGTTACACAATTAACAGCATGTAACAATTTTATCCTTCTTCGATGCAAAGATCTTTGTCACAATCGCAGTTGCATTTCATTTTTTTTTTATTACGTTTCATAGAAATAATCATCGATTAATATAACTTTATTTGGACACATTCCAGCTCCAGATTTTAAGAACATACTTTTCTTTCTACCACAAGTAACGCAAATACTTTTTAACATCGTTCTATTATTTTTTGTTTTTTCTTTCGTCTCGTCCTTTCGTTCTTTCTTTCGTCTCGTGTTTTAGTTTTGCATTTGAGACAGTATGTCAACATTATATCAGTGAGTTTAGATAAAATTTATTGCAATCTCATCGTTTGCATGAGAAAGATGCTCATCAAATTGTAAAATAAATTTTAAAAGATCAGGATCTCTCTGGGACATTTGTCTGACAAACATGATACAATAATAACCACAAGCGGATGTTCCGATCGGCTGTAATTGATTAGACAAATAATTTGTTTTATCAAATTTTTTAAAAATGTATTTTTTTTATAAGATCGCTTGGAGGAAGTCTGAATGAATCAAAATAATTGTTATCGTTGACAGCAACCCAGTGGGTGCCAGAGCCTTTGTTGAAGTTTTCAATATTTACAACACATGAACCGCCTGCTTGCACGTTATCAAGTTGATTTTTGGAAAATACTCCTCGAAATCCGGCAACGTCCTTCAATTTCTCGATGATGTCAAAATTGCTCAATAACGTCTGGTACCCGGTAGAGTCAATCCGCGTCCGATTCCTAGTAAGTTTGGAAGAAGGCTTCCAGCTAATCCTGCTAGCAGCGGAGCGAAAGGAATAATTCCTCCTTGTTTGCATTTTGTTGCTTTCTTTTTTTTCGACGATTTTGTTTTTCGTTGCGGAATTTTATTTTATATTGTTACATAAAATTAACGATAGATTTGTTTGATACCACGACCATCGAATGCTTTCTTCGTTGCGCCAGAGACTGCTCCTGACGCAGCCGCAAGTCCAAGTGTACCAAGTACTGGTAAAACTTTAGGTATTATTGTGCTAGCTAATACTGATAACGCTGGTCAAAAAAATCCACCTTGTTTTAACATTGCGGTGACTTGAGAAACAGATAGTTTCAGCACAAAAGTTTTGTTAAGATCGATTTTATTGATTTCTTGTTGCGTTAGCATGACTTTTACTGCAGTTTTATTCAAAGTCGCCGGAGAGATCATCAAAGAAACGGAGCTGCGTTTAGCAACAGCTGCTGACAATTTTTCAACTTGACAGGATGTTAGATATATTTCTCGAGTTGTGTATTTGCTTTTCATGATGTTATACTCAGGTTTTTAGATTAAACTTGTACCGTCATTCTTCCTTTGATCGAATCGATGGTCAGAAATCTATCACTAACCAAAAGCGCGTATACGTTATACTGTTCAGCTGGCAGGGCGCCAAGCGTCCACGTGACCTCGATATCTGCAGTCGATCCGATAAGACGTACCAAATGTTTTGATACGTCAAAGTAAAAGATGAGATAGAGCGATCAAAACTCTTCTATTGATATATGAGATCCACTGTCTGCGTCCTGATATTTTTGCATTGCTTCCATAAGATACATGTATGGCCTAGAGATGTTTTTTGTTTCATCGTCAGCAAAATTGCATTCGGTGGCACGTTCGGGATATTGTCTGGAATTTATTCTAGCAAATTATCGTCTAACGTCTGAGTATCGAATACGGAGTTGTTCATTTCCGGATTGTTACGACGACCTTGTCGTTGAAATACGACGAACGCGTGTCGCGGTAGTTGTTTGCTGGGTGTGGTCGTTACACGCCACGTGTAATCAGTCGCGTTGGGTATGGCTGTTTGATAAATCCTGTTCTGTTGGAAGTGTATCTTTTTTGTAAAGGTGGCTAGTAAAGATTCGAGCTCCATCGTTTTTTGTACAGATGGGATAACCCGAGGCATCCACAGTACTAATATTGTAATTGCAAATTGACCTGCGGATACCCCATCAGCACGCATTATGCAATCGTTTTGATCAGCTCGATCTAAAATTAGAGTATGTTTTATTCCTCGAAACACTTTGCTATAATCATGAAAAAATCCAAAGACTGTGCTTAACTGCAGCATCATCGTTATTTGGCGAGATTCTGCGGCAAATGCTTTTCGTTTGGCAACTCCCTCGTTATATTGTTGTCGTCTTATTCTTGTAACGGCTAACCTGATCGATTCACCTATCGCACCGGCATCATCAGGATTGGCGATGAGATTATTGTTATTTGGAGCAGGATCACCAGCATCTGTACGAAACTCCTTCGAAACAGCCGACCCAAAAGAGGTATCTTTAAACCACATCATATTTGTGGCCACTGATCTGGAATAATCATTGCTAAACGAAACGATGTTTAGTATTATACTCGCTATGGGTAAGTGTATCGAAATATCTTTTACGGTTTGATTGGCTAGTTGGTATCTTGCACTTTTAAATAAGCTCCAACCGTTATTGACGAGAGCAATTTCTCTTCCAGCTGCAATCTCACCACCTGCTGCAGTTAATATTGCTGCAGTTAATATTCAGCCACGCACTTCTAACACTGCCTTATGCAGTAATAGAAACACGTCCTCGTCTCTCGTGTTAAAAGTTCTAACTCCTGTTTTATTTGGTTCGTTTGAGTTTTCGTCTAGATACTCGTCGTATTCGAACTCTGTTACAGTGTTGTCAGTATCAATCTCTTCGGCAAGATCGAGAATTTTTAGCGGACATTTTATATTATAATTGCTACACAAAATTAAAAGGCAGCAGAGGTTATCGGTTTTATTTTCTTTACAAGTTAACATACTATTTCTTCACCACTCGGCGATAATAATGTTTTTGTTGTAGCTATCATAGCTCGTTTTGTTTTTTCTGTCGGCGCAATATCTGATATTACTCGTTTTATTTCCAATGTGGAAGGTCCTCTAATCTTATCAGCAATCTTTTGCCCTACTGCAGTACCTGCCGAAGGAGCTGTCCCCGTAGCGAAAGCTTTACCTGCGTCGAGTGCAATGGGCGCTACTTTACGCGCAATTCATGGAATATTCTCTGCAATTGTTGTAAATATATTTCAAAAAAATTCACTAACGATTTTTCTTCGATAAACTTTTCTTCGTTTCATCTATAAAATTATGTTATAAAATTGCGCGTAGGTGTAAATAATACGTCAGTATCTCATTGTTTAAATCGATCTGTCTATCCGACTGGTCTGTGTGATGCATGGTGATGCTTGTAATTTGTTTTTTGAGATTAATTGGATAATAGATCATCTGACGCGGGTTGATCGAACCTGGTGGAACTTCTGGTGAAAAACTATAGATCGTTTGTCCTCTGCTACCCTTGGCTGAGTAAGATCCAGATGCAAAAGAGCAATTTACTAGTATTGTATTTACTTCTGTTATATCTACTGGTAGTTCACTATCATACGTAATAGCTTGATCAAGAGCACTATAATTTTTTTCAGTAAATCCTAATAGTTGTGCAATACTTCTTTCCGTCGGTTCGAAACCAATTAACATGTTTTTCAAAGTCATCCTAGCTCGCAAAGTGTTATAATTCGCTGTTAACTCAAAATTATTAGCCACACCGCCAGCTTTTGTGATGAGCTCTTTGATTGTCTTGTTTTGATCAATGACATTATAAGCTCCTTGTATAATCTTCTTGTTGTAAATGTTGAGGATGCTGTAATCGGAGTAAATGAAATTTCATCGTTGACCCCAGTTTTACGTTCGTTTACAATTTTTACAGTTTCTTCTTTCGATCTTTCTCCAAGTAGACCAACAAGTACAAGAAATTAATCCAATCTCATATTGTTTTGCAGGATCTAGTTCTATTGGCGGATTATAATGCACAGAAAAGTTTGCGCTGTTTCCTATTGTCTGCGATGAATCAAGCAATAATGTTGTTGACATTATACTAATATTTTAGATAAGATCGCGGTGTAAAATTTCGTACTCGGACGATGTTAGTAATCCGTTCGATCTTAGATGATCAAGTATATCAATCATTTCGTTATCAATCTCTACACTTTCGTTACCAGCTTCTTTAGAGGATATAAACAGCATTAGCCGATCGATTATTTCTGCGTTTGATGTAAAACCTTTTACTCCAGATCCAGTGGTTTCCTCTGATAATGTTTTATCTCGGTCGCGTTCGTATTTGCTAAAAAGTCTTTTAAAGTTCTAACCTTTACCATATTCTCCTTTTCTAGTTCTAAACTGTACTGCTGTTTTAATTAAAACCTCAGCAATAATTCCATCTCTTATTCTATCTTACAAGGACTGTATTTCATTTTCATTTGTAGCTTTTTAATTTCTTCATCAGCTTTCATATAATTTTCATGTACTTTTTCTAAAATAATTATCAGTTCTTCGTAATCATTTTGTGACCAATTTCGAATATTATCAAGATTGTTGAATTTTTGTTATCTTTAAATATTTTCAATAAAATTTCCAAATTCTTCATCATGAATTTTTAACCTGGCATTTTGTCTGTAAAATATTATCTGTTTTTCAACAGGCATTACAATTTCAGCCACTATTTGTTGTTTCTCAGCCAATTCTTCTGTTTTCTCTGATAATTTTTCAATCACCCTTTTTAACTCATTTGGATTAACCGTCAATTTTGTTATTGCATGTTGAAGTGCAAGAGGATTGTTCATTAGCCTGTCAAACTCAGTCTGTTGTGCAGCAGGATCAGCAATGTTTCTTACAAGTTCGTTTACAATTTTTACAGTTTCTTCTTTCGATCTTTCTCCAAGTAGACCGAACAAACCTTTTTCTTTCATTTTTTTCTAGTTTTCTGGGGATAATGTTTGTATTTCTGGTTGCTTGCCAAGCATTGCGTCAGTAACAGGTTTAAAAAGTTTGGTGGTTTCTTCCACTGCCAGAACGTGTCCACGTCGAGCTTCTTCCACTTTTTTCTTAAAAGCCGCTCGAGTTTCGAGAAATTTTATTTTAGAAATTATATATTCTGCTGATGCTTGTCCATTATTTTTTATACGCTTTACAAAATTAGATCAGAGAAACGTGTCAATGCAACAACGAAACATCTTGGTTGGATCACGCGCTAGCTTGTCAAATAAAAAGAAATTGTATCGATCTTTGGTTGCATGATGTTATAATTTGATAAATTTATCTTTAGTAACGTCACCGTACTGCTCGTTTGCAATATTTCTCACATCTCAAATGAAATAAATAATTTACTATATATCACAAGTGTGGATCCAAATGAAGTTGTTGTTTTTTAGGGTAGAAGAGGAAAATTAAAACGAGTAATGTACAATTGTCAGATGTACTTACACGAATTCCTAGTGCGGTTGTTAATAATATCATTACTTTTAATAATCAAGGTAAAGTACAAGATTCGGGTAAGTCAGTGAATGATTATGTTAAAAAAGCTGGTGATGTATTTACTGGAAGTATTTCTATGAACCAGAATAAGATTACATATCTTGGAAACCCAACCGAAGATAATGACGCTGCAACAAAAAAATACGTCGATGATAAGGAAGCTCCAATCAGCAATGAAATAACCGCGCTTGAAAATGAATTTCTTGGTCACATGAACACGTTTTTTTAGTTTTCGCAGAAACATAAACACACTTAAAAATTAATTTTTTGGAAATCCATCAAATGTTGATATTACACTCGCTAATATTAACTCAAAACTCAATGATATTATCAGTGGAATTCCTGATATTATTGAGAAAACGAATATGATTAAAATTCCTCACAAGCAGATTAAAAATAGTGGGTATACTGTTACTGTTGATACTGGTTATACTGGGTGGACACCAAAAAATAAGTCAATCAAACACATTGAAGAAGTTACCGGTGTGTATAGATTGTCAGTGCTTAGCAGTGCAAAGTTTAGAATATTTACCAAATATCCATTCCGTCATCCAAATGATGACTCATCTGGAGTATTATCTGTAATAATAAACAAAAATTCTGAAGAAGAATTTATACTTGAACCAGTTGATAAAACTTTAAAATTATCCATATTTATCTGGTGTTTGGAATTTGTAGCTGAACAGCCAGCTCTTATTATGGATTAACCAAACCTGAGATTATGTGAACTAATATTATAATGAAAAAAGTATAATTGATTTCAATCATATTTCAAAAGATATTCCAAGACAAGAAGTGGACGCACTAATACAATACTACAAATATTATCACAAAAATCTTTTTTGTGTGCAAAAATGTTACAAATGCTACAACAAAATACTTCGAGTAATATCATATCTACCGTTGTTAATGACCAGCTCTGGTATAATTTCAAGTGGGGCATCATTAAATCCGTTTTTGCTAATCATATCTGGTGTAGGTGTTTCTCTTACAACAGCGTGTAAAAAGATTGAACCTCGACTTTTAATCAAACGAAATGCTTGCGAAACAGCTAATATCACTTACAAAATATTACTTGATCAGATACGGTCTTATTTACAAGGTGTAAAATATGATATGGATGATTTGATACGTGAGTTTCGTATTATTGACAGTATGTTAACAGGTATTCTACCAATAAGGATCAGCAAGTATGAAAAAGATTATCAAAAAAGTATGAAACATCTAAACTTTAGATTACGCAACGGCTAGGCAACATCTGTCTAAAGTTATAGAATTATATTTGCGCTAGGATCTGCCTTTCAATTTTATGTGTGTGTAATTCATTTTGGGTGGGATTTGAGGGGATAATTTGTATTTTTTAGGAGAGTAGAAAGGGGTCTTGGGCTCAAATCGGCTTTTCAGTTTTGTGTAAACCGTTTGGGGTGGGATTTGAGGGGGGTAATTTGTATTTGTTAGGAGGGTAAAAAAGGGGTCTTAGGCTCAAATTGGCATTTTCCCCTACTACTACACATCAGTATTTTGGTGTTGACTGCTGAAAGAAAGTGTACGAGCACTTACCACCGAGAAAATCTTTTCACTTTTTAAGGGAATACGACTTATACAATAAATTTCAGCAATGTTTAAATGGGGTTTATATATGATGATAATATATTATGTATGATGTGTTACATTTATGTCATTTTATGTAAATTAAATTTTTTTAAACATCAAAACAAAATATTTATCTTCTTGTACATATCCACATTTGTACTGAGTTGCTGTAAAGCACTACAAGACATACACATACATACATACATACACACACATATATACATACATACATACATACATACATACATACATACATACATACATACATACATACATACATACATACATACATACATACATACATACATACATACATACATACATACATACATACATACATACATACATACATACATACATACATACATACATACATACATACATACATAGGAATTCGTCATCCACTTTTTTGTGGGTTGTCAATATTTACCGGGTAAGGGAACATTGTAAATGCGGTAAGTGCTCAATTTGCATAAAAATGAAACGGTAGAAAATGATTTCACCTGTCGTGACTAAATATGATTCTAAAGTAAATTGTGGAGTCAAATTCAAATTTATTTGCCGTTTTATTTACAATTACCCCGGTTCCATTCCAACCCCGTTTACCGCTTTTTTAATTGGAAAAATGACATATTTAATTGTCTTTAGCTAAAGAAGTGTCATGATTCTAGAGTCATGTGATTAAATCAAAAAAGTTATGAGAATATTTCTGGGTAAGGGGAATAAATAAATCATGTACGTTTTGACATTTATTTGGCTAAGTGTTCATATGGCAGCTTGTCGCTTATGCCACTGAATCTTCAATTACTGCGACATTAGCTGGAAAGTTGGATAAAATTTCTATATTAGCGTTGCCTGCAAGAATATAAGCTTCATCGTCTCTTAGGTGTTCGATTTTGTTAATTGTCCACTTTGTTTTCTTCGAAATTCAATTCCTTATATTCGTCTTCTGTCTGTTAAATATTCAGAAAGCATTACTTCTAGGGAAAAAGAATCATACATGTCTTTGTTAATAATATATACTTTATTCTGCGCATTTATCAAGTTACACTTTGACAGTATTTATTCATGACCAGATTTTAAAAGCAATCAATACAAGTGTAATCAAACTGTTCATTAGTTGAGACTGCTTAATTTATGTGTGTGTGTCTTAGCAGACTTTTCAACTACTCAGTGCACGTTTGACGCCATAAACTGTGCACAGACCGGCTTACAATGTCTCATAAGGCGTTTCTATACTGTGTGTGCAGTATACTATTAAGTAAAGGTAAGTAAAATAAGGAGATACTTGTATGTAAGAGGTACTAATAACAGAGTGCGACACTCGGGAAAATGGTGGGTGGGTGGAGCTTGATGTTAAATAGGGTAAAAAATGTACGGGGCATAAAGAGAAATTTAACGTTAAACCTCTGCGTTGAAAGGTATGCTTTGTATCAAAGTAGCACGAGACAATGGTATGCACTCAGTAGTGTACTAACGGAGGGGCAGACGGGGCGGTTGCCCCGGGTGCCAGAGGTCTTGGTGCTCCAAAACTAGTCCTACAACGTAAGACACATCACCCGATATTTTTATTCTGGGGGCAGATGGTTCTTACCGCCTAACTAACGGCGATGTGTAGCGTGTTTTGATGGCGACTAACAATGTAAAGAAAGTCAAATTTTCAGGAATATCACACACAACTGGCAACCAATAATGACGCTTTTCTACAAAGTAAAGTTATAATGTTTTTGTCATACCTTACTTATCCTGATGTGCTTTCTATAATAATTCAAATTCTCACAAAGAAATGGACTTGTTTTCAAGTTTTGTAAACCTTCATTTCAGTTGGCTGGAAAGCGACGAAAACCAACAATGCCTAAATCGTGTTTAGTTGAAATATTATTCTTTAACAAAATGAATAAAAATATATTATGCCTATTGGAACTGTAAGCAACGTTTCGTTTCGTTCAAGAAACATATCCCCCACATGAACCTACACGAAAATACTTCGGCATACCTCGAGTGTCGTCGCATTGCAAAAAAATGTATGTCAACGAAACATGAAAATGCATTCATTTGCTAGTGTTATAGTTTAATTCCACCAGGATAAAGACAGGACAGTAAGTATATTATTTACACATACATCAGTGGAAGAGTGTCGATATAGGTTGCCAAGTTTAAGAGTTATTCCTGAAACTTTGACTACTCATTCCGATGTCAATCGACATCGGAACACACTATACAAGGTTTTTATTTGGGTAGTAAGATATAAAGACATAACACTAAAATAAGACATGTGCTATGTATTACCATGTAGGACTACACCAATATCTGCATGGGATTCATCGTCACATCGGGCGCAATTTACTCCGAGTCAGCCATTGTTTGCACTCGAAAGGCTACCATATGATGTCTTACGTTTATCATGTGTGATTGGTCCGTTTGTATCAATATAGCATGTTAGATATGTTTGGCGGGAAATGTGAATGTGTCTGCCCTCTAAGCAAAACGTTTTTGGGAAGTTATGTGTTAGATAGAGGCAATTATGTACAGGGATCAACAAGAAATCAATATTAGGACTCTAATGGCGGTTAGATGTTTGTAGATTCCCTACTTCTGGTCATAAGAGAAGAGACGTCGGAAGGAGGCTATCAGTTGCTAATAAAGATGGATATGATTCGATTATGCAAATAAATATATTTAATTAAAATTCAAAATATCAGCATGTAGATGTAAAGAAAATTATAAAGGATAATATGTTAAGTTGAAAGACTTTAACTCTTAATTTGAGAACGATGATGATGATGCAATATTTATTCCAAATCTTCAAATTGAAGGCGTTGTCCCTAGAGATTGCACTGTGCGTTTATGAGCTGCACCATACATATTATAGAAGCTGTACCACCGAAGCACTGGAAATGACAGTAGCAGAAGGTGCATCAGTGATACATAAGCGAAGATGCACTGAAGGTTAGCCACACATAGCCAAAGATAAAAGGTGCCAAAGATGAACGATACCACAAGATTAATATGCAGTCAAATTAGATAACTTTTTTAAATTTTCTGACAGTATAATGTTCACTGGTTGCAAATCTCCGACATTGAAAGTACTAAACTAAATGACTGATGTAAGCTCATGACTGTTTGTTGAGAAACACCAACAGGTCGTCATTTCCCTTTCGAACATATTCCAGGATCATACTGACCTTGATGACGGCACCATAGAACAAAAGTGGGAACTAGTCAGAGACACATTCACGTCAAGATGTGTGGAGGTGCTGAGATTTAGAAGACAGAAGCTCAAGAACTGGATTCCAGAAGATGCAATCAACAAAAGTGAACACGGTCGAAGCAGAAACTTGTGCATGCAAAGACCAGAGCACATAAGCAATGTCATCGAGATGAATAAAATACAAAAAATATGAAAATCCATAAGACAGCAATGAAAAATAAGCCTGAACTTGCTGACAAACCTGCCGCAAATACAGAGAAGCTGCAAAAATAAGTAACATGTATAACGATCACAGGGAAACTATCAAAAAGGTAAAGCAACACATGTAGACATGCGGGCGCAAAGGCTGGGGAGATCCTTAGCAAGCCAGCAGAATAGCTTGACAGGTGGAGGGAAGATTACAGCAGCTTGTTTAGGGGCACATTCATAAAAATCCGCCCATCATATAAGAAATAGATAATCTGGACATCAGTATAGTGCCCATTATCAAGAAAGTATACGTTCACCAATAACTTTCCCACTAATGATAGACCGTGTGATGAAGATGGTAATGGATCAACCACTTTGAATACAGTTAACTTAGACACCAAACATATAAGACTTTGGCTTTGCCGACTGCTGTCACACGCTGATTACCATAGTCCGAGTTACCAGCCTGGAGATTTTTGCCTACAAAAGATAGAATGCTTACAAATATACATCAATCATGAATTCATATATGATCTTAGATGATCAAGCCGTTGGGATTGTCGATAGGTTATTATACCCTGGAATCATTGTGCACACTTCTGGATTAACAGTACAGACCGTCAATGTCAGGATTGCCAAGGTTAGCCATGCCTGTATACACCTCTCAGACAAGTCATGAGTAACGATAATATTGACCATCTGAAAAGAAAGCTTTGAGAGTTTAACCCCCCAAAAAACCCACTTGGAATATAAGCTACAGGTCTTCATTGATACTTGAAGCCAATATATCCTACGCATCAGATGGCCATACCAAATTTCTAACCAGAAGTGTATGGCTGACGACAATACAGAAAGCTATATCCGACACCATTGAAAAACGCAAGTGCAACTTAATTGGACATACTCAGCAAATAGGTAAGAGCAACATGTCTTGCAATGCCGGGGATTGAAACACCCAAGTCAAAACGCAGAAGACCACCTGTCATGACTTTGCGAAGAATACCACTGGAAACATAAAATAACATCATCATCATGTCTTGGAGAAAGAACACAGTTCCCCCAAATACCTCTAATTCTTTGACGAATACCCTAAATTATGAAGAAATTTATTTTCGTAACAGTATTATGGCCACCATTTTATATGGGGAGTATGTTTGCAACATGTGCTTCTATTTTGGACGGGAATGTAACTGATTAGAGTTTATCGACCTAGGAGTTTCTATGCCTCTAAATGAATGATATTCCGCATGTTGTTTTGCTTCATGTATACAACTAACCTTTTTATCTCCCATTACTACCATATGGTCCACATTTTATAATATCCCCATCCCACTCATGCCTTTCTTTCACCAACGTAAACGTTTATCCTCACATTCTTCCTAAAACAATACACAGCTATCTACTAACAACCACCTTGCAATTTATTATCCAGTACCCATTTATATTCTATCTGCAAGCTAATGACATTTACTATCAACACCCATTTATCTCTGATCTTCAAGCAAGTTGTTTACTTTCCAGCAACCAGTGACCTTCTATCAAGTAAAAAGTTGCCTATTATTCACCAATCAATTATCTACTATCAAGTAACCATTGACCTACTATTCACCAATCAATTATCTGCTATCTGCATCCAGTTACCTAATATTCACCTATCAATTATCTACTATCCAGTATCCCACTATTCACAAATCAATTATATGCTATCCAGCAACCAGTGACCTATTATTTACCTATCAATTATATACTATCAACATCCATAGATCTACTATCCACCAGCCAATTATCTGCTACAAAAAAGTTACCATCATTTACTAAGCTACTGACCTAACACATTAGTGTATCCAGTTGTCTACTATGAACTACTTTGTTCTCTACTATGAAACACTCATTGGTTTACTATGCGCTAACCAAATATCTATCAATACACATTTATCTACTAATCACGAATCAGATAACTACCCTCCAAAACCCAATGAACTAATATCTAGATCCAAATTATCTTATTTTCAGCAACCATTTATCAAAAACTAACACCCAGTTATCTACTATCCAACACTCAGTTTATTTATTATCTAACTTACACTAATTACTATCAAAGGTTTCTTACAGTCCTCATATTACCCTTTATAAGTAAAACATTTTATTATAACATCCCTACCTATTCTGGTAGCCTCAACATTTTAAAGACGAGATTTCCATTGATAAGTTAGGGCAATATAAATTTGCGATCAAGGCCACCAACGGCTCTGTGTTATAGAAAATGAACATCCATAATGTTCAAGAAACTTTTTTGTTTGTTTAATCATCATTTCTAAACACTGGACTGGAAGTACTGTCTGATGTATAATGATGGGTATGCATTAGATGTACTCACTAAATAAATATTACTAAAAATATTAAGTTTACAAAAAAAACCCATTCGCTCTCAATGTAACCCGGCTGTGCCTGTTTACAGCAATGTTGGTAATATTATCCTTAGAACATATACGTTTGTCTGGTTGCGAAATGAAATACCGTATTGCTACATAAGTTTGAACGAGTCTGTGTGTAGCATGTTGATTCTGTTTTTGGATGGAAATGTAATGGATTGAAGCTTTATCGACCGGAAAAATATGATGCTTTATGCCCTTTCAATGATGTTACAATTCTGCTAACTATGTTTGGTTTATGAGCTGGCTAGTCAACTCAGATTCCTTATTGCATTTTGCATTATTTTGCTAAAATCACTTTAGGTGTGTTTCAAATCATAAATATGTCGCCATTCTGCTAGGTTACTGTTAGGTCAATTTACATTTATCACTTTTCGTACTCAGTTACAATTAGACATATTCAGTAAGTTGGATAGATTGACAAATTCATTCAGTCCTGTATAGTTGATAGGTAGTTGGTGGATAAATGGTAACTTGGTGCTGGTTAGCGAACAACTGGGTAGTGGAGTGAATGGATTAAAAGTTTGTGGTTTATAGGGGGATAAGGGAGAGGACGAAGTTAGTTTCATTGATAAGAGCTTTAACTTGCACTTTATACTACTTCTTACAAGCAGCACGTGGAAGGGATGGGACCGACCAAAAACAGCCGACGTTTTGGGAGTGTGTGGCTCCCATTTAAGGCCCCGTTTCAAAATCTGAGGCTAAAATGGCGTTTTAGTCAAGTAGTGTTGACTCATTAAACTATCCAAAGACTAGTCTGAGGCTTGTTTGAGATTATGACCCCCAAAAATACGCCACCGATTTTTTTTATGGGGGGAGGGGGGTCAACCGTCTCAAGGGCGGCAATATATGGATGAAAAGGATGCAAAAATACATTTCTAATATAATGACTTGTATGTGGGCTCTGTAGGAGAGATATTTATTTTGTGACATACTCAAAGTTTATTGTCTGGTCAAATCGCATCGATGTAGATGAGTTAACTAGACAATTTGCGTCAAGCTCTACTACATATTTATGGAATATCAAAATGTTTTCCAGCAGCTGTTATTGATTTAAATTTATCTCGCCTGTAAAATGTGTATTGATCTAACTGGTCGTAGTATTGTTTTCGTTGTTGCTATTTTCGCTTGGTCTAATAGCATGTAAATTTTCAGGGAAACGAATCACTTGAAATTCAATAATTTGAAGAATATAAAAATTCAACCCAAATTAATCAGAACATAAAAACAACTTAACACGCCAATTGTTTTGATCCTGACTGACAAACTTCTTTCAGAAACAGCACTTATAAACTAAGACGTAAAACAGATTAACAGATGGTCAAAGTTTATTTTCTGGAACAAATAAAAATTTTTACCAATAGATACATGCCACCCATCATGTAATGTATGACCTTGACTTAAGTTAATGATTCTTTTATGAGAAAGATATTTTTTTTTAAAGAAAAGGTGTTTACCCAAAATCGTCACTGACTTTCGAATAAGGTCAAAAACTAGAAACAATGTTAGCTGTTTATGTCAACTAAATAAAAAATAATAATAAAAGTCAATCAGGTCAAGTAGAACTGAACTCAATGTTACATTACAATAGCATTTAAAAGGGATAAAAAGTAAAGCTAACAAACAAATAATTAAATTAAATATACATAACAAGCTCAAAGAAATGACGTTGTCACATTTGAAAAACATTGTGGTAAAAACAATAGCCAATGACTCTGGAAATTATCGAAGCAAAGATGCTTTAATAACATTAATGATGTCATTTCCAATGCAAAGACAGTCTGTGACAAAATCTCCGCAAGAAAGAATAACAAGATCTTACAACGGAGATATTTTTGAAGAAATTCACAACATTAGTAAATGTGACCCTGTATCAATCTGGTTATTTTATAGTAGCAGCGTCGAGTATGCTTGCACATGTAGCTTAGACGACGATATATTTGATCAGTTTCTTTTGCCATCTGGATTTCTTCATCAGAAAGAATAGCTCCAAAAAGTGCTATGAAACAAATTGCGGTAAAATATGACGGCGACAACGACGATTTGATCGTTGAATGTTTTAGTATTTCGTCTATTGCATCTCGCATTACACAAAAAAAAAAATAATTTCTCTTATCAGCTGATGTTTAGACGTTAGAAATAATATCTTCCATAAGATATGTGGGATCTCTAAAATATTTCTATGCACGCACTGGTAATTCCACCGGTTTTCTAAAATTATCAAGTCTTGGATCTTGTAGTTACCCCAGGGTACGACTATCGTACAGGAAAAATACGTTATTTAATATATATACGTTATAAAATCCTCTTCTGAAACACGATTATACAAAGAATTGTTAAAATAATATTCGATTTCCTTAATTATTATTTACTCTGGAAAAAGATCAAACTTTTGTGGATCTGATTTTTGTTTCAGAAAAGAATGGTGCTACCAACGGCCATCCCATCACTGTTCTGATCAATGACTTAAATATGTCAAAGGCGTTACTGAATTTTGCAGAATCCCTCGCTGATATTTATGTCGCGTCTCTCAACGTTAGCTTTTGCACATTGCTAGAAATCTTTGATTCTTTTCCTATTATAGATTTAATCATACTCTGAAGTTCATTATTGATTGTTTGATTTGATATAATCCTGATCATAGGAGGACGAGTTTCCATTATGGCATTGACAGCCCATTCTCATCAGGTTTGGGTTTTGCTAGAATACAAGTGTAATGTTGGCGACTTTTTCGCCAAATACGTTTTCTCTGATGTTTGGCCAACTGCAACAAAGTCATAATTGTGCCAGTTCTATTTCAATCGACCGACGATTAGGCACTTTTATCGGAGTTGGAAAACCAATATCGAATTCTAGCCCTGTTGACGTCACTGATTTCATTGTAGTCGATGTCAGCGTTGTGTTAGAGATGGTGAGATCCAGTGGTGTTTTTATTTCTGAGGGTCATTATCATCTATACAGCATATTCAGAATATGGCGTTAGCGACGTTGGCAACGGTATGTATTGCAACGTATTTACTGATCTCAGTTCTGAGCGTGAAGTTGTCCACTTTTTGTTGCCACCTCTTCGTCTGATTTTGGTTCAGTCACATTGATAATTGAATATCTGATGATATTGAGATTGCCAAACATGATATCTCCAGTTCATCTAATACGTAAAGTAGTCTCTCGCATGATTGATAGAATTGATTTCTTCGAGTTTTTAATTTTACTGGCTTTAGGAAACACCACTTTGATATCTTCAGTCGACACTGGAACTCACGGAATAATATTTGTCAATGGGATAACGAAAAACAACCTCATTTGAGTCATCTTCGGCAAGACGCAAAAGACCAGCAAGTTCATCTTGTGTTGCATATTTGGATAAATCAATATCACGCGTGGCCTTTCCGCTAGCAGATCTTCCGTAAATATCTATCATTATTATCTATTAACCCGTTTAATACGATGTGCTGTATACTCTTGCGCACCTTTATGAAGCGTTGCAGATGACCTTGACACAGTGTAAAGTACAGCAAGTACTTCTGGACCGCATATAGGTAGATCCGTTATTATCTGTGTTAGTAATGTTTAATACTAGATTTGAGTGCTTATAATGTAAGAACTCCCTCGGTGGCACCAATCCATACGAATCAATATAAACAATGCTACATGGACCAATTGCGTATGAAACCCAATGAATACAAGAAAGAAATTTTTATTTTTAATCGCCAAGCAGCATCAAGTAAATTGAACAGGGGAAGCTTTAATGAAGCCTCAGACCTTGATCATATCGCGTTCCTTGTATTCTTAGAGCACATCCTTATTTTTGAGGTGTTTATACCGGGACCAGTTGCTTTTTCAGTGCCATATCGACAGCATTTCCAGCAGCACCAAGTGCAACTGCTTTTGCAAAAGCTGGTTCCGCTGATGCAATTAGAGCTGATAATACCGCTAGAAACGGAAACATATCGCCGATTTTTGTTGTGTTGTTTACTGCATTCGTAGAAAGATAAACGCCAGTTTTTAATTTCTTGGCGCCATTGTAGTGTTTAAGCTGTCTTTCGGTCAAAGATAATTTTTGGACCATGCAACGCCACTGATTTCAAAGTTATTTTTGCTCCAGAATTCTTCTTCGATGCGGATCGCAACTTTTTAATCGGACCAGGTGTTAGATTAACATTGACGTGATGATATGACATTAAACATCATGAATTATCTAAATACAGATCACTTGCGATCCAATTAATGTTTGGAAAACACTTGCATATTCGGAAACATTTACATGTTTTCGACGGGCGCATGAATCACTATCCTTCGTCCGTTAACATCTTGAAGCAACATTATTTTGTTTGACTGTATATCAGCGATTGCGCTGTAACAACCAGGACCATAAAGTATATCATACCATTAACAGTAGCTCGCACATAAATATCAACGACAGATTGCCTGAACAAATCCAGATGTTCCAGTGGGAAATAATAGATTGGATACAACGTTGCGAAATCACACTGAGAAATTTGCAAAACCAGAATCAACATTCTGATCACGCTCCCATAAATCTCATCAAACTATATTACACCCGTGCTACTTGTGTGCGAAATTCAGTATTATGTCTTCGGATGGTTCCTGATGTCCATTTATACTCAGCGAAAGCATAAACTAAGTTAATCTACCAAGCACCATTTCTTTCTTAATTTTCTAATCTTGTGTTACCTTGAAACGCAATGAATATAAGTCTTGGTGCTGATGTTCTTTGTTGAGATGCTATCTGCCATGCATATCCATTTGCTGTTCTTGTAACTGAGTATGTTATCATTGTCAGCCAGAACAACGTTAACTTTCTACCATTATCCATGAATGATAACAACCGAGTTTCTGTTGGCAATGCAGTCATGCTGGCGTCCACGATGCAAGTTTTGTTAATAATACTTTATCAGCAGCTGCATTATTGTCTCGCTAAATTGCATTTTTTGTCAGTGGACGTTTGGACTAACTCAAATGTATCTTTGACTCCGAAATCAATTTTTCTCACGTGTCTGAAGAATCCAAAGATATGCGACAACTGTATCACATATTTGAATCTACATTGATCATCAACATGAAGTCGTCGTGCTGAAAATCCCAAGTTAAATTCTGTTACCACCATGGACTACCAGTTTAAGTCGGCTTCATTGGCACAGGCAAAGTTTCTTGGTCGTCTTATGTCATTGTTGCATACTTTGATTTGTTTACTATCAATCATATACACGATACTTTTAATTAACGCCATAACAACATAATTAAAGAATCCATATTTATCATCTGCAGCATACGGGTTACTGTTATCTCTCAAAATTCTACTCTAGTCTTCAACACCTCGGCTGTAAGAAATACTTGGAATTTATCTTAGACTTGTAGTTCGATTCGCCCACGTTAGTTTGGTTTTCGTACTTTATAAGAATAATATTGATAATCAGCCACAAGCTCACCATTGAGTATTGGTGCGTTCATGTCAAATGCTGATCAGATAGATACACGTTTGAACAGATTTTTTAAAAAAATATATATTCGCTGCAGTCTAAAATGACGTTCCAACATTGACAAATAATTGGTTGATCACCAACGATGATGGGCCAAACAACTACCCGCTATTAGGTTTTCAGTTTTATTTTTGCTATCTGAGCGGAGGCTTGTTGTTTTGTCAGTGACGGCACTCCAGCTAATATTTTCACCCACTCATTTGTGGCAAGATTTATTATTTTGCTTTTACTTGCTGGCATAGCTTAGGTGCTGGGCAGTTTTATTGAAATGCTTAAACTGGAATGCTTCACATTCTGGTGTGATTTTTGTCGTACTAATCTTGCGAATCTGTATTTAATCGCCGAGAATACTTTCCCGACAAATTCACCAATAGTGCCAATATCATTATTACTAACAACATCGATGACGTTCATGCCTAATTATTGTGCATTCGGGATAGCCTTTGGGGCTATCCTTTCTAAACAAACCTAAAATAATATCGTTTTAATATCGTCGGGTTCATCTCCTTAGATTATTTTATAACCGGTAATCGCGAATTTATCACCCTGATGCTTTTAAGTCCACGTTAGGGATTGCGTATAATCATGTTATTTTGTTATCATCTAATTGATCACTCACTTTAGTAACTGTGGCTAATTTCATCGATCATTCCTCGATGACTGCTGTCCACGACACCACCGGCAAAAAAACACTGATAAAGTGTAGCTGATTCATTAATTATTTCTTTAGAATTGTTATGGGCTAGTCTTCGAGCATTCAGACTTTCTACTCGATCAACATCAGCCAGGATGTTATTGGGACAAGGTTTATCTCGAATTACCACCGATACAGCGCTCACATTACTACGTTCCTGTTGCTTCTTCGTCCTCTATAAGAGTCGGTCAAATTGTGATATTTTAGGCAATAATAATATATCTGCAGTTAATGGAGGTTCTCTGCTTCTTGGACTGGTTTCTCAAAATCTTGAAATACGGGCATATAATGCACTACCCAAAACCAAAAAGTTACCTACAAGAACACGCGTGATTTATCTAATAAATTATCTATGATGTGTTATATAATTACGTGTACATATTCAATTGTTTATATCTTTGTAGATCCGTCTGTTTACAAATATAATATATTGATATATTCTTTGTGAAAACCACTCATTTTGCCACAGGCTGTTAAGGAACATTCTCGAGTATGATGATAGTTATAACGAGCCACACATGTTTCGTTTGAACTGCAATGTTATTCATAAAAAAATAAATAAATTTACATGTGGAGCACAGATACATATTATTCTCCCACTCGGATTTATACGTAGTACGAATTTAAATATAGAATGTTTTGTTGTTTTGTTTTTTTTTTGTTTTTTTGTTTTTTTAAAAAAAAAATACTATTTACATAGTTTTTTCAGCTGAATATTCTAGAGTACGGGAAAGTGATAAATTATCTAAAACTTTATTGATTATTCGTCAAAATGTTTTTATATTCGGTTTTAACAAGCATCTCGCGAATCTACGTAGCCTGTCAAGTAAAACTGAGATTATTGAAGTGAAGGACCTTGGCCCAGGTGTTCGAAAGTTAACTGGAAAACGTATTGATTACTACTAATTTGCTCACACCTACCAACAGTCGAAACAGGTGATGGTGCAGTTTTTGCACCCCGCTGGATTCGCCTGAGGATGGGTGTGCAAATAATTATTGGATAACCAGTGTGTATCCTGTTGACCGTGGAGCCATGGGAGCTCGAATTTATGGACAACCCTCTGAATATCCAGTATTTCGGAAAAGAAACAAAAACAAAACTATTTGATACTTTTCAAATCACTAGTATTTTAGATTTCCTAAAGGAAGTAAATCTTTATTTTTAAACTGTAACTTGTATGACCTTACCCAAACTAATTTTTAACTAATGCAAATACCAACTATTATTTACATTATTTCATCAAGATACAACATTTACCGTTTTATATTTAACTACTATGGATTTTTTATTATATTGCTGGTCGATAGTGAACCTTTCTTTTCACACATATGACCTACTGTATGGCGCTAAATAGCCTAAAAGTGCTGGTGCGCCGTTAAAATTAAATCAATTAATCCAGTATTTCGTTTCGTGTTTTTGGAATTCATCGGGGGTGGGGTGGGGTGGGGCCTCGTGACTATAAAGGGGAAACACCTCCCCCTTATGGTAAAAATAGACAGTAGAGGCAAAGAGCACCAAAATAGACAGAAATACATGAAAGATAAAGCCATAAAAACATAGAAAATCTAAAAATAAAAACAGACACAATTGAAGGGTACCCCATGAAGGAAAAAATTGGTAAAATAGAAACTTCATTGAAGGGTACCCCGTGAATGGTTATAAGCGGTCACAAACAAAATTACCCCATGAATTGATCACATAAATTGGTAAAACTGGCAATAAATTGGCAAGAAACTAAACTGGCACAAATAAAAAGCTCAGTCTCTGCTGTAATTTTTGCTGCTGAAAACGATGCAAAAATTATATTACAAACTTTTGGGGATGACATTTGGTCATCTTGTGACTAAAAAGTCAACCTTGAAAACAACAACGAAGCCACAAAGTTTTCCTTACAACGATTGGTTACTGAAACAGAGCCTTATATATTTGCATCATTTCACCAAAATCTGGCACGCACCCCCACCCCCACCCCACCTACCAAACAAAATCGGTCACGTATTTGTTTGTTAAGTCTCTCATACAAGACTTGTATTGGCCTTTAGATAGTTTAATGAGTCAACACCTTTGGATGAACCAGCATTTTTAGCCTCAGTTTCTGAAATGGAGCGTTAAATGGGAGCCACGACATTAGCTCCCAAACTCGGCCAAACATTTGTTGGAGTCCCTACTCCGTGCTGTATTATATCTAAAAATTAAAGATATCAGTGAAATAAAAGGTAATAGTGACTGCAACTAGAGGCTTGGATATTGATATAATTTTGCTTTATTTATACAGGGATTACAAGGATAGTAATCGGACAATGTTAGTAACTGCAAGCTAGATAATAAAAAAACTGATCGCAGGATAGTATATAACTTGGTGTTATTAATAGGTAAAAGGTTGGTGGATAGTATATGATTGGGTGCTAGATAGTAGATAACCGGCTCTGGATATTAGATAACGAGGTGTTGGATAGTAGATAACTGGTTGATGAACGGTGTATAACTAAGTACTGAAAGCAAATAATTGGTTAATTTACACTAGATCACCGGGTAGTAGATAACAAGGTTATGGATAGTATATAACTGGACATCTTACCGAGTGAGATCTGTAAATGAGTGGGTGATGGCAGGTGCAGTAGAAAACTGGCTGGTGGATAATGTGGTAGATATTAAACATCCATGACATGGGGAACAGACAACTGGTTATTGATATGTCAACATTAGGAGGATAGTTTTGTTTTTGAATATGAGGGTTTGACACATTATGTTTCGAATCTATACTCTATAAATAAGTAATATAAAAGATTATATACAAGCTTTGTAAAATTTAACAAATAATTTATTTCCATAGAATGCAAAAGTGAAAAATGAGGAAATGGAACTTGCAGTATTGCGAATAAAATCCAAAAATGGAAAACAACTCCTATTGATAAAAGGTCATGAATAAAATTCAGATCAAGTCTCAACGAGATACAAAACTGAAGGAGATGATGTCTGTTAGATTCTACGAAGTACTGATGTGTCAACAGTCTCTTGTTGAATCACACAAATATTATTCTAGGTTTGAATTAAGTATAAGTTCCAGTGAATGTCTTTATCCGAGAATTGGTCATATCAATTTTGTATTTTCAGAGAAATTAATCACTTGAATTCAATAATTTAAAGAAAATAAAATTCAACCCAAACTGGTCACAACGTAACACAACTTAAAGTGCTGGATGTTAAAGCACAACTGGCAAAATCTTCACAGTCAGAAGATAATATAGTTCTCTGCTTGACCTCGGGTCATTCTTAGTATTTTCTAAACACAACTATTAACTAATAGAAAATATCTCCTAGAATGGTCTAATGAGCTTGTTTATTTACAATGCAAATATCCTATAAAATTTGCTTAGGAATCTCCAAAACCATGACCCTGATCAACATATTTGCTCTTTCTTGTTTACCTGAATAATCATCCAGATAACACGCTCATGTAAATGAAGAATAATGAAGCTATGATCAGTTAGTTACATAAATGAAATAAAAACGTCAGTCAGGTCAGTCAGAATTAACTAAATTTTAGACAAAAGTCAAGTAAACAATGTTATAGTACAGTAACATGCAATGAAATAAGTATACTTAAAACTAACAGACAAAAATTAATTTAAATATACATAACGATAGATTGGGGAAGCGAGTTTAACTTTAAAGGGGATCATAGGTCGGTAAGGGAAATAAAACAACAGTTTCGTATTTCGTATAGGGTTAGAATTTTAAAGAAAAAGAATTTCCCCGGGTATCCTCAATAGTTATACTGGCTATTTGAAAAAAAAAAGATTTTGTATATCTTAGGTATTGTTCAAAGAACGTTTCATTCTCTTTATTTTGATGTATGATTGATGGGTGTTATATAGGTTAGAGAGTTGGCCTTACTCTAGATGTAAATCATTCAAAAAAGTGCTAGCTCTACTTGCTCATTTTCTCTTCCCGAACTTCAGAGGTAAATTGTAAAAAAAAGAGCCGATAACTTTTTTGTACACTTTATGTATTTGGTAATTCATTCATTGCACTTTTAGAAGCTGGTATTGTCTAGTTTGGCAGAATTCATTTTCCCTATTTTAATAGCTGCCAAGGATAGTGTACTTTAGACAAATTCAGGTTGAATTTTGGAGCACAAGGGAGCAGTCATTTTAGATAGCAGCTTGATAAGATCATTTAAAATTTCCAAAAGTACAATATCCAAAGAAATTTCAGCCATATTACATGAAAGTAGTGTATAGGTATGCCAACATTTTCTTCACTGTGAATGTATAAAATGCAAACAACTTCACCATACATACATCACTCTCTCAAAAGTACATAATACTTGGTTAGTATCACTATAGTATTCAGGTCATATACTAAAGAGCCGCTTAGCACATTACTACTACTTAACTTGCTTTACCGAGATATAATGAGTCATTTCTTAAGATCGGTTCTCTTTCTCTTCCTAAGCAGGCATTTACTCGCAGATGTGTGCCATTGATATTCCAGGAAGAGACATTCTTGGATGTGTAACCGCCATCGAGGACACAGACCTAATTCTGAGAATAATTTTCTTCTCAGATGATACAGCTGTTGCTGTAACCCTAGAAAATGGAGATTCGATTTGTTATTCATATGATAAAGGGGGATACTATACTGTTTATACGGTCAGCCACTCAGCAGAAAATATTTCCACTCAAAACTGGACAGGTTACGTCGGAAATAAAATAGACGTGCATCAAGTAGCGTTAAAAGAAGAAATGGTCACTCAAGCGCTAAGTTTTACGGTAGATTTATCTCTTATAGCGGACTTCAATTTAAGCATTTTTGTCCTTACGTTAGAGTTTACGTACAGTCTCGAGTTTAAATATTTTGCTGAGGTACAAGTGCCATTGGTTGCTTTTCCAGACATTCATGAGATGTACGATGTGTACTTTAATTTCAGCAACCCACTCGGCTTTAGCGAAAAAAAATTGAATATTGGACCAATAGATATCTGGATCAATTACTCATGCATATATTCCGCCCAGTTATTCGATGCTACCTTCAGGGATCCGTTAACCGCACTTAAAACCTTCGTCACGGAAACAACAGAGGTAACCCAAATATACATAAATTTATATTAAAATATTACTGTCTAATCAGATTTTAAGGTGAAGCTGGACGTTTAACTAGAGAAAATATATTTTCTTCATTCGTTTATATAAAGAGCTACATAGAGGTATTTAGTATGATTGTAACAAATATCTTAAACCTCCACAAACAGGTTGATCAATAGATGGAAGAACAAACAGACTGAAAAATAGAGACTAATATATAGATAAGTAAAATAGCGATATGCTCAGATAAGATGTCTACATACATACATACATACATACATACATACATACATACATACATACATGCATGCATGCATGCATGCATGCATGCATGCATGCATGCATGCATGCATGCATGCATACATACATACATACATACATACATACATACATACATACATACATACATACATACATACATACATACATACATACATACATACATACATACATACATACTAATTACAGACAAAAATACGGATAGATAGATCAAATCTGATGGGGAGTATTGAGAGAGAGAGAGAGAGAGAGAGAGAGAGAGAGAGAGAGAGAGAGAGAGAGAGAGAGAGAGAGAGAGAGAGAGAGAGAGAGAGAGAGAGAGAGAGAGAGAGAGAGAGAGAGAGAGAGAGAGAGAGAGACTAGGCAGAACGGAAAGTGCTATATGAGAATGCTTGATAAAAGTAGCAAAATTATTATTTAATACAAATAATACTACCATGCTTGTTAGAGAATTTTTAATTCATACTCTACGGAGATTCCAACCAGGTAATTAATTCTAATCCATCTTAACAGTCATTCTATAATTCTCTATAAATAATACTATATACCTTCATTTCTTTCATAGGAATCTGGAATGACTGTGTAGATAGATGAAAATTAATTATAAGGTCGTCATGCGAGTGTCTGCTACGCACGAGTGCATGTAACACAGACTCAGTTGCATACTTTTTGTTGCTGTGTGCTTAGTCGTGATGGAGTATGGACGGGTGTGTGCAGGCAAAGCGATAGTAGCCGTTTACCCGGTTACCAGAGTTTGAATCTACTTTACTTATATATTCTTACTTTACAATTAAACTTCAGGTAATATCGAAAGTTATACCCAAACCTTTGTGTGAAAAGACGCAGCCTGATCTAATATGGACGATGGACAAGTTTGATCCGCCAGGGACGCTGATACATTATCCCGTGAACATTCAAAATTCAACAGTTGCCACACTCTTACGGCAGACGATTCATCCGGGTTTGTATCGCTTGAGTCTCACTACTGTTTTCTTTCAAAATAGTGACATTTCTCCCCAAAATGCAACACTAACGTTGACAGACTATCTATACCTTGAATTTTTACTCCCGGATCTTGTGGCCATTATTGAAGCTGGGACACAGGTTGAGTTTGACCAAACCGTACCGCACCAATTCGACGCGTCTTCTTCCCATGATCCAGTGACAATTCCTTCAGTTACCATTTTCCCTCTCATAGCATCATGGGAATGCTATCAAACGGAAGCAGACGACGTTTTGATTGACGTTTACATCAAAAACTTTCCCAATTCCCCCGACGTCGGTAACATACACAATTGTACGGGTTTAAGTCTGCCACAGAATAACACAATTTTTACAGTACCGTCATCAGGTTTTGAAGCAGTTAACATGTGGTATTTAATTGTGTTCACTTTATCCCGAGAAAATCGGAGCTCGTCCGCTATTCAGGCTGTGAAACCGGTTCTTGGAAGCCCGCTGAAGATCAAGTTGAGGTAAGCGATTGATTGATGAGACCTTTATTGGGGGGGGGGGGAGAAAGGGCGCTGAATATTATACACCTCCCAAGAGACGAGATATTGAGAATTTATCCTGATCTGAGGATCCTTAGTGGCCTAGGGAGCTTGCCTTGACAGATTACTCATATCTCACCTCTGTCCGCCTGGGTTCGAATATTGGCTAGACCAACGAGAGTAGAGTAGTAAAGGAAAACCGGCTTCCTAGTCCAAAGACCCTTTTTTTAGATCCCCTGAGCCCTCCTAACAAATACAAATTACCCCTTCTCTATGTTCTAAAACTCCCACCCCAAATGATTCACATAAAATTGAAAGGCAGATTCCAACCCAAATATAATTCTATAACATGTATACCTAGACTTGGTAACAGATGTTACCTAATCAATATCATCTATAGAGCGCTAGCTAAGCTTGTAACGGTATGTGCAGTCTGAAAAGCTTAATAGGTAAAGGCTGAGGTGTGTTAAATTCAATCACATAATGTTCTAGAATAAAACAGAAGATAGGTAAAATCCCTTAGTCATATCTACACGTCATATGGAGATTTAATCAAATATCTTCCAGATTATTCCAAATCACTAGTATAAAAGGCGGTCAGATTCTCTTATAGTCATTGCGTGCTGCACTTTCAAGGAAGAAGGACGTATTAAACCAGGCGAATCAGGTAAGTGATATTATTTATATTTCATCACCAATGATTATTGTTTCAACTGTTGACATTAAAAATACTTCATTATCACGATGATAGAGACTAAACTTTACTTGACCGCTCTCGCAGTGACGAGATTCCAACAAATCGTTTATTTGAGGTTTGCTTGGAGGATACTTTTGGCCTATAAAATATACCTTTGACCGATCGAGATCAATTGTAAGTTTAGTATATTTTTGTTGGCTAATAGGACTGTGAAAGTTTTTAAATTCCGCTAGCAACCTTTGATAAAATTGTTCGAGATAATTAAATACTCGCTGTCATCAGATCTGATGAGTGAAAGTTTTAGCTTGTCACGGGTACCACTAAAATATATACCTGATGTTTCATTATTAATATCAACTGTTAATTGTTTGCCGTCCATCATCAGATATTTGATCTTGCTACTGTAGCTATTTGTCACTGTTAAATTTTCAAACATTATTTCTTAAGTTTAGATAAAGTTTCAGTTGGAAAAGATAATATCGAGTATAAATCTATCATCATGACAATACCCAAGTGCAAGTGTATCTACCCCATTTTCGCGAAAACGTTTATCATCGAAATCACTCAATCCGCGTTTGATGATAACATTTGTTTCGAGCTTATGATGATTTGTCCGAATTGCCGTAGCTCTTATAAAAACTTTTCAACAAAATCGCGAGGCAGACTTTTGCTTTTTATTTCATTATTGTCTAACAATACGGCATACATTTTGCTGCTTAATCCGTTAAAATATTTGATAGCGATCGAGTTCATTTCATCTTTGAACTTACTAATAACCTTCTTTTTCATGTTGTCATAAAATTTACTTGTTACTAGGGTAATCGGAAAGATCAAACAGATGTCGATTATCATACATGTCCTGATAGACGTACTCGCATTCGAATTCATATACGAGCGAATCAGTATCAGTAAACAATAATCTACTGGCCGGCCACTGATTTTTAACAAAATTATAATAAAAATCGTACATCAACCACTTTGATAAATCTAACACTGAAGTTCCAACATAAATTGGCTTGTTTAGTTTTAGATTTGATTTTCTTCTTTGTATTGCAACAAGATTCTCATTAAAAATTTTCATACTCACAAAATTATCGTCTGACACAAGTTTGTTTCTACGATGAATATCATTAACTAGTTCGATATTTACTCGTTTCCTAATATTCTATATCGTCGTACCAAAAACGGAATTGTTCATCAGTTTGAAGAAGTTTTTCTCAAAATCAGTTTTTGCTAAGCTCTTCTTGAAGTGTTCGAGTTAGTGTTACTTTTCATCCACGTCGACTGATTAAATTTTAGTACACGATGAACTTTTCTCAACACGAGACCAGCATCGACTGCTAGTTTTAAAACTTTTTAATGCAAAACATAATTACGTTTATTAAGCAAATTTGGTACTAGTTTTGTGACCATGGAATTATTTTCTTGGTGATACTGACGTTTGCTGTTCCTGAGATAATAAACTAATCTCTGATCATCGATTCCGCGCAGAAAGGGTAATCGTTATGTAATTTTTGTAGCCAAGATGGATAATCGAGATTTACTTCAACGAAATATGAAACATCGTCGGGTATCTTTTTTTCTGTCTCCGATAGAAATCGAGCAGCCGTGATCCAATGAAATCCACCAAAAGGCATTGGTTCTGCCATCGAACTCCCGTAGAAGTTGTTACAATCTAGATAAATTATATACTTCGAAGGACGCTCAGGGTTATACTCTTTTAAATATTTGTTGTTTGCTTCAGCATATTTCTTCGTTATCACGCTAATGCCGCCTCAGATACCTTTTAGGATAAAATTAAACATATCAACGTCAGTTAGTAATTCTAACCTTACCTTACTTTAGCAGAGCATCCCATGACAACCCAGGGGCAGAATAATACCAGCAAGGATCTAGTCCGTAATTGTCATAACTCACTTCACGAAAACTTTCAAAAGTATCTGCTAATAAAACATGTCAGTTTTCAAATACAAATCGTGCTAATCACCAAACGTCTCACAATCAAACTCTTTCCAGATATCTTGTGCATACTTGTACTCGTCATCAGGGATATTTTCATTTCTAAGTTGCGAGTAAAATTTGTTTTTGTCAGGTAAAGATATCTCATCAAATTTACTCCAGTCATATAAATAATCGTATGGAAATACTCTTTTTTGCCTAGTAGAATAAATTTATCTCCAAAACAGTCTCTTAGGTTATCAAATTTACTAAAATTTTTTACTAGCTCATCTAACGATGCTGCCATAAACTGCATGCTGTCAATAAAATGCAATTTACCTAGCGTAACTGACATATACTTTTCAAAATTATTTGGAATGCATTTGATGACGTTATCGAGTTTTAGACAAGCTTTTATGCCAGGATCACCAAAAGCTTCTACGATCATGTGGCTATCATATCCTCGAAAGTTGTGAAGAATAACTGGAATAAAATCTGGAGCATGAAATTTTAAATTACACTGATCATGAGCCGCTCCACGGTACTGTCTGGTCAAATGGCAATGGTCACGTACTTTATTGTCCCTGACGCTGTCAGTGTAAAAAGCTTTTTGACAAATATAACAAATTTCTACTTGCTCGTGATCAGATTCTTGTTGACGTGTTAATTTTATCATTGTAGTTAATCTTTTCAAACGATAAGCAATATTATCAACTTCGTTAATCAATTGCTTGAGAAGCCAGAAAGCTGGATTTTTACCGCGATATAATCTGATTGGCTTAGATAATCTTAAATCAGTACAACAAACTACCTTGTACGCTACTCCGCACGGAGCATGATTTTGAGTTTTCCTTGTACTCGATTGGTTAGGATCATTTTCTACGCCAAGCACAGGTTGAAGTAAGCATTCTAAATCAGCGTATATGACGAAAGGAATTTTTAGTTTGTGATTATGATGGACAAACTGTAACACATTATCTTCTTTAGATGGCATTGTTATTCTTTGTACATCACTACAGTACTGCAAATGATTTTGTAATGTTTCATTGTTTGTGCAACCGTGTAAGCAGCGATAACAAAATAATTTTTTGTTCTTATCCTTCATACTCAATATCTTCTATTTTTACCCTAACTTGTTTTCTATAAAAGTTTATAGATTCTTCAAAAAGCATTATTTTTATCACTTTTTCTTGGAACATTTTTGTTCCTCAGATAATTTTTCAGCTTGTTCTGACACTTTTTCTATTAGTCTCTTTAACTCATTTGGATTAACCGTCATTCTTGTTATAGCATATTGAAGTGCAAGAGGATTGTTCATTAGCCTGTCAAACTCAGCTTGTCGTACAGCAGGATCAGCAATATTTCTTACAAGTTCGTTTACAAATTTTACAATTTCTTCGTTCGACCTTTTTCTGAGTAAACCAAACAAACCTTTTCTTTCATATTTGCTAGTTCTTCTGGAGATAATGTTTGTATTTCTGGTTGCTTGCCAAGTATTGCCTCAGTAACAGGTTTAAAAAGTTTGGTGGTTTCTTCCTCTGCCTGAACTTGTCCACGCCGAGCTTCTTCCACTTTTTTTCTTAAAAGCCACTCGAGTTTCGAGAAACGTTTTTAGCAATTCGATTTTCAGTTGATGCTTGTCCATTATTTTATATACGCTTTACAAAATTAGAACAGAAACGTGTCAATACAACAACGAAACATTTTGGTTGGATCACGCGCTATCTTGTCAAATGAAAAGAAATTGTATCGATCTCTGGTTGCATATAATTCGATAAATTTATCGTTTGTAATGTCACCGCACTGCTCGTTTGCAATATTTCTCACATCCACATTATCTAGTCTGGAAAATAATATGAAACAACCCGTATCTCGCCTAATAAATCTATCAACATTATAAAAACCTTGTGCAAGATAAACAGAATTATATCTTTTATTACGTGATAATAAAAAATAAGATTTAATCTTGTTCATCTCTTCGTTGTTTAGCAGAATATCGTCGAATACGATTATTTTATGCTCTGACAAATCAAGTTCGTTCATTGGAACGAGTTATTCTTGTTGTTTTATCAAAAATTTATCCTCACCAGTGCCAAGTTCATCACGAAGTTTATCATTGTACTCGTTTAGTAATTCGTATTTGTCCTGTTGGGGATTGATGGTGTAAATATACACCATATCATAGTTAAAGTTATTGTTGAGCAGAAGAGTTAATAACAAATTTGTTTTACCAGATCCTGTGCGACCAACAATAAGATAATGACAGCCTGGAAGTTCGTTATTATGTACATGTTTCACTAGTCGTTCGGTGTCGAAATTTAATATCTTCGCCATCGTATAATTTTGTATTATATTAAACCAACAATTTTATGTAAAAGATAGATATAATGAACTACTACACAAAGTTTGGAACCTTACTGATAGATTCGTCAGACAAAGCTCAGCAAGTTAATTTATCGAGATACGCAACTCTTGACCAGCTTAAAAATGAAATCAGTAATTTATTAAATATTACAAGTGTGGACCCAAATGAAGTCGTTGTTTTCCAAGACAGAAGAGGAACGTTAAAGACGAGTAATGTACAATTGTTAGATGTACTTACACGAATTCCTAGTGCGGTTGTTAATAATATCGATACTTTTAATAACCAATGTAAGATACAAGATTCGGATAGGTCAGTGAATGATTATGTTAAAAAAGCTGTTGATGTACTTACTGGAAATATTTATATGAACCAGAACAAGATTACATATCTTGGAAACCCAAACGAAGATAATGACGCCGCGACAAAAAAATATGTTGATGATAAGGAATCAAAGTACGTGTCGGTCAACGGTGGTATGATGCGTGCATATCCCAACATGAACAATGATGCCATTATTGAGCTAAGAACACCATAGTCTGATTTTGATGCTGCAACAAAGAAATACGTCGATGATAAGGAAGCTCCAATCAGCAATGAACTAAACACACTAAAAACTGATTTTACTAATCACGTGAGTACGTTTTTAAATTTTCGTAGAAACATAAACAGAACCAATAACGAATTTTTGGGGAATCCACCAACTGATGGTATTACACTCGCTAATATTAACACAAAAATTAATGATATTGTTGGCAGGATTCTTGATATTCTTGAGAAAATAAATCTGATTAAAATTCCTCACAAACAAATAAAAAATATCATGTATACTGTTGATGCTAGATATAGTGAATTGACAATAAAAAATAATTTTATCAAACACACTGCAAAATTAGGAATTTGTTGCTGAAACACCACAATTACCGTGGTTAACTCCTTAACCCTGAGACTGTGTAAACAAATATTATAATGAAAAAGTATAGTTGATTTCAATCATATTTCTAAAGATATTGCAAAACAAGTAGTAGACGAATTAATACAATACTATAAATATTATCATAAAAAACTTTGGTGCGTGAAAAAATGTTACAAATACTACAACAAAATACTTCGAAAAATATCATATCTACCGTTGTTAATGACCAGTTCTGGTATAATTTCAAGCGGAGCATCATTAAACCCGTTTTTACTAATTATATCTGGTGTTGATGTTTCTATTTCAGCAGCGTGTAAAAAGATTGAACCTCGACTCGCAACTAAAAAAGATAGTTGCCAAGCAGCCAGTATCACTTATAAAAAATTTCTTGATCAGATAAGATCTTACTTGCTTGGTATAAAATATATGGACAATTTAATACGTGAGTTCCGTATTATTGACAGTATGTTAACATATGTTCTACCAATGAGGGTCAGCAAGTATGAAAAAGATTATCAAAACAAGTATGAAATAATGTAAAATATTATCTAGACTTAAGATATAATATTCATTATCTGATTCGCCTGGTTTAATACGTCCTTCTTCCTTGAAAGTGCAGCACGCAATGACTATAAGAGAATCTGACCGCCTTTTATACTAGTAATTTGGAATGTTATGGAAGTTATATGATTAAGTCTCCATATGACGTGTAGATATGACTAAGGGATTTTACCTATCTTCTATTTGATTCTAGAACGTTACGTGATTGAATTTAACACACCTCAGCATTTACCTAGCTCGGTTGTTATATAAATATTAATCTTTTCAGACTGCACATACCGTTAAAAGCTTGGCTAGCGCTCTATAGATGATATTGATTAGGTAACATCTGTTACCAAGTCTAGGTATACATGTTATAGAATTATATTTGGATTAGGATCTGCCTTTCAATTTTATGTGAATCATTTGGGGTGGGAATTTTAGGAAAGAGAGAAGGCGTAATTTGTATTTGTTAGGAGGTCTCAGGGGATCTAAAAAAAGGAGTCTTTGGACTAGGAAGCCGGTTTTCCTTTACTACTAGTAGGCCCTATGTGAGAAAACCTGCCAGTAGCTTGACGAGTATCTGTGGTTCTTCCAGGGTACTTCCTCCACTAAATATGCTGTCCACAATTTATTGCCTATTATGTGCTGAAAATAGGCTTCAAACCGACAAAAATAAGCCAAACTTATTAGTTTATGGAAACCTGTAAATGGACATGATTACGCTGAACCTGTTATGTCACTCACCTGAACTTTTTGACGGTCATATTAGTGTAGGTTTTAGACTACAACGCTATAGGCCGATATAAAATGTATATGCTGAGGAAAACCAGAAACAAAAATAAGTTTTCTCGTGGATATAGACACGATTAGGTAAATGTAGACTCTAATACAGAAACTAATGCCTGGAACAATTATACATTTTATCATATTCATTCTCATTACATTTGCTTATTCCGTCCTACCCATTCTCTTAGGAAATATTTAAGTACCATTATAAAAAATGAAAAAAATTGTTTAAGTACTGAATACGAGAAATATTTTATTATTGCTTTTTGAAGCTTTATGATTTGCTTTTCTGTAAAATTAATTTTTCAAATCCCAATTTTCGGATATTTTTTATTTAATTCTGACGACGCTTTACAATAAATAATCGCGCATGTTTGTCAGAATCAGAGACGGGTATACCATCTTCTGACACCAATTTTAGAAATTTTTTTTTCTACCGGTGCTACTCTTATAATATCATGGTTTTGGAAAGAATGACGAATTGCCGTGGTCGATCTCTCTGCTACTATCTGTGGGGAAATATTCCCTTATTTCAAATTACAATGGTTCGTGGACCATTCTTTTTATACATTTTACTTTATAATCGTTCGTAAAGCAATCATACTCCGGCAGGTGTATGAATGATTTACATGTTTATACTTAGAGTGTTATATTTTTCTGACCCTGATGAGGCTTCGTACACTGATGGTTAGTCACCAAGGGTGTTTTCTCCACACAGCGTCGTCAAATTTTAAATATTGCACTTAACCCCACATTTCCTGAAATTTTCTTCATCAGACGAAATCGCTCTCGTTGCATCGCTATATAAGTTTAGAAAATAAATTGAAAGAAAACAAAACAATTAACTTCGTAGAAATACTGTCCGTTATAAACGCTTACACTGCTGAAGAAATATAACGTTTCTCTCTTCCATCGCAGGCGAAAATAGTGTCTTTTACTCTTTTCCATGTCTTAGCTGCGTCTATAACTGCATGACAAACGTGCAACGAAAGATAGCACACGATGACCTTCACCTGAATGTTCTGCTTCTTGATACTGGGAATATCGTCACATCGCAGATCACATACAAATGGGACATACAGAAATGGTCTGAAACAGAAGAAACTTTTATTGTGCTGACTAGAATGGAAAGTTTTACAGGTTCTCTCTCTCTCTCTCTCTCTCTCTCTCTCTCTCTCTCTCTCTCTCTCTCTCTCTCTCTCTCTCTCACACACACACACACACACACACACACACACACACACACACACACGAATCACAAAATATAACATTAACATAGCACTTTCAAATCGTTGCTCACACTGAAAAAGCGGTCATCCAGAGTCAAGCGCCTGGTAATATATTCCCATAGCTTGACAACACGGCTTCGTATTTTGCAGAGGGGTGACTTTCTGAATAAACAGAATAAGATCAAGCGTCATTTAAAGTAAAATTTATTAATGGATATGTTGAGGTGAATCAGTTTGTGTCATCATTCAGTATTTAGAATATGCTGCGAATATCTAGCTCAGTATGATTACTACTTTTCTTGTATATATGTATGTATGTCTGTATGTATGTCTGTATGTATGTATGTATGTATGTATGTATGTATGTATGTATGTATGTATGTATGTATGTATGTATGTATGTATGTATGTATGTATGTATGTATGTATGTATGTATGATGTATGTATGTATGTAGGTCTGTATGTATGTATGTATGTATGTATGTATGTATGTATGTATGTATGTATGTATGTATGTATGTATGTATGTATGTATGTATGTATGTATGTATGTATGTATGTATGTATGTATGCATGCATGCATGCATGAATATATGATGTATGTATGTATGTATGTATGTATGTATGTATGTATGTATGTATGTATGTATGTATGTATGTATGTATGTATGTATATATGTATGCATGCATATAATTATGTATGTATGTATGTATGTATGTATGTATGTATGTATGTATGTATGTATGTATGTATGTATGTATGTACGCACGCACGCACGCACGCACGCACGTACGCACGCACGTACGTACGTACGTACGTATGTATGTATGTATGTATGTATGTATGTATGTATGTATGTATGTATGTATGTATGTATGTATGTATGTATGTATGTATGTATGTATGTATGCATGCATGCATGCCTGTAATTTATAACTGTCCACGAACTGTGCCGAAAAAGAAACAACTGACCAGATTTAATTTTGACTGACGCATTCTGAAAAAAGTTATACAATTTACGAATGGGGAAAGGCGAAATTAAATACATATATACCGCACAATACTACAATATGCTTGTTTGATACATTTCACTGTTTTGTGCACAGGGTTCAGACTGACTAGTGCCTGGTACTAATCCCATAATTCCGACTAACTAGTGTCTTTTACTTATCAGATAGTTCCGACTAACTAGTGCCTGACACTAATCACATAGTTCAGACTAACTAGTGCCTGACACTAATCGTATAATTCAGACTGATTAGTGTCTGGTATCAATCACAAGGTTCAGTCTAACTTGTGCCGAGTACTAATCACATAGTTCAGACTAACTAGTTCCTAGAATTAATCACATGGTTTAGACTAATTAGTGCTGGATATGAATCACATAGTTCAGACTAACTAGTGTTTAATACTAATCACAGTTTGGACCAGTGGTTCCCAAAGTGGGCGGTACCAGGCGGGCGGTCAAATTACCGAGGAGGCGCTAATGCTGAATAATGATTTTAAAGGGTTAGGCAGGGGCGCTGAGGATAAATAAGGAGGCGATGGCTCGTAAAAGTTTGGGAATTAACTAGTGCCTGATGCTAATCACACAAGTTCTCATTTTGTTTCGTTATTACTCAGGTCTAACATTACAGGGTATATGTGTCTGGTAGTAGCCATACGTTATCATTTGTTCATTATTCCTCAGCTCTAACATCGCAAGGGGTTCGTTTCAAGAAGGAAATTTTTGAAGAGGGCGCATCATACAAAATAAGTGTTCGCGTGTGCGTAGCTAATCGTCGAGATTCTGTAATCAAATCGATACTGATGGTTAACTTGCTACCATATGAGGGAACATGTGTAACAGACAGAAGAAAAGGTAAGTGTGCGTGTGTGTGTTTGTGTTTGTGAGTGAGAGAGAGAGAGAGAGAGAGAGAGAGAGAGAGAGAGAGAGAGAGAGAGAGAGAGAGAGAGAGAGAGAGAGAGAGAGAGAGAGAGAGAGAGAGAGAGAGAGAGAGAGAGTTTATTATCCTGACTGCAGTACAAAATGAATATAAACATAAACACATGTATTGGTAAGCACACACCTGTTCGTACTTGTAATTGTCAATCAACTAAATGAAGTAAAACTATTTTCATACTAATTTAGTGATAAAAACGAGCCCTAACTGAAACTATTCTTTCTTTTTTTTCTTTTACAATAATCAGTTATGCCATAAATCTTTTTTATGCTGATATATCATTAATGTTGCTGTATTTCTCAATAAACATTAGGTACAATCTATACGCAGACGATTCAAACTATGTTTATATCAAACAGCAGCAGAGAGGGTGAACAGACCAATTTGTGCTAGGCGAACCTTTTGTTACAACTATGAGATAAAAGAACTGCTATTCTTTTTATTTATTCTTATCAACAGATACAAACGATAAGAACAATCTTAAGGTCACACCCTCTCTGCTGCTTATCTTTTTGTTAAACAAATTAATAATCACGTCTTATTGCATGGAGATCTTATTTTACACAAATAAACCTTCATACGAAAATGAAATCTCAAGGTTAAATAACATTAAACTAAAACATTTAACCGACAGAGATTTCTCTAATTGGGTTAGTTCATCTCGTAACTTTTCTCTGACGTATATTTTTTTGTTTGTTTAAGTATGTTTATTTTAGGCGCTGGTCACTCACTATTGGTCATTCACCCTCTCTGCAGCTATAAATTAAACAGCCAGTATAAATATTATCAATAATGAGTATTGGAGAACCTCATTTAGATAAAATTACCTCGAGAGCGACTAGAGGCAATTAAAAAATATCTACCCGTCCTTGATTCTGTTAAGGAACAACTACAATCGCGTCAGGAATCTCAAGTTGAATTTGAAGAGGTTACCAAACCATTATTTGAACCTATTACAGAAAACATTAAATGTCTTCTACATGTTAGAGAAAACCGCTGAAGCAACTAAAAAATAGCAGAAAGAACAAAACAAACAAAATGGATTTTACGAGGACTTCAGTTAATATAGCTACTGCTGCTTCTCAACCTGAAGGCGCTAAAGCACCAGCCCCTAAACAAAAGTTTTGTAGTAGGTAATGCTGAATTGATAAATAAATTTAATGTAGATACTGTTAAAGTAATTATGAATGACCTTAAATACCTACAACAATTAGCTATGCTTGCTGTGGAAAGTTCTAGTCGAAGAGATAAATTAATGAAACCTAAATACGCTAAATGTATTAAAATCCGTGAACAACGGCAAAAGGCATTAAATCGCAAACGTATGGGTGTTAAAAAGGTTAAAACTGATGATCCATTATATCATTATTATGTTAATGAAATTAATGATTTAATCCAATCAAGAATAGAGAAACTGAAACAAAGTGAACAGGGAAGCTAAGAAAAAGTACAAGCAAAAACAAGCAAAAGAATTAGAAAAGCAAGCAGAAAAGGAAACAAGAGAACGTAAATAATAACAATCTCCCAAATCATGAATACCATTCCATCTCCTAAATCAAGCAAAAAGGAGGAGGAGAAAGAATGACAAGACGCTCCAATCAGTACAGACAAATGGTGGAGACAATATGAAGAGAAAGAAAAAAAACACGAAAATATTTAGATAAATTAAAACCTTTAGAACCTTCTACTGAAAGTGTTTGATTACACAAAGGAATGATTGTATTACTTGTTCCAATAATGCCCTTGCTGATGTTGATCGACTAGAAATTTTTATTGGAGGAAAACGAGCTGGTAATAATTAATCAGAAATCATTAATGAAGCAGCTGATATTTGCAAACGATGGTGTTATAGATTTTAATGTATATCAGTCCCTTTGTAATGAAATCTCCGATGATTATCACAGTGACTAGGTATGTAATTAAATACAATTAGTGATAAAATCACTTAATAATAAGATGATCATACATAGTACTCAACGTGGACACACCATGGTCAGAGTAATAAATTCACGATTATCAGTACACAAAATGACCTACGGAGATGGACTAGGTGATGTTGTTCAAGGTCTATTTAGAAAGATAGCCCCTAAAGCAATACCCATTGCAAAGCAACTGGAAATGAAAGTTATTGATGTTGTTCGTGAAAAGTGTATATGTGCTGTTGGTGTTTTTGCTAGCAAAGCATTCTCAGCATTCAACGATAGACTAGCACGATTAATAAGACGAAAACCTCAGCCAGTGAAATTGGCCAGCAATGAAGTAATGCTCGCAAATGTTAGTAAAATAATAAATCAAGCTGCTAATAAAAAAAATTAGCAGAGTTGACTGATGTACCAATGTCGGAAAAAGAAAAAAAATATAACCGTTAATTTGATAGCAGGAAGTGGTCTTCGTGTTAGACGAAGACGATAATAATAAAGATGTTCAAGCATATATCTAATCCCGCGTTTCATATGGATGCACTAGGTCTCAAAAATGATTATCAATATTATTTTAATGACGCGCAAATTATATAGATCAGCGTGTGAGAACTGAACTGCAAGTTCAGGACACGAGCAGATATTTCTTACCCGCTGAAGCATTTATGGAAGTTGAAGTACAATTTATAAAGCAAATGATACTAAATACGATAACGATGCTGATTTTGGTTTTGTTAACAACGGTATCATGGTGTTGTTTAACAGTGCCACGAACTTGACTGACGGAAAAAATATTGAATCAAATCAAAAAGATGTTGCCGTTGCAACGATAAAACTTGGTCTTGCGCGATACAGCGATAATTATTTAAGATCAGCCGGTCCATCAATGTTTACCAAGAACACTTCTGATAGTCCAAATCACAAAATCGTAACTACAGGTAATGTAATAAACGTCGAAGAAATCGCAGAAACTACCGCAGTATTATCAATGAATGCGAATTTCAACTTAGGATTTGCATCACGTAAAGCAATGCTCAAGGACAGGATGTTTTCATATGCATTTCAACTTTCACATATGTTTGTATTCTTTAAAAATGTTAGAAAAGCTTTTTTTAGCTAAGCACACAGTTGCACTCATAAGACAAGCAACAGACGATGATGCAATATAGTAAGTGGAGGGTGCTGATAATGCTGCAACTAGGGCAATTAATGGCAAAGTAATACTACCAAAACTTTCATTGTGGATGTCAATTTTAACTCCAGCAATATCTGAAGAAGATCTTGTATGAGTCAAGGTGGTAAAACTATTTTGTTTCGGTTGACAATGACCACAAATGCTACCCAAAGTACAACTAATGGGCTATTTACATGGCAAATAGCTTCTCAGCGGGATATTTATGCACCGCGACATATATTCATTGCGCTTCAAATAATACACGAGTAAATAGTCAGACACGTAGCATTACGATATTCGACAAACTTGGTGTTTCCGAGGTCTCCTTAAGAATAAATGGACATCAAGAACCATCTGTTGATATTTATTGAATTTTGATAAAAGTCATATAGCACGTGCGTGTCATTGATTATTGACATTCATGGGGAGTGATCAAAACATTGATACTGGTTTACAAATATCACAGATTTTACGACGTTGTATCCTACCTATTATTTCTAACAAGAACATTTAGATTCAATCAATATGTTGTGGATATACATTTTTGAGCTCGTGCTAATATAAATATTGTAGATATTCCTAATTACAGAGCAATTGCTATTATACACAGCGATAAATCAATGCTATTTGAAGGTGTTGGTGGACGAATGAGAATCGTTGATACCCCAGTTGAGAACATGTAATTAGATCGCTCATAATAGTATGTCATATCATCATGTTGATGTCAGTCGGACCCCTGGTCAGATTAAAAGGCCACAATCATCATTAAAAATAATTGTGCGGTAAATACGTCACTAAATCGAGAAAAAATCGCAGGTGGTCTGAATAAGCTATCATTATCAGAAGGTCAATATAATCACTTCAATGAAGCCAAGCAATCAAAGACTGAGATACGACCTAATCTTTCTGCAAGTGCCTTTAAAGATATCGCTAAGTCGGGTGGTATATTTCGACTTCTCTCAGCTATACCAGCATTAACAGCCGCTGCAGCCTCAGCTGTTGCAAAAGCAGCTGCGTTAGGTACTATTGGAATCACTGCTGGAATGGCGCTAAAGAAAGCAACAGATCAAGGAATAAAACCTCCAAAAAGGGAAAAGGTATAAGACTTGCAGGGACCCCACATTCGTGGTACGGAAAAGGTTAAAGACTGGGACAGTTCGATGTTCTTCCTATGCCTAATTTTGATTTACTTAATGCCGGTGAAAAATTAAAAATCAAACCTTCAGAGGAGTTTTTTGCTTGATAAATTACCTACTGTTGCAATGCAACATGAAACTGGTATATTAATCTCGATACAAACTTTGGTCGAGGTAATCATTGGGTCGCATATGCAATTGATCCATGTGGAATTGTTTATGTCGATTCGTATGGGTTGGCGCTAACAAAAGAATGTTTAAAATATGTTAGTGCAGTACGAAATTCTGCTTTGCAAAGTCAGAACGCGATGCGTTCCAAGATCTCGTATTCCAGCTACCAACACAAACATTAACGGATCCGCCAATATGTGGTCGAGAGGTACTAGCTGTACTTGATGCTGTATCAAAATCAACAAAACCACCTCATAAAATTGTGCATTAATATGCTAAATTTAGACAGACATTAGTAAACATAATGGTAAATATTTATGGAAGATCTTCTCGCGGTAAAAATCAGAAAGTTGAATATGCAACTCTTAATCAGCTCAGAAATGAATTCGATGATTTATTAATATTACAAGTGAGGACCAAAATGAAATCGTCGTTTTTCAGGATAAAAAGGACGATTATAAACAAGCAAAATAAACTGCCAGATGTATTTGTACGAATCCCCTATGCGGTTATTAATAATGTCGATACGTTTGCTGATCAAGGTAAAATGCAAGATTTCGGTAAGTCACTTAACAATTTTATCAAGCAAGATGGTGATTTATTTATCGGTGACATTATCATGTCAGAAAAAAAAATACCTTGGAAAACCAACCACAGATACAGGTGCAGCAACGAAAATTACGTCGATAATCAAGAACCTAAGTACGTATTAGTTCGCGGTGATATAATGCGTGCATTTCTCAACATGAATAAAAATTGTATTAATAATCTCAGAACACCAGAATTAGAGTTTAATGCAGCAACAAAGTAATAAGTCGATGATAGCGATATTTTAATAAACGATGGAATTAACACGGTCAAAACTATTTTTCTAATCATGTACAAACGTTTCTATATTTTCGCAGAAAGATGAACGGAACTAATAATGACTTTTTGGTACTCCACCAACTGTTGACATAAAACTTGTTGATATTAACACGAAACTCAATGATATCATTAGTGGAATACCGAATATCGTTGAAAAACGAATCTTATTAAAATAACTCATCAACGTGGTATATACGGTATCATCAGAATTACCAACATGGTCACATTAAAATAATACCATCAAACACATAGCAGTCACTGGTGTGTATAGGCTGTCCGTTTTTAGCAGTGAGAAATTCTGTATATTTACTACATTTCTGTGGCGTCATTCGACTGATGATTTTTCTGAAACAAAATCTATAGTGCTAAATAAAGGTATCGAAGAAACATTTATGCTGGTAGCGTCTAATAGAAAATTAACCGCAGCATCTCATTGGTGGTGTCTAGAATTCGTATCTCAAACTCATCCATTAATTACCTTGATGATAGTATAATAAATCAAGTGATTCGTCATTTATTAACGTTCAACTTCAAAGATACAATCTGGCAAGTAAGTGTCAGACTGAACTAAAAATATAATTGACAATTACACCGTGAAGTAAAAACATATCGCAGACGTATGGTTGTTATTGATATACTAGTTTACTCTGTTTCTACTGTTATTGTTGGAACTGGATTATTATTATTAGCAATAACGATGACAGCACCTGCAGTTGTAACAATGGACGTTTCTACGGCAACAACATGCGCAGGTATTATCAGTATTATCGCTAAGAAAATATATACATGCGCAAATGATAAATTACGCAAGAACATGATGAAATAACACACAATAACATCTTATTCTAAATTATCATCTTATCTTTCGGCGTACCTGAGCGATGGTAAAATATCTAATGAGGAGTTCGCAACGATAATGGAAACTTGTAATGAAGCATTTAATGATAAAGTCACTTGTGATAAAGTGGAGGGTTCAATTTCCGTTCTTTTAAAAAAACAAGTTTTTTTAAATGTCAGAATCGCGCGAACTATTGCAACAGATCGTCACTAAGACAACGCAGTCAAAAACTACTATGATATCAGCAAGTTCGACCAATCCTGAATTTAGCGTTAACATTCCAACTGCGATTTCAGCAAGTGAAATAAAATTAGCACAATTACCGGTTTATCATAGCTGGCCAAATATCAGGTCAAAACTATTCGGTGGATTACCAGCAAATAATTCACTGTTATTTACGAATAAGAGTAAACCTAATTGAACTCCTGATTGGCAAGTCGTTGGAATTTAACTGGCTGTTATCAAACAAACAGATTATTGATGAGTTGCGATGGAGAATTAGATCTATTACAGGAAAAGAATCCAAAATATCAATCATTGTATACGAACCAACATTATCAGTGGCGATTGAAAAAATTATCCTGATTATATTGTAGATATTTATCAAAGTTCAATAAGATCTGTGTTAGGATGGCCTGATGTTCCATCGGTTTATAATGGAGTTTCAAAATCAACTAAAAATGAATTTAAAGCAAGTCAGCAAGATTAATTAACGATCCAGAATATCGATAAAAAAATCAATGGAGATATATAGCAATTGAGTTTGATCCAAACAACAATATAAATTACTTTACCGATTTGGACGATAAAAGAATACAAAATATAACTAGATGAACCTTTACTGTTATAGCAGACCCAAGGGCAATTGCTCGTAGAAATATTGTTGATGAAAATTTTTTAAAAGGATTTTTAGATGCTTTTCAGCCTGAATACGATACAATATTTAATGATTTAAGAAGATTACTTATTTCGTTATCACAACATTATCAAATAATCGAAACAATAAAACATTTAAATAGGATCTTATTTGATAATTTCATCGCAAATGGAAGTATTATAAAACTTGCGACTACTATCAAACTCAATAATCCTTACACAAATCCCAAACTTAAGCAATTATTTCTTGATCATATAAAATAACAAAAACGACTTACAAATATTTATTATGCAGATTTAAATAACGCTAAAATGAAGAAAACATTTGTTGATCTTATTGACGAATATTATCCGGAAGTAATAACGACCAATACGGTGGCGACCGTCACATATCGCCGGACATTGTCAATATAATATCGACGATCGCAGTCATTCTGCTATGCGACAAAGAGAATGGAAGTTATCAAGTAGATCTTTCAAAGTCTAGCCAGGCCCAGCCAGGAATATATATATATATATATATATATATATATATATATATATATATATATATATATATATATATATATATATATATATATATATATATATATATATTGAGTTGCATCTGGATGGTTGATTATATCTGAGCCAATTAACCCTATTTACCTACGTGTACATAATCTATTATTATCAACAATACATTTCAAACTTACTGAACAAATAGGACGTATTCTGAGGTTTTAAGTATACATCTGTATATGAGATAAAAAAAAATATCCGAATCTAACTCGGTTTAGAGTACATTTTTACTTGGGTAATTATCAGAATATAAATAATTAAACTGTAATTTATTGTATATTTGGGGGGTTGCTTATCAAGCTAATAACTGTCTCGGGACGTACGGACGGATGGTCAGGATAAAATCAAGATGCAAACAGTGCCAGTATAAAACATAATTTTACTCTGCATGTCATAAGCGGAACAAAAATAAGTTTTCTGCAGAAAATTAGTGTTGTGTGATTAAACAACTAGCCACTGTATTTCAGTACTATAATTCTAATTTCGATCATACGATTTGCGATATAATCTAAGCTTTTGTACTGGAAATATAGCCTATCATGTATAGTTTAATCTTTGTATTTTATTTCATAGGGGTTGCCACCGTAGACTTCTTTCGTATAACCTGCTCGAACTGGTTAGACGAGGAAAATCGGATTGAGAGGAATGACATATGGGACACAAATCCAGTCCTGTCTTATGTCATCATCCAGAGGAATGAAAACCCTCAGCGAGAAAACCTTCTCTCAGTGTCAAGTACATGAATGTTGGTCACACTATTTCAAACAAACAATACTTAACTCGATCATAATTTGGCGATATTAAGCCAATGTTTACCTTTGTTCGTCTGGTGGGCATATAATATAGCGTGATTCAATTTGCCAGCATGAAAATCTTCTCTGCCAAAGAGACTGAGTTTTTAAAAGAAAACGACTAAACAAAAATATGTATATCTTTTTAATTTAAGTTATTGTCTCAATATCTTCTAATATTTACAAATATCACCAGTTGTAAATTCCTTCGGTGGCAAATGTTATATCACTTAGACTGAAACTTAAAGATGTCCAATGTTAAAGTAGTCCAAAGTCAAAGAAAACTTCTGTCGTATGTCTCGATATTGTGACTGCGTTAAACATAGCTTGCTCGAGATAAAATCATTTTAGTTTTATTGTTTACTCCTGGGCTGGTTTTGAAATACGGAAAAATTTTTATAGTCTGACGCTACATCCGCATTTGTTTGTACCCCTACCGATTTCAATAACTAAAACGATTAATGTGATAAGAAGTGACCAGAACTAAGTCAGTTGATTCATTGATTTATAATTTCTAATCTGACTGACCAAAATGGCACCATCCCCTTGCACCTTTCATGCTTAACTGACTTTCCATACTACCACGGCGATATATTACGTACACTATGGGCTAGTTTATTTCCATCAGACAACATAGTGACGTAATTCACCCCATTCGGTAACTGCTGGATAATTCCGTAAATTACTATAACGTTGAGTTTGGAATTATATCCCTTTGCACACAACCGTTTGTTAATACCACGTGAAAGGCAAATTTGTCGTAATTCTTTTCCTTTGCTTGATTCGACATTGTAAATATCTGAAGCAGACGACATTATGTATGTATAGCTATAGTCGCTCATACACCCCTTTGCTGAAAATGGACTTGTCCAGGAACCGGAAATGGGTCTCAAGCATGTCCGTCTATTATATTGAAATCTTCCCTTGAGTATGAGACGTCCAGACAATGACGGTGTTAGGGTCATTCTACTCAGAGTCAGGTTAGAAAATATAAATCAATGAATGAATTGATAAAGTTCCTTGCACCTTTTGCAATTTATTTTTAATCAGATTAACGATTTCCATTATCGAAATCAGTGTGTGTGTGTGTGTGTGGGGGGTTTACAAACAAACGGGTTGATATACTCGGACTATAGTAGAGAACAAGTATAAGTTTTCTGAAAATACAAAAAATTCCTATTGAGACGAGGACATTACAAACTCAGGAAATTAGTCGGACATTAAAAATCGTAGTATACAAACTTTCATATATGGATAATACACGGCTGCCTTTGAAACTTCTGGGCACGAAGGAAGAGTTTTTGCCATAGGGTTTAGAGTCTTTGACGAGTGTTCAATCAAACATTTGACTGAACTCAAAGTAAAGTTTGGAGACTAATTGTCTGACGAGTGCTCCACCAAACATTTGACTGAACACAAAGAAAGGGTTGGAGACTAATTGTTTAACGAGTGCTCCATCAAACATTTGACTGAACACAAAGTGAGGGTTGGAAACTAATTGTTTGACGAGTGCTCCATCAAACATTTGACTGAACACAAAGTAAGGGTTGGAGACTAATTGTTTGGCGAGTGCTCCATCAAACATTTGACTGAACACAAAGTAAGGGTTGGAGACTAATTGTTTGACGAGTGCTCCATCAAACATTTGACTGAACACAAAGTAAGGGTTGGAGACTAATTGTTTGACTAGTGCTCCATCAAACATTTGATTGAACACAATGTAAGGGTTGGAGACTAATTGTTTGGTGAGTGCTCGGACAAACGTTTGTTTGAACACATGACAGGGTCTGAGACTTATGATTAGGTGCTTTGCATGTGTATTGTGAATTTTATTTCGGAGCACGAAGAAATAATTTGGCAATGAAAATTCATGTTTTGGAGCCGTCATCGTGAAATGTATCCCTGTTCACGAATGAAGAGCTCGAATATCAGAGTTCAGAGTGTTTCGCAAGAGTTTATTTTTACGTTTGCCAGAGCATGAATAAGGAGTTTGAATCCAATGGTTCAGTCTTTGGTGCCTGCTGTGTCAAACGTTAGCAGAGTACAGCCTGTATAGGGTGATTATTCGTACACGATCAATTACTGAACACCTAAACTATATATCAAGGTCCTAGAAAAAACTAGACTTTTAAATATGCAATAAACTAATTGCTTCCACCCAAAAAAACCCAAACAAGCAACTGCGTTCAATCAGAAAATGCGATGCCAATTTTAAAGTACGGATTAAGTCACGAAATCGATGACGAGAACCCTGCTAAAACAGTTCGATTATACAAGAATCACGAGAAGGGGGTTCAAAACAGATGATAACCAGTACTACGACCAGACTTCTCATCATGACTTACAGCCAAATATAAATATAATACTATATTATTGTATTGGACGAAAGGCATTTCCTAACAATCTTTAACAAATATACCATTCATTTTTCTGTATTTTCAATTCAGAATTTTTTTAGATGAAAGTCACCGTGTATTAAATCGTCTAGGAAATTTTCATATTTGTTGTGCAATTGATAATTTCGGGATGACACCCCTGGCATTCAGCCAATCAAACCCTGCTATCTGACTCATCCGATGTGATAGTTTTTATCCTTTTAGATCTTTTATAATGAAGAAAATCAGTCTAGTCTTCTTTTTTTCGTTTTAAAACTAAATATTAATAACCAATAACATGTTGAGATGTATTCCCAAGATTATCCAAAATTCATTTTGAGAAATTCTATGATGACGAAATTAGACATTTGTAAAGCAAGATGAATAACAAGAACTAAATAAAGCGCATGTTTTCTCCTACCGGAACCTGGGATCGAGATTATCAATTTTCATATGTACTGTTGCACTATTTTTTTTTGCATTTGTTTCGCTTCCTTATATATATATATATATATATATATATATATATATATATATATATATATATATATATATATATATATATATATATACACACACGCGCGTAATACATGATGATCCTGAACACAGTATATTTATTTATGTATCATTTCATTTCAAATAATTAGTTTAATATCTTCCAAAGCCTACTAAAACGGGAGAATAAGGTAACTGCATTCAGTCAAAGTTACATACCCATAAGAACTATATACATTCGGACTCTTCTGAATCAAGAAATTTTATCAGGTATCTTTATATTTTCAAGCATCCATGGAGTCACGTGTCACCACCATCGTCGGCAACCCCTATGATAATTATTCCGCCATACTTCTTGTACGGGTTTACGATCTCTTTGACAATTACATGGAAACTGAAATACCTATACAGGTTTGTTCCTTTCTTTCTTTCTTTCTTTCTTTCTTTCTTTCTTTCTTTCTTTCTTTCTTTCTTTCTTTCTTTCTTTCTTTCTTTCTTTCTAAGACATAAAACTATGTATGCCTCAAAGTTGGATTCCCTCACAAAGTCAGTTATAATTTTATTCGATTTACGTTTTTCTTGTCTATTATAATTATGTTAAATGATTCCTTTACCACCTAAACAATCCAGTTCAGCTTGTGTATGCTGTTGGGTGGGTGTTTTGCAGCCTTGTAATTGTGTCAGTACACTCAATTACTGGAAGTTCTCAACAAGAGAGTCGCTGATAATTTTAGGATAAATTGGTTTTGGTTTTGGATTGGAACTAATACTTTTTTGAGGTATAACAATCAGGTTTTAAGGTCCGACTCATAATGGCCTGGTAAACACACTGTGACGGCAGCAACCCGTGTTCTACAGTTGATACCAACAGCCCTCCATTTTATTGGCAGCTATGTAAAGTTACATGCGTTTCCTAGGACATGTCAAATCATTCGAAGGGAACGAGTTGGAACAATTATGCAATGAGATGGGGAGATTGCCGGGTGAGCCAGAGAAATCGTTCAGTGAAGTGGAGAATTCCTTGGATTACTGTGGAGATTGTAGGGTGAGAGGGAGAAGTCGTAAGGCGAGTTGATTCCGGTAGATTTTGGCGTGCCATAGTCGCCGGTTTTTGTTGATGCATGCGTAGCGAAAGAAATGCTGTAAATTTCCGTAGTTCGTTTATATATATATATATATATATATATATATATATATATATATATATATATATATATATATATATATATATATATATATATATATATATATATATATATGTGTGTGTGCGTGTGTGTGTATGTGTGTGTGTGTGTGTGAGTCAATGCCGTTTTACGGCATAGGCTTAGGCATAGGCAGTGTATTCCCCAGGAGTGTAAAACTGAAGGTTAAAAAAACCCCTTGGTGTCAGAACTGGGGGTCAAATAAAAAATGTGGGGGTCAAAAATGTACCGACAAATTTTCATCTAATCCATACTTTTTCAGCTGGAATAAGACATTGCAATTTGCACAAGTAACACAAATACATCTTCCATTCAAAGAAAATTTTTATTAGTTAATTTTCCTTTTAGTTTAAAGTCGTATTTTTAACAGTTCTCTTTATAATTTTTGTAGCAATATTATAGACTAACACATTACATATAAGCCAATATAAAACTCCATATATCTTATTAACAACAAAACAGTTAATTTACTGCCTATCATAAAATGTGTACTATCATCGGTTTCATTGTACATCGTCCTAAAGCACATTTATCTAAAAATCAGAGGGCAATGATTAATCTTCTCTTTAACAAGTTTCACTTGAACTTTTAGATCTTTGTTTCGTTACAGCAAAGTTAACAAAATCTGCAACAACCCCCTGAATAATCCAAATAATGAATTTGTCTCTGCAAGTTTATATATTTCTTTGTTCTGAAAGAATGTCTTAGGTAATAATGTGTTCAAAAGATATCTTGTGGTGATCAAGGGCAGATTTTAAAAATTCTCAGACGATGTCACTAAAGGATTATTCACTTGTGTAGTCTTCGCAATCACGAAGTCACACCGGTAATCCCAATGCCTTGGATGTGCCGTATTCTAGTCAAGAGAATATTTTATCCGTTTTTCATTAGAGTCAGATCCACATTTACTCTTTCGTGTTCTGCTTCTTTCAATTTCTTCGCTAATGATTCTTAATGCACGCTGTTTTCATCTCGAGATCGCATTTTAGTGCAACAAGAATTGAGGTTAAACATCCGGACATCTTGCTGAACTCGATAGAATCGCGTGAGAGCTCGCGAGATCAGGGGCAGCTACTCTGTCATAATATTGCCTAATGGAAGTCTGGTTCTCTGCTCTGTATGTTCAGTATTACAGTGTGCAACACAGAGAGCATACGAAACAGGAAACCGGAAGAAGTATTCACTATGCCATCCTAATGATGTATAATCGAAGTATACACGATGCCATCTCTAATGCAACGCGTTGAATATTAAATAAATCGTGATTATATTTTGCAAAACCTTTGCGTCAAAAAAAAAACGCACAGCAAAAATTTATGTGCGTCAATTTTCTCCTGTGTGCGTCCCTGACGCACAACTGTGCGTAAAGGGAAACACTAGGCATAGGCACGCGAGGTAAGTGTTTAAAGGCTTGCGCAGTATGTGGGCTCTGCGGTGGTCCAAAAACAAAATTTCAGTGTCGGTTGTATTAGCAGTTTAGTACCATATTAATAAATTTAACAAATGACACAGATGGACATGGAAATACAATGCAATACTCTGTATCTGAGACAGAGAATGAAGCGCAGTTCTGGTTACTTTTAAGGTTAGAGTTTGTGCATAGGGCCCCCAAATTTCTTAAAGCTGTTCTTATATATATATATATATATATATATATATATATATATATATATATATATATATATATATATATATATATATATATATATATATATATATATATATATAAACTGCCACACTGCAGACATCGTAGCGATATGACTGAAAAATGAAAAATTGTTAAAGCTACGTGAAAAGTCATAATCACATCACGTCAAATATCTACATTTCTGCAAATATGTTCAGCGGTATGTTTAATCACATTCAGATTATTGCCTATATCATGCTTATGAGATTGGATACCAGTTCTTGCGGCAACTAAATTTGGCAGTTTTCAGATGTAAAGCAATTTCCTTGTCTTTGTTGCTGTTAAAATTCGCGTGGGCCAATCATTCTGAAATTCCTCAAAAGTATAAAAGCACGTGATAGAAAATTTCAGGATTAACGTCTGCATGAACTTCATCTGACTTTTGTAACTATTTGGGAAGAAATGCCTAAATTAGCTATGTTATCATAATTGTATGACATAGAACGTGGAACTGTTTCAGTATTTAGAGTAAACAGTGAAATAAATCGTTTGCACATTTTAGCACCTAACACGATTCAATTAACACTTGGAAATCAATATAACCAATTTCAATGTCACAATATGTTACCACTTCGTTTGCCATTTTATACTTGTCCAGCTTGTTTAAAAAGAGATTTTTTTTTGTCGATTTGGAGCATTGCATTAAAATAGCAGTAATGCAGATACATATTGAAGTTTTTCTTTCAAATAAATACACTGTAACTGGATGTATGCTTGTTTTCTTAATCCATTTTTTTTATTTAAATGGGTGTGTTTCATTTTCCAAGACACGTCTGAATTACAGTTTGCCAGTGTGTGAAGGTTATGTAGCTTATACTTTTCCCATTTTCCTACACTTGTATGATCGTGTGTCCCAGGACCCTCACTGCGTCAGTGGTTAGCGTGCCGGACTGGCGACCTAAAGAGTGCGGGTTCAAATCATCGAACCAGCCTTGGTCAGCTATTGTGGTATGTCTTTGGGCAAGGCACTTTATTCCAATTGCCTCGGCACTAAATAGCCTGCTGGTGTTGCTGTGTCGTAAAATACCAAACAAAACCAAAATGTTTTCCAGTGCTGAACAACAATGAAGAATATCTGTATATTTTATTTGCACACAAACCTAATTTCTTTTCAATAGTCTTTCGCCTACTTCAATATGGATTCCTGGAATGACACCGATATGGCGGATACGCTGAACGAATTTCTTGATCACGTGGACCAAGAAATTTTTTTGGCCAATATGACAGGCGGTCCGATACTGGCTATAAACATAGGCATCTCAGCTGCGTCACAAATTCCTGCTTTTGAAGTAAGTATTCACCAAAACGTCATCAAACTCTGTTTTAAGTGTCTATTTTTATTATTTGTTTTTTGGTCGGCAGAGTAAGATATGGAATAAAATCACTCGATATCTGTGAAATCCTGGGTTCCATTATGGTTTGGATGTTATTTAACTTTTTCTTTTCCATGGATCACGCTGATTGCTATTTATAGCCGAACTTTTTTGTCCTCAACTTACAACTAATCACACGTCACATAACAAAATTATTGAATCTGCGTACGCGTATCGGGTAACTTTTAGCAAAACAAATCAAACAAGAACAGACTCTATCCAAAATTAAACATTAAACCCTCAGTATTTGACGGAATTTTCGTCATCTATTTTATCCTTATTTGCAAAACATATTACTAATTCAGAATTGAAGCGTTCTTTTTCATTCACAGTAAAACAGAATACTTAGTCATTACTAAATCAGCCAAGTATTTGTGAGATAAGTTTTCAAAAAAATATAAACATTCGTGAAAATGAATCCAAATTGAATGTTTATTACAACGGTTTTCATTATTAAACACTTACTGCTATGTTTGCTAAGAGGCGTTTTCTGTTGAGCTTTTATTAATTAGAAACACAAGCAGAATACATACATACATACATACATACATACATACATACATACATACATACATACATACATACATACATACATACATACATACATACATACATACATACATACATACATGCATGCATGCATGCATGCATGCATGCATGCATGCATGCATGCATGCACAAAACATACGGACATAAAAACCACCTGAGAGATTGACAGGCGACAAATCAATCTCAGTGAGACCCACTGGTAGAAATACAGCCGGTTTTAAAAGGAATACGATAAGGACGCAGAGACAGCAATAGGCATTTAAATGACGAACCATATGCATCATCAGAGAGACAATCAAGCTTATTAAAATCAGATATCCACTGTCCTAAGTGAAGATCTGACGACAACCGCTAAAGGGTTTGTTCTGGTGACCTTTGAATTAGCCAATGGAAATGCAGCTTTCAAAAATCTGAAAGTGATACAAAACGTTCGGTACACATTCATGCTCTTTATCCACAGTGCTATGTCTCCAAACGCGAAGATGCAAGACTTCATATGACTGGTTGATAAAATTAGCGATTACGGTAATAACAAATGTTGCAAGAACATGACCCCGTTAGCGGTCGCTGTCAGATCTTTGTGTATAACAGCGTACGTCTGACATTAATCAGACTCAGACATTCTAATAAACATTGACCAAAGAATATTGTATTCAGATGGTAACCCATTTCTTATTTAGATTCCGCTTGAAGAGGATGACGAATACATCTCTATGTACAATGCTTGGAAGGGTTTGATAGATTACCAGAACTCGTCAACCCCGATGTCCTTCAGTGAACTTTTGAAAAAAGTCATCAAGTCGCCTTCATCATCTACTAGTACAATCATCCTGCAGCAGGTACGGTCGTGGATGATCACACATAGAGGCTGTAAAACATTATCATACTCAAAACCCGACTAAACTTCAACATCTGATTGGCTGCTGTTCCCAACACTGACCAATCAGGCGTCAGAACTTAGCCTTTAGTCTGTGTATGAAGACAGAATGGTTTCATAACCGTTGGATTGGGTATTGCTTACATAAAATGTCTGAAAAATACTGCGAAAGCATTTAAACTCACAGAACGCAAACAATCGAAATTTATAAACTCGCAATTCACAATATATAATGAATTGATTTAACTGACCGCATATATAAAAACTGGTACGCTGTTTAACGTTGAAATCGATACAATGCTTAAATATGACTTAATAATATTCTTGAAATGGAACTAAAGTTAGTTGAGTACATACTGAATTTAAGACGTTTTATGAAAGTACTGCCAGATCTTGGATATGTATTAAACCGTAATAGTCTACTTCATTTCAGCGTTGACTTGTTTCTCCTTTGACGAGACTTAAGTAAAACCAAACCGATATACAGGTACGTCTTCAGTATTAAATTTTAACCTACCAGATTTCAATTGTGCAGAGAAGGATCGCTAATCAAGCGGAGACAATCCCGCTCTAGTTCGAGCACTAGCGTAGTAAAATTGTGAGATTGTATGTCGACTTTTTGTTCTAATCTAAGCATTATCTCGACTTTAATGCGAACTCTGTGTGTGTGTGCGTGTGTGTGTTTACTCGAGTCGCAGTAAAAATAAAATCAGGTGAAGACATTCGCACACCTTTTCCAATGAACGTAAACCTTTCTCCTCACGAAAATGTATATTTTTATTATGTAATTTCACTTATTTTTTCTTTTACGAGTGAAGATGCACAGAGAAGAGTTAATGAAGCACTTGGACTTGATAATAGCTTGGATGTTCTGCTTAGGGTGAACGTCATTTTATCTAGTGAATTATATTTACAAATCTGTTAATAAAACCCAGACAAATTCTATCGAATACTCGGAATCACTTGAATGACACGCTCATTCTAGATGTAAAGCATTCTCCTACATTCGACTTCTCGAGAGAAAAAATCCTACTGTGACCAAGAATGTAATCCCGCATAGTTTTGAGTTTTTGAACTTCAAATTACTTAATTATATCAGGATTATGATATATGCACATAAATGTCATATAACGACACATTAATGATCGTCTTTGTAATCTTTCAAAACACTGATTTAATTGAAAACTACGTGCGCTCGCCAGTGTTGATTTGACTGAAATATTCGTATCGTGGCATCGTGCTGTCATACCCTTAACAAGCAACAATGCACAGTAATATACTCGCGTACAAGTCTATTACAACTGCAAACTGCACTCGACTTATAAGAGAATTTACACTGTAATATTTTTGAGGATTTACTTTTCAATTTAATTCATTTAAACTTCTTTTATCATCAAAATACAAATGTTATATAAGAATAATTCTAACTGTTATAATTTGATTGATGTTTCTGCTATTTTGTTTTATTATAATGGTCACTTGATACTGATCTGAATTGTCTTTTACACATCGGTAAATTATACGGATTATTTATTGTTCCACGCGACTTGGTCATTTTTGTGAAGGTTTATCTCTCCAACGTCTTACAACCATAATAATAACAACAGCAATATCGTGTTTTCGTGTATGCGTCATGCTCTCAAGAAGGCTATGCTATGGTGTCTGCACAATCCATTTCAAACTTTTGTTTCTTTTCAACAAATATCTTAATCATCACAACATCGAAAGGATTAGCGATACCAGAACAAGTCTGTAGCCTTCCACATCATGTTACAAGAACAAGTCTGTAGCCTTCCACATCATGTTACAAGAACAAGTCTGTAGCCTTCCACATCATGTTACAAGAACAAGTCTGTAGCCTTCCACATCATGTTACAAGAACAAGTCTGTAGCCTTCCACATCATGTTACAAGAACAAGTCTGTAGCCTTCCACATCATGTTACAAGAAGTAGTCTGTAAACAAAGGGAATAATATATATATATATATATATATATATATATATATATATATATATATATATATATATATATATATATGCAATATCTTTGATTTCAGGCAATGGAAAAAATTGTCAAGCATATCCAGGTCAATTTAAATAGCACGGAATATCAGAATGACGAAAGGAGACTGAGTCAGGTTATAGAGAGTTTCAGTGTCGATATTTTGAATAAAGGAGTCAACAAAGAAACAATGGTATGTTTGTATTCTAGTTATATATACAGCAAATGTATATTATTTGATTCGAATCAATCGGTTATTCAAAGACAAAATGAACTGAATTGAGGCCAATTTCCACTTGCATGCTACAACCACTACAGCCAACACCGCTACTACTATTATTACTACTAATACCACTACTATTACCACCATAACCATCATTGTTGCTTATATTAATATTACTACTACTACTGATACCGTTGCTGATGTTAGTACCAACTAGAGTTACTATCTTTAATTATATAGTTTAATTTGCTTCAGTCGGATCTTTAATAATATTAATATTGGGTTTAGGATCTGTCGACACTCGGAGAGATATCAACACTGGCAATAATTTTGAATATTTCCTTCTCAGTAAGATCTTTGGACTAGAAGCTGAAAGCTGATTCTTGTACTAGTTTACCCCAATTTGCCGGTTTCAAAGAATCTTTTGGAGTCAAACTCAACACATACAAAATGTCAATGTAGATACTGTCACACATAACAAATGATTGAGATTTATCGGTCGTAATTTAATATTTCTGTACGTTATTCTAAAACAAGCAAAGCATTTCAAAAATATTGATGTCTAAGACACAATTTCAATTCTAAAGTTCTGTTTCAATTTTTCCTGTGAACAGTCCTGACAATATTTTATTATGCTCGACCACTCCCCACATCACTTAACACTAAAAACACAACTAAATTTTCGTCTGAGACAGACAAACAATAGATATTTTTTCTTTAGATAATGGTTTCAGATATTAGTCTTTGAATTACAGATTGTCAAATACTTGGCAAAGTTGCTTGTTCGCCTTGAATAATATCATTAATTTTTAATCATGAAATTTTACTTGTCATACAAAATGCATTTTTATATTAATATAAAAGGTAATACAATCTTTATAGCGATGACAAAATCGATAAGCCAAAGAGTAATAGCTTGGACTGATGCAACCAGCAATGGATTGTTTGCGAAATATTTCCAATAAAACGTGTCAAGAAATTAATAACTTTTATTACATACCCATTTAATTTTGCATGCTTGATCGGGTATTTGATCTGCTGTTCGATTCGTATTTCCGTATCACAAACCCAGATTGGAGCTTCATACGCGTCTTCTTGGCCGTCCGCACAAGGATAGGCGTCTTCTTGGACGTCCGCACAAGGATAGTATCAGACGCAATAAATCAATTCCATCTCGTTTGTAATTTCATTCATGCTGTAAAGCTAGAGTTATTTTAAAAACGTAAAGAGTAAATGTGTAATAAACACAAGCTCGCATTCGTATTTTTTTCAAAGTTGGGTAAAGTAATTTGTTCGAAATAGTTTATAAATAAGTCCCTGCCTGACGGGTACTGTGTTTCGCCCGTCTCATATAAATTGTGTATATATCCTATTTACACCATTTACTTATGATAATGTGTATCTATATATCTGTCCGTCTGTCTATTTATTGTTCCACCTATCTATGAATCTATATATATCGATTATCTATCCACCTATCCATTCATGCATCTCTAAATACATATATTCAAGGCTGCAGTTATTGATAGTACATCTTTGATGATAGATGTTCTGAGAACTCTGGACACCGGGATAGAAAATGGCGAAATATATCTGAGTACAGTCAAAGGTATGTTACTTACAATATGTAATTATCCTTCATCAAGAAATCTTTCTCAGTGGTACACGGATCACGCTGTATAATGGCACTTTTCTTTTTTGCATTCTTTATGTTAGATCGCAAAACAGCAAACGATAAGGCGGTGAATAAAACTCTTTATTTCCCGCTTGCAAGTTTTAGTTTGTAGAGTTTTGATGAAGCTGGCCAAACTTGTGTTTTCTCGAAAGATGATATTCTGAATTGTTATTAAACACGTAAAGCGATTATAATATATTTTTTATGGATGTTCGGAACATATTTATGTATTTAAACAAATGCATCCTGAAGATCTTCCAAAGACAAATTTGTTTCTCGAACTTTCTATGCATACATCTACAGTTTATGTTGTTTCGCACAATACATGAATCGCATTACTATTATAGAGATTATTTATCAAACAAAGACAACATAAACTTTCTGAGGTATCTTTTTTAAACCGTCCTCTTTTGACTGCTTCATGTTTGTTCGTTTCTGAAAAAGCCACAGTAGCTAAGTGGTTAGGGTTCGGGACTAACAATCAGTAGTGTTGTGCGTGAAATCCAGACTAGACCAGCCCAGGTGGGCTATGGTATGTCCCAGGGCATGACACTTTATTCGGATGGTCTCGGCACTAAATAGTCTTTTATATATTTGATGTACCATTCAAATCATAATAATCAATCATTCAGCCATCATTCATGTCTGATCTTGCGAATGTTATATATGGAATGTAATGTGATGCAATTAAAATCTAACAATAATTCTTAAGGACTCTTCTTCCTGTGATGTACAGATTTTACAAAATGATTTGAGACAAACGCTGAAGTTGATGAAGATTATGCTGAGATAGCTTACGGTTGGTTCAGTTATTATATGTAACGCCTATGTCAATGTGAAATATTTTGTTTGGTCTAAAATTAAAATAAAGACTCTTCTATTGACTAGAATGGAATTGCAACACATTTATGATAGTTCATTAGATGCATATAAAAGCCAGTCTACAGTACACTAAGTTCAACGAATGCATACACGAATTTTGAGAACAAACTTTTGCTGTGTTCTTTACACTAAAACTGAGATACGAAAGTTTTTCATCAAAACTGATCAAATGGAATAAGCACTGATATTTTGCGTACAAAAATGTCGAAGTTATCTTAAAGCAGTTTCAGGAAAATGTGTTTGTTCCCTAAAAGTTCCATTTGCATATCTTTATTGTTTCTCTTACTTTATCGTTTCTCTTGCTTTCAGATATGATCTCTGTGGTTGAGAGAATGATCCCCATGGTTTTACCTGCAGGAATGGAAAACTGGGATTTAGTCGCGGACTTGACAGACGCAAGAGCCAAATACGATTCTCAGCTTTCCTTAGCTGACGACAGTACAATAGCAAAGATAGTGAATGCGAAAATTTCACCTAATGAAAGAAGCTATATCTATCTGAAATCACAACAGAAGTTAAACATGAAGATTGCTGACAACACTGAACTTGTGAGTGCAATGTGATAGTGATTAATTTAATTTAAGCGATGTGTATCGAAACATTTTCAAATTGAGAATCAATTCTTCCTGACGGTTCAGAGATGGAAGAATGTTAGTTTTACGGACTACCAAGAGTCAGTAAACACAATACATATCGTTTTCTAATTTCTGCAGTTTACTAGCATTTGTCATCCAGTAACAGTGTTTCAGTCTCATGCCGAAGACATTTACCCTTTCATGATTATATTGATCAACAGGAGTCAAACTTTTTACAATTATTTTTGACAACAAACATTAATTAAAATTTGTGGATAAATAAACATTTAATTGATACGAAAAACATTCTTTTTGATAAGGATATTGGCTTTAGGCTTTGTATTTTTGCAGCAACTATTAAAGAAAACGTGTGGATTATGTACTATGTCTGGCTGTCTGTCCGTGCGTACGTAAATGCGCACAAAATAAACTTATAATTGATTGTGACTGGAAGTGACTCATAAATGTGCAAAATAATCTCTGAAATTTGAAACTTTCCGAATGGAGGGAGAAGAGCTCTTCTTGGAGGAGAGTGAAGGCTGTGTCTGTCTATGTGTCTGTGTGTGTTATTGCTAAGGGTCGAGACGAGGGTAGACTGCAGGTTATATTTTCCTTTTCTCATGTCAGATTACAAGCCTGCGAAGCACTCTTCTGCGTGCATTGGATTTAGCTACATCTACCACAAATGTGTGTCTGAACTGCAACCAAACGTTCGGAAGTAATATCATCAATAGTAAATTGATCACACGCCCGAGTCAGGACATTAAAGATATCGTTATCGATATTCTAAGCTCAAGTGTCAACGTCAACTTGCAAGACAACGGACGAAATAAGACTATCCCTGTCACGGTTCTAGTAAGTAAGAAAACATAAAGTGTGCATTTGTTTTCTTGTAAATAAAGGCTTTTAACATATGGATCATGCATGATATGCGGAACCCTATAGTAAAAGTCCGAGGAAGAAGTCCGATGTTTAGAAGTATTCTTCGAGTGATTCACTAACGTTTTGATAATGAAGACCACGCATGCCCATTTGTTACGACTCTATGGCCTCAAACTAAGTAACAGAAAGAAGCAAAACCAAAAGGTTTTGTAAAACTTATCACATATTTTTCTTCTCTACGTTAAAGAATGAAAATTAAGACGAATTTACAGTTTTGCGAAATAAATCCAAAATAATCCTAAAAGTTATATAAAATGCCCTAAAGAAGAGCGTTTAGAATGAATTTCAGTCTCGAATGTGCTGATGTATCAGTAGCCTTGAATATGCTGAAGAGCCAAGAGTCTTGATGTATCACGATTTCATAGTCCAGAATGTCTTTGAAGTGTCTATCCAAAGAGTAATATGATCACTTGATAATTCCAATAAATAATTTAAATAAATGATTCCTCTCCAATGTGAACACAACATTAAATAATTTTCCAGACTAAAAAAATAAGAACAAGAACGGAATATGAATATGAATAATTGGTAACTTTTATCCTTATAAACATTTATGCTTATATAAATCTTCAAGACTATTACGACTCTGGCACAATTCATTCCCACGTGACCGTATTTCGCAGTATATCCCAACGGAGCATACGTCGCAATGTCAAATCATACCACTGGAAACTTTCCTCAGATTGTAAACATTTTCAGTATCAAGTAAACAACATATTTATCGCATTATCTTACAATATAATATACAATTAGAGACAAAAATTAGATATGAATTATGTTGTTTACACATGAGCATTACATCTATAATCATGGACAAAAATGAAATGCACATCATAGGGATACATAAAACCGTGCTATTACTTAATCCTGCAAATTTATCCTTGCATTATATGCTAAATGCCCGCAAACGGGAGTTTTCAACGCAAAAATTTACTCCAGCAGCACGTGGAGTACAGATGTTTGAAATGGCTCACGTCACGCATTTTAAATCGCTAGTTAAAACCGACCTCATTATGTAAGAATTTGACATCGTATGACGAGCTAAGTGATTCTTCTAAAGAGCTTGAAAACAATTGAGTACTGAAGTAATTCTCAAAAGGTAAAAAAGAATACTAGAAACCTGAAAGGTGAAAACAACTGATATAACGGCGTAATTTTTAATTGATAATCTTTACCCGTCAAAACTCGATGGAAACATTAATTCAGCTTCACAAAAAATGATACAGATTGTAAAAAATGATACAGATTGTGTCTCAATGCTTCTAATAGGAAGTGTCTGACAATCGAAACTAGAAAGTGGATACACACCTGCGTGGATTTACCGTCACTTTAAGATGATTAATTCTTGTTCAGTTATCAAAAAAGCGCAATCATTAAAGGATTGTGTAGAATTATGTTGATCACATACATACATTGATCATTACAATATTCACTCTCCTAAATGTTCTGTTGATAGTTTGACGTTTCCAATCTCTAACTATATTTGTTTATGGATGTTTATTCCTGACTATACTTTTATGAATGTATATACTACCTATGATTGTATGTTGCTGTATTGTGAAACACCTTAAATTATAATGTATCGTAGATTGATCGATTCCAGAAACTGGCAGTCACAAAAAAAATTAAGCTTCCTATTTTGACTTTAACGGAGGTTTTGTTTTCACGTCTACATTGACTACCAATACATAAATTCATTATATACGAATCAGCATCTTTGATTATTATTTTTGACAGATTTATTTATAAGGAACATGTTTAATTAAAAATATTTCATTAACAACCCAACCACCCCCGCAAAAAGAATTATTTGGTTCATTCATGGGTAGAACTATGTCCACATGTACATATATTTTGTCGGTTTCAGAATGAGTTTAAAAATGTTCTATGTGCGTATACTATTCTCTTCTAGGTGGCTGGTTTTCAACTTGGACACAGTCTGTTTGTAAAGGAAACCGATCGCACATCTGCATTGTTAACCTCTGAACTGATTTACGTCAACGTCAACACTGGCAACTCCATTGCTGGACGTACATTAGTTATAGAACAGACTGTCGATGAAGTGGTACCGGAACTGGTGCATCCTCACATAAATCCCGAAGATGCTTCACAGTTTTCATATCACAAAGTCCTGCATAGAAGCAAGACCGATTATCTTTGCATTTACACCACTTCTGCATTCGATGTAAACATTTCACACGAGGTCTATATGAAGATTTCTGCACCACCAACGATTTTAGAATATGATGCTAAATGCGAAATTCCGAAGGACAAAACTCACATTTGTCTACAATCTCAGGAGTTCAAAGGCCATGAAGGAATCATTCATCTTGGTTTGAGAGCTTCTACTCTAGGTATGTATATTCATACAATGAACAATTTCAATATGGGAGATCGTCTATGTAGATGAATTTAAAGAAATATTAATATTGAATTGGCAGCCATCCACTTCCTGTTGAAAGTATCTCGCGCATTCACATTTTGTTTTCTTGTATAAGGTAACGATGCAATTGCTTAATATCCCATTTTAAAACGACCAGCATTCTAAAATAAGTTACATTTAATCAGCAATGGATAGGGCTCAAAATTTTGGATCTGTTCTTAGATAATGCGACCCACCAGCACGGAGGCCATTTGCGCTCATCCTCTTCCAATAATGTGAAAATCCTCTGCCCATCTATCCCCGGGCAGATTGCCAGATGAGTCAGTCCTAAATCTATGAACACATGCCTAATTTCAAGGGCAATCAAGGACAAAAGTTGTCAACAAAAATATAGCGCTTCATGCTTATTTAAATTAAAATTACTATGTAAATGTGTCACTTAACTTCATGTTTTAACAATGCAGGGCGCAATTGTTGTAAATGTATCTGTATACTTGTACACACACACACACACACACACACATATATATATATATATTCTTTTATATATATATATATATATATATATATATATATATATATATATATATATATATATATATATATATTCTTTTATGTTTACAATGTTTTACTCTATATCCGTATTTTAAGTTAGATGTATGGACTATGCAGTCTGAAATAAATGATTCTTATCTTCTTATCTTATCATTTGAGTTTGAAGAAGCGATTTTGACTAATGTTTTCCAAGAATGTTTACATTTCTAAAAATATGCCTTTTTTCTTAAGGAGGACTGGACATGTAGTCATTGTTTAATTGTTTAAACGACATGTTTATCTATTATTATTATTATTATTATTATTATTATTATTATTATTATTATTATTATTATTATTATTATTATTATTATTATTATTATTATTAGCAAACATAACTAACTCAACGGATTACTACTTTGCCACTGTGACGTCAGCATGTGTAACCTGGGAAGAAAGTAGCACACATTGGAGACACGATCAATGTAACGTAAGTATAGATATAGACGTGTTGCTTTAATGTAAATTTATGCTACAAACCATCCTATCTACCATACGATAATTGTATTTGGGGTTAGGAGAATTGCACACATACACACACATTGTTACGTGACATGGGCTCGTACTCAATAACAAAGAAAAGAGTGAAAGCCAACAATCTTTGTATATTTTAATATAACAATTGATTTCCCTAGAAAACAATGTGAAAATTGGTAAAAAGGACATACAATCTGTGAATATAATCCAACATGTGATCCTAAGAATGAAAACACAAGTCCTATCACTAAATAGTCCTATAAGAATCCAGGTTCGTGTTCCGACGACGAACACATATGGAAGGCGATGACGTCAGATGTGTTCCAATGTATGAATAACAATAATTTCTCACTCGAATCACAGTCCTTTTTTTTAGAATAATTTCAGAATAAACTTCCATGAATATCTTTTGTATAGAAAAGTCAACTTGTTGAGTTGCCAGAGGAATAAATTATCAAATCCAAAAATCAGTAGAAGAACAAACAATCTTATCAACAAGTTAAAAATAATACACCTTGTACCTTCAAGTTGTTGAGCGACTCTGTCCGATAAAATATTATGATTGCGTATTCAGAACTCCAATGCCTTATTTGAAGTCTCGCGAGATTGGTTATATGGTATCTTACTACACTATTTTTGTCACGTCCGCCAGTATGAACCCACTATAAAACCAATCATAAAAAGTTGTTTATAAACAGTAATCACGCAAAGAAAGTATGCCCGTGATACTGACCAATCATTTTAATTTCCTGTTGACACTATTACCATGGTAAGACGTACTTAATGATAACTCTCACGTATTACATCTTCGTCTTGAATAAACAAATTTTGTGATAAAAATATATCTCACTGCTAAAAATAGAATCCCGAATCCGAGAAAAAATATTCATTGCAATTAAATACAATGAAAAAAATCCCCGAAATTAGAAGAATTTTAAACCTTACAACAAGCAATTTAATGCATAAAAATGGGTGTACATAGTTTTATTGTCTCTCCTGAGTTAGCACAAAGCAAATACAAATATAAGTTCTGGGCTTCGGTAGGAGTAGCTTTTAGTTTATTTTATTCTGATGTTTTACATTACTGTTTCTGTGAACGTCATACAAAAAGCGCTTAGAACACACATCTCTTTGAAGCCAGAAAATATCCTTCAGCGGAACCTTTGCTGTGTTTTGAAATAATGTGATTCACATACCACTTTCGTATGGCAACAAACCTTAGTGTAAGATATATTACGCTAAGTTTGCTGAGTGTTCGGATATTAAGAAATGTACACTAAGTCATTACAGAGTGTTCAAATACCATGAAGTTACTAAGCGAATGGATACACGGGCTATTTTTTTTTACACACTGCTACATATTAAATGCTTTCCTGTGTTAACAATAGTACGATATTTCTTGATTCAACTGCATTAATATGTATAAAAAAGAAAAATATTTCCATACAGGTTTAAATATTGTAATTTCTAAGAATTGAATTTATGCTTCTGAGTGAACTGTTTTTTTTTTTAAATATTTTTTAAAACATTTATTTATTTCTTGCTGCAGAATTTTTAAGTTATATTCATTGTTGGTATTTTGCCTCTCTCCAGATGGAATGGTACCCAAGTTTACAAAAGATATCATGCACGTGCGATAACCGTCATGATGGCGCCATGATCATTGGAAATACTTTTTATGTTCCTGTGAACGCCATCAACTTTCCCACAGTTTTCCTAAAATTTTCTCCGTACGACCAAGCGGCTGTGATTTCTATGCTGGTGAGCGCAGCTGTGGCATTCGGTCTGGTGGTGGTCTGGGCAGCCAGGAAGGATAAGACAGATTTTCTGAGAGTAAGTACTTCTTGAAGACATTGTCCGCATTTTAAAGGATTTTAATCGGTTGTTTTGCACCAGAATAACCCCGTGTACGGATTTGTTCCCGCCATTTTTGATGACGTATTGATGGAGGGTCTTGGTTTTCATAATCTTGATTTCATAACTGACTGAGTGAACAGCTTTGTGTTTTGTTTTCGTATTCCTTCAAACTACTGCTTAATATTCTTTTTTAATGCCTCACGCAAGTGGTAATATTTCAAGGTTAGTTAGAATAAGGGACATATTCACGAAAATGACATCTACAGATTGATCGTCTCTACCATTTCTAATGATCTGACCATCCATTTCCTCGACTGATGATGACTTTCCTTATTTGTCGATGAAATTAAAGATTATTTTTTGGCACAATGTATATGTTACAATCCAAGAAATAATTAATTTTCTAAGTTCGAAGATAACATATTAAACAGAACTTACAGTATTGTAAATTAAAGATTCCAAATAATCCTGACAATTCTATCATAAGCCCAAAAGTATAGAGTGTTCCAAACGAAATCCAGTCTTAAATGAGATGATATAACAGTAGCTTTGAATAGTTTGATTTACCAACATTATTGATGCATCACAGAGATAAAATCCAAAATTTCTTTGAATCAATTTAAAAAATCCCCAAATAGTGTTAATCCACTCAATGAGCACTATGCAGTTCCAAAGAATTATTTATGTAAAGAATTCCTCTCAAATTATAACCTAACACATTTAAAAGTGATTCCACCAGACAAACGTTAAAATAGGAATACATTAGTTTTTTAATCACAAAACTTTTATACGAAAACTAAGACACAGTAAGATGACCAGTATGTGGGTAATTTTCCCATCAAATTCAATAACAAGTTCTCTTTTTATAACCTTCTAAGATCATAATACGATGTTAACATGAAACAAGTGATCACGTGACAAAAGATGTTTCACTATTATCTGAAGTAAACTAACATATTCTATTATGGCACAAGAGTCTCGTTTAATTTTGATGTTTGGCATGCAATTTGAGAGAAGAAGAATCTATGGCGTGAATACGAACAAAATCGTATGTGTCCAACCATATAAATCCGGTGTGATTTTGAAATTGTAATTTTTCACCTGAGAAAAGTTTTTATTTATTTCTTTTAGTGGGGAATCACAGTGCTTATTGATAACTTCAGGAGCGACACCTACTTTTATGTTTTGAAAGTTTACACAGGCCTGGGGTATAAGGCAGGGTCCAACTCTAGAGTCAAGTTTGTTCTCGCTGGTGAAAGGGGCGATACTGGTGTAAGAGATCTTTATGATGGAGTCAGAAAGGTAATATAGCAAAATCATTTTTATATTATTTTTAGACACACTTTTCTGAAGTACAGAAAAAATTGTGCTGTGTGAAAAGATCCATAGACAAGACTATATTTTCCTTTAGGAACATTCTAGTAAGCTTGTCAGTTTTTATCTTCTAATTTTGCCATAACTCTTTATAAAAGTACATATGACCAAAAATTGGTCAGAGATGGAAAATTCTGTTAGGTGCACGAATTTCCATGTAAAATTCGTTTATTTGTTCGCAGGTAGTCATTCGTTCGTTCAGTCAATCACTGAATCATTCATTTACTGATCTGAATTCACACTAATGTACATAACATTCGTAATCAGCGATCAACATGATGAAGAGGAAAATAGTTAAAAGTCTCGCTTAATTAATTAATTAATACAAAATAATGATCTCTCAGTTGCTGACGTTATGTCTAGAACATGTTGCATGTTCAAAGTACTGGCAGGAACCAATGCCACGTTATAGATTGTTCCAATATATTAAATGCTTTAACTTGAATGATCATCTATTTAGTTCTTTGAGTAGGTTCCTTGGTTGTATTAAAGAAATATGCTTGTCGATAAACGTGCTGTAGATAACAAACTGCACTTATTTTTCCTAATCACAATTTACTCTGCTTTTGCACTGCATGCTGTACTCAACATATCAAGGCACGATATACTCTGCTTTCAGATCACGATATACTATATTTTCGAGGTCACGATATGCTCTAACTTCCATGGCACAATAAACTATACTTTCCATGGTACGATATAGTCTACTTTAAATAACACAAGATACAATCATTTGCTCTATTTTTCTTTTTTTTTTACCCCTTTCAAGTTCACCAGGTTCATATAAATACCTGACAGTCACATTGCCTAACACTGGTTGTTTCGAGGAAAAGGAGGAAAAGTAGCATTGCTGTCAGTAACTATCGGTACGGGATATGTTTCTTTGTAATTGCATTGATATGTTTCATAGAAGTTGCACCAGTAGTTTCATTTTTTAACACAGTCATCACACTTGGTAACATTGCAACCCATTCACGAGATACCCCGGATTTAAGTCAGTGGATATTTCCTGTGCATATTGATATCCAAATATCCGCTCAGCAAGTGTTGCATTAAATCGTTCAATGATTGCCTGACCACGATGAATTTCACTGTGTCCTAGTCTGATTATGATATTCTTTTTCAACAGCGATGATGCTGTTCCAAGAAATTCTTTGCCAGGTTCAACCTGTGTCAACTGTGGCCATCGTAGACGAACTTGTGGTCCTTATTCTCGTTGATAAATTCGTTCAAACATATGCATCTTCAGATGCTATCATTGTTAACAGTGGTTTTGCTTCTTTACATCTAGTTGCAAAATAAACGTCAGCTAGCGCATATTTGTACGAGCGTGATTGACGTCTAACAATCTAACAATTTTAATGGTTTCATGTGGTAAAACATTTTCTTGATGAACTTCTTTATCGGTCCTGACATCAAAATGTGCATAATGAATTTTTTTCGGTGCTGGTGGATAAATTTGCCGTATTATCTGTCGTGCTAACCGCGCTTCAGCAACAGTACGTGAGAATTTTGTTGCTTCAGCAAGTTTACTAATATCTGATCTGCCCTTCCAATATCCTTTCGGGGATTGATAAATATATACCATTATATTTGCTAAATAATTAATTACCCAGCACCCAGCATTATTTTACCTTTCATAGCAGATTTTAATAGAAAACTATCGAGATTTTCTCTTTATCAGGTATATAATTTGATGTATGAATCAATTTCACATCTGCGAGATGCCGTTGTTGTAAATCCTTGCTTCGATACAGAACATGATGAACGTGACAAGCTTGATCAATTTTATTGATTGGATACTCTCCAGGTCGCCAATGATCTTGATCGTAAAGTCGGATATCAAGTCGAGTTCCAGGGCCACAATAATTATATAAATGTAAGTGTTTTTCCCCGGGATGCTTCGTCCACGGAAGTCCTGGCAAATTTCCCAACGAACCGGTGATATTACATCCCTTCGCTGTGTTTGAAATAAATTTGTATTTTTTGTGCCACACTTTTCACACTTACCTGTCAGTACGCGTTTTTTTAAAATTTTTATTATTTTTATTGTTAATCCAATGGTGGACGTGGTTACCCTGCATCCAACATAATGTCGATTCATATTATTTATCATATAGATACAATTTAATTTTCGGCGACACGTAAACAAGAGCCAGTCAAGCATTACCCAGCGCTACAGAATTCTATCAGAACGATAATAATGAGTCCATCTACATTAGGCAAAACACAATTATTGCTTAATCTGATAATGAGATGGCTGAAGTGTGATAAATTATATTTATTAGCACCATCCGTGGATGATCAGCGAAACTTTGAAGTACTTAACGATCTTAATGAAAATGGAAAATCGTTAAATGAGGACAGTGACGCTATTGACTTTATAACTGATATTGATGACGCGCCATCTGTAAATGACCTTGATGGAAGTAATAAAAATTAACTAGTGTATGATGTCATGCTTGACAAACAATCAAATCAAGATGGATATTTTCCAGAGGCAGGCATAAAAATACAGATGTGATTTATGTTACACAGCGTTATACACAAATTCCAAAAGTGATCAGGGATAACTAACATTTTAGATGTGTTCAACGGAGTCGATAATCAAACGCTGCAAAATATTTATTATACTTTGTGTTCTGGAGATATGGACATGAATAACTTAAAAAAATTTCTTTGCACCTTCACAAGCTGCCCCGTTTGGTTTTATATTATAAATTTGCGTGATCTGAGATCGAGATATCGTAATGGAATTGATACAATATTTGGATAAAAGCACAGCAGCAGAGAGGGTGATCTGACAAACATTACGTGCACGAGTACTTAAACGAATACATAAAATTTTATAAACACGGATTTCATCGGTGAAGTAACTGCGCGAACTAACCTCCGTAGCAATGTTACAGAGAAAATCTCGATTAAAGGTTTCAGTTTGGCGTTATTGACTTTGTAAAAAATATTTTTCGTGTGAATATTTATTTTTAGACACATTTGCTCGATACCAATTTGTAGGTTCACTCTTCTGCTTAATAGAACTAAATGCCGTTCTATTATAGTCCATCATTGTCTTTGATTCTCAGACATGAAGTGTACACCCCAAGTCTCGATTTCGAACGATAACCGGCTTTACTTTGCTAAACGGTGATTATACAACTCTTATACTTGCATGCAATTTTTCATAGGGATTTTTGACTGGCAGCGTGATGAACTTTTTGATGGCTGTTCCTCGGAGCTTAGGGGATCTACAGCACATCTGTATCTGGCAGGATCCCGAGTGTGATGGGAAACATTCGGCCTGGTATCTCAGTAAAATTCTGGTCCACGACCTGCTTAGAAACAAATGGTAAGGGATATCTCAATGAGAACACACACTCACTTTACATCTATTTTATCCCAGGTTCAATTCCCTGTTACAACACTTGCAAGAATAGTTGGTCATCTATCCAATACTTGTGCTCTTTTTCATTAAGGATTAAAGAATTACTTACATCAAAAGTCAGTGACAGTTGATTGCACGATTGAGTTTAAAAGATAATATTTAGAAACCACTAACAGGATGAGCCAGTTTTAAAATGAAACAAATGGACAGCGGCAAATCATATATGTAGATGACTTAAATTTCAAGCATGACTATCTTGCCCTCAAAGCGCAGGGGACACATATATACTTTTCTGACGATGATATCGTTGCTGTCATTGCTGGAGTAAGCATTAAGGTTTTTTTCATTTACCACAGGTTTTATGTTTTTATTTAAACACATTTGAACCTGATTGTGTATTTATCTTAAATCGTATTACTTAACAATAGCACAGATAGGTAATAATGACGTACTTTGTACGCTAAAGATTTTGCCATCTGTTTTTCCATTTAGTTCACTTTCTGCTGCCTGAACATTCATGAAACTCAGCTCAGCAGGGTATATTAATTTTCCTGGCAACTTTTAATACGGCAGATGTGTGTCACGGTGACCTAATTTGCTTGCCCTATTCACTTTTTTATTATGCCACGGCAAAGCAGTCAAGACAAAACATTCTGCTTAATTTTTTAAAAAATAAAAACACCAGTTCGTATTTGAACCAATTGAAGACCAGCTTCATTGTATATGCTCGACCTAAAGTCAAACAACAGTATCTAGGATTAAGTCAAGGGACAGAGATGTACAGCCATATCAAACGAGATTCAGCTGTTTGGAATCCATGGTACTGTAACTTTTATGTATGTAAATTGTACATCGCGACCAAGACAGAAAATAGCTTGCAGCTTCGAGGTCCCAATCACAATCCAAGATATGGTCCCGCTTGCAGAATCCATAATCATTAACCTTGAGCAGCTACACATACTTGTATATTTAGAACAAGAAAAATACAATATTCTCTTGGATTCATTGCTTTCTGAAATCGTCGGCCTTTTTTTATAAAGCCTTTGATTCAAGTTAAAAAATTATACAATAAAGAAGATATATAACTGGGGTGGACACCATGGGTCTTTTCAAACTCAACAGATAGGTGGTAAGTCATTTAATCACATACATATGTCAGAATCTATATAATTACACAATTTGTAAATTATAGTGTCAATTCTTAGCCTGAAGACGAAATATAAAAACTGCGCTGTTTGTCATGCGCCTAATACGATGCTAATTCTACAAAAGAAAAGTCAAGCAATTAAAATTTAAATAGCTCCTAGCCTCCAGTCATCAATGTCTACGGTCTCGGTGTAGAAAAAAACCCCTCTAGATGAAATAACTGTAACAATTTCATAAAATATATCAACGTATTTAACTATTTTATAGACAAAATTCTCAATTTCTTTCCAACAAATACAACCATGACCTATTTATAGTTACCAATTACTATCATCATATGAAATTAAAGTCTTGGCTACGTGCTGTCCTGGCACTTCCCGAAACTGCGCCTCCATACAAACTGCTTACGTCACAATAGACCTTTTACGTATTATCGACGTGTCTTCCCTCTCTCTGATCCTCGGGGGTCGCCTTTCACACCCACCTGGAAAGCTTCATCAAGAAGTCTTTGTTAACAATCCAAACATAGAATTTGACTAGAATTTATTCCCGCCTTTTAACGAGCGCACAACTTCGGCATTCGGATTAGAGTATAATATCTTCCAACTTTTCTCAATGATCCACCTGTAGCGACATTTAAACATATGCTAACGGAAAAATGGACTTAGTCCCAACAAATTGCTTATTGAGATTCCGCCCTAGATTCAAATTTCTCGGTTTCAATCGGATACGTTCTGGTCTCTTTGAAAACTGTCCATTGGTAATTTAGCACTTTATGTGAGACTCTCAGATTCCCGGTTACCAAAAAGCCTGAACTTGTTCTAAACCGGTCGTGACATCACTGACTGAGTGCAAAGGCGTTTCAACCTGGTCGTAGGATTCCATTTTAATTTAACATTGAGCGGGTCGCTACGTAATGGTTAAACAGCAGACTAGTAGTTTCTTCGTCCAGAATCGGGCTATAGTCGTAATCTCACATAATACATATTTACATTATTCCACGTATTCTTAATTACGAATTAACTAAACATGAAGCATGAAGCATCAGCAAATTTTTTCACAAAGTGTCTTTTGAGTGCCTTTTCAGATTTATTACAAAGTTGAATGCAAATAATTTAACAAAATATGTATTCATCGTAGTACTTTGGAAGAGACTTAAATGTGAACTCTAATTTGGGCAGTAAAATAAGAAATGTAATTTATCGTCAGTTTTCCAGCTTCACATAAACAACATGATCTACGTGCTGTATCAACATTTTGTGGTCTAACTCGAAACATGGCGACATTGTATGCTTGACACATCACGATAGAGGAGTGAATGTCATTTCCATTGTTTATTTTGAGAATGTGTTAAGATTGACTGATTGACTGCTGTCCGTTACTGTTGATAAGTAACTCTAGTTGAGCTATATTTGATCGTGAATCCGTACCACATGTTTGACATTTTTTCAGTACAAAAGATGTGTTAGTCAATCTATTATAACTTTCCAATGTTTGCCCAAGTCAAGAAAATCTGCAAGATATGCTCACAGTGATATAGCGTATTTGCAAATTTGTACGATATCGTTTTCTAAATAGCTGAAGTTATTATATATTCTAATGAGTAGGGGGGGTCTAATTGTTGTCGATCCCATAATTGCTCACGTTTTAAGCTTTGACAAATAATGATATTTGATAACCTAATTAGCACTTTTTCATCGATAGCTACACTTTTCTCTGTGAGGACTGGATAAGCGTGGACAAGAACCCTCCTTTGTCAATTCTACCCGTGTCTGGATCGGAAGAACTTTCCACGTTTGGAAAACGACTGGCTTTCTACGCGCGGGAAAATATTTCGGACAATCACATGTGCACATCAGTGGCCTACCGCCCGACTCCCAGTCCTTTTTCCCGTGTGGAGCGGGCAACCTGCACATTGTTCTTTATACTGATGACCATGCTAACCAATGCAATGTATTACGACTTTGGGCGAGGATATGAAGATCCAAATGTCGTTAAAGTTGGGCCACTTGTATTTCAAACGAAACAGGTTAGCAAGAGTATGGAAATCGATAAAGAACTGTTCTTTCTTTGTATAACTAATTTCTCGTGTTAGATATCCAGTTCCGAAAATGCGGAAAGCGCTATTGTCTAACCAAAATTGTTAATTTTCTCCATTTTCTGCAATTTAGTTCATCTTAAAAACCATCTAACAGCAAGATATGAACCATTGAGATACTTGTTCAATTTGTTTGCATATTTCCCTTTGATAATACTTTTAAAGTGTTCTAAACTATTTGTTATAAATCAGCACATGCTATTAAAACATTTTATTGTGGCAAGCAATCACGCTATAGTTCATTCAGTCCCTTTTACCTGAGCTAAAATCTTTTCACTGTGATGACTTTGTAACAACCGACTTTTAATTTAAAAAATTTGAACGAGTTAGAGCTAATAAAAATTTATTCGTAGTCGCCCATTAAAAAATAGTTTTGCTTCAATCACTCTGATTTTCATCCCGTGAAAACTAGTACTCGAAATGAAAACTAGTAATTAAAAAAGCGCACTAAAGTATAATTAATATTTTACAGATTGTTAATAATTTTTTAAGAAACAGCGTTTTTCTGTTAAAATCATTGATGTGTACAATAAATATACCAGGGCCGCGGTCATGATTTGTGGGCCCTATAAACAAATTTCCAGTAGGCCCCTATGAATTAAAAAAAAAAGTTTTTCTCTTCGGCGTTGGGCCCACTGTTCGTTGTTGGCACCCGGAATTTTGTCCTAGAGTTCTCATTTTGTCCATGGCTCTCATATATAACACTAATGATATAAGTCTTTTAGTGTGTAAAAATAATTCCTAATATTCATAAATACAACGACCTACATGCTTATTTTCGCATACTTCACACGTTAATGTTTGTGTATTTTTCTTGATATAGATGGACCTTTTAATCATTTCAATGTACGATTTCCGTTTTCATATTTAGATATACGTGTCTCTCGTGAGCTCTTTCATCAACTTATTGGCAGTTCTCGTACCCGTTTACCTCTTCAAGCGAACTAGACGCAATTACTCTTCTGAAAAATACAAAGCAGACGCCAGTCCGGAAGAAAGCTGCTCGTCGAGAGTTTTGTTCTTCAATAAATTCTCCTTCTGTTTGAAGAAGTTTCCAGTATTCGACAAATTGTTCCAATCGGATGACAAAGAATTCAGAACGTTGAAATATCGTCTGTTTAAAAATGGCTACCCTGAGGTCTCTGGACGTTTGCTGCCATGTTGGTGCATTTACGTCATCTGGATTTTGCTAGTTTCCAGTTGTGTCACCTGCGCATTTTTCTTACTCCTGTACAGCATGGAATGGGGAAAACAAAAGTCTGAAATTTGGCTGGCCACATTTATACTCTCCTTCATGGAGTTTTTATTTTTTCTGGATCCTATAAAGGTAAATGCGTGTATTCTGCAAAATATTTACGTGATGTCCCACATAAAAAACTATTTTAATTATTTAACTTCCTTGATGTATAAGCGTGGATTTGTTTAAATTTATTTTAAGTGAGGTGCAAATACATTTTTTTTGAGAATTTATTACACATTTATCAAAAGAGCCTCGTTCTTGACTTCGACAAAACTAATGGCATGACCATGTGATAACTTTCGAATTTGTCTTCAAAACAAAGAGAAAGAGAAATCTCTGAATTTGGCAGTATTGTATAAATCGATAAAAGTGATTAGGTTTTTTTTTTTACCTTTGAACAAAATGTTAATGAGAGCCTGGCGAAACAACTTGAGTGTTCTTGGCAAATTATCCTGTTCTCATCCAGCATTTATACCGCGTTTGATTTTTTTCTCATGAATGGACTAGGCCATAAAGAAAGCTACATGACATTTTTTCTATTCTTTAATTCTTTTGTTTACATGAATTTTCAAATAGAAATGAGAGAGAGAGAGAGAGAGAGAGAGAGAGAGAGAGAGAGAGAGAGAGAGAGAGAGAGAGAGACGAGAGAGAGAGAGAGAGAGAGAGAGAGAGAGAGAGAGAGAGAGAGAGAGAGAGAGAGAGAGAGAGAGAGAGAGAGAGAGAGAGAGAGAGAGAGAGAGAGCGGTGGTGGTGGTTGTGGCGGGGTAAGCGTTACCTACTGAATGGCACTGATAACGTCGGATCTGTAGGGCGTGATTTGGAGTCTAAACTTTTCACTTTGGTTGGAGTGTGAAAGACGTTGTAAATACTTGTATCCTCTGATAGGGAATGAAGGTGTCCACATGTGATGAACTGTTGTCCCATTCGGTTAAAGATATGTACTCTTCGGTTGCTTGGATAAAGAGTTATTCTCAAGTTACAAATAACACTAAGACTGAAACTCCAATTTTCCTGGCTCTATATGGACAATTGTAGAGTTGCTGACCAATGAGTTTGAGTTTAATCAATGTCTGCAACAGTTTCATGTCAGCTCTGGGCCTGAACCAGTAGAAGGCTTTTGGAAAGTGGAACCCATGTTTTCGAATATAAATATTTATTAGCATGAGATATAATTGTGAAGATGTAATCATGCATATTTTGTGGGGAAAAAAATATTCAACGTGTGTCATAATTACATTTGTAGCTTATGCTGCTTTCCTGTGCGTATGCATTAATCTGTCGGTCAGAGAAGAAAACGGAGATCATCATGGAGAGGTCAGAACGGAGGGTATTCATTCAAAATTATCATCGTTGCTGCACGGGATTCCCAGGTCAGGGCACACTTAGTAAGGTGTACTTCAAATAAACTGATAGGAACATAAGTGTATATCGTTTGTGGTTGACGATATTTCAAAACAAGAAATCTGGCCCTCATAGCTTTGCCTGTCATCCATATAATTTACATTGATACGTTATGTATGTGGAAAATGTATAAATAACCATTATAAAAATATGAAATAGAACAAATGGGAAATATACTCGATGAAAATTAGGGAAACATTCAGATTTAACGTTATGTGGAAGGCTTCGCTTGAATTACGGAATTTATCTGCGACGATTAATCATTTTTCCTCGTTGTTTGGTTCCTGCAACTGATTTTCAGTTTATTACTTCATGTTTTATTGGACGAAATAATTTTAGACATGTATAACGCATACTTCATTATTGTGTTAATGTTATTCTTATTCCTGTCGTATAAATATAAGCGAAGAGTTGTTGATTCATTTTAAAATTGGGGGCGGGATAATCTTCGCAAAGCTATGCACCCACTCCCACCCGAACCCAACACAACAGAACAATACAAACCAAAATAAAGAACAACAAAAAAACCTCAATTAACAACAAAATAACCTAACACACAAAATAATTTCTTGCTCACAGATTTCATACATTGCTTTATGCGCTCTTTTTCTAATAGATTTACATACTGTCTTTCCATTTCAGTACGATCGGGAAAGTCAGGACCAACTGTGACACCCGAGGCTCTTGAAAATGCAAGAAGGATCAAAAAGAGAGATGAAATGATCCGAAACAAGATGATACATATTGCATTTAATTTGCTGTTCTTGTGGATGACTTACAGCTTGTGCTACACCAACTCTGACAGTCGCTCTATCAATCTCTACAGGGATATATCCCAGAGGTTTTTAACTCCTTACCAAGCAATACAATTTGAACAGGTTTGTATATCTCAGCATTGTACATATACATGCAAACACATGTACATACAAACATACTATCGCTCTCACCCTCATTGAACACACACACACACTAATACTTTTTTTCCCAGCGAGGCACGCCAAGGTAGCAGTTAGTCAGTTCGTTCTGAAATTAATGTGTGTGTGTGTGTGGTCAAATCTGTTACTGTGACCACCATTTTATCAAACGCAAAATGAATGGGTTTAGTTTATACATAATATACTGTATGCGAAGAACGAAACTAACGAGTTCCATATATTGTTTATGAACCCATTTACCCCTGGCGCTACATTTAGGCGCCTGGAGATAGTACACTACTTCCAAGCTCTGTTACGTCAAGGTCATTTAAGAAACACCATGGAGCGTTGTATTACAGATATGTAGATAAAAGTAGCTCTACAGTGATACAAAATAATCTGGATTTTCTACTCGCTTTGCAAAACAAAGAGGGAAAAAACTATTTTTGTTACCCATCTTTTTATACCAAAATTCTCCGTGTCGCACATGCGCAAATGAAATAGCCCATGAAAAACGACTTTTCTAAGACAAGTTTAGTAGAGGTTTTTTTTTCAGTTTAAAGGCGTCATCGGCTCAAACTTGATGAAGTAGAAACTAAAGTAAATCTGCTAACATTTAAACTTTTAAACAAAACACACACACGCATTGTGGTAAACCCTTCTTCAACCTATTTGTGGCGGGTTTTCTGTTTTTAGTTATCGTTATCTAGAGGTTATCGCCGAACTTTGGCCGAAACGTGTAAATGTCCATATAAAGTATTGGGATAAAAAAAACCACAAACGCCGATTATTCCGTGCAACTAGTTTGGCATTTAATAATGCTTCTTCAGGCACAAAATGTTTTGAAGTTTTGAAAGAAACGGATGATGACGTCTTTATATTTTAAAATAACAATTGTGTCATTACGTAACGTCATAAATGATATACATCGACATAACAATTATATATATATATATATATATATATATATATATATATATATATATATATATATATATATATATATATATATATATGACAGGATCTAAAAGATACAGGAGTCTCTAATAAAACCCGAGTAAAATAATAAATAAAACTAGAGACACACATTCATACATATACAGTATGAGACTTATGAGTAGAAAAAATAAAGTTCTGAGTTGATGTATAAAACAGAATAACACGAGCCCCAATTACAAATAAAGACTAATATTTAATCAAAATTAAAAGCGATAAAATATCACTCTCCGTTAAAAATCACTGGCATCTCACCTCTGCGTGGGTTCGAGTCTAAGATTCGGCGAATGTAATAATATGAGAAAGCTTGCCAGTAGCTTATCGTTAGTCGGTGGTTCTTTCTGCGGATTTCCCGGGTTCTTCCTCCACCATTAATACTGGCCGCCATGTATAGCCTATCGTGTGCGGAAAAGTGGCGTTAAGTCCAACAATAACAACAACCACATCAACAACAACAAAAAAACGTTACAATTTAAAAGTTACACTCCTTTCTCTTTTGAATCAACTGATACAAGGAATTTCAAAATACAATTAAGATTATATAAATTACTGATCTATTAGCAAATCAAATCACCATTTAAACGAGAGAGAGAGAGAGAGAGAGAGAGAGAGAGAGAGAGAGAGAGAGAGAGAGAGAGAGAGAGAGAGAGAGAGAGAGAGAGAGAGAGAGAGAGAAACACTGCCTTGTTTCGATTCATAACCTGGTGTTCGATTCTGTCCAAAGTCCACTTAGACTGTTCCTTTTGGCTTATGTCGATAAGTCTGGGTCTCTCCACTCTTTTTCTTCCTTTTTCCAATTTCTCTGGTATCTCGCCTCTTTGGCAATTCCATCTATGTTTAGTCCTTTTGTGGTTGTAAATCGCGAGTCTTCTCTTAAGCTTTCTCTTCTTGTGGTTTCAAGCTTTTTTGTGTCTGTCAGTTTCTCCAGACAACTGCTTCCCCTTGGATGACTTTACGAGAAACTTACTTCAAATTACTCCGTGTCTTCTTTATGTTCTTATGTTCGTTTTTCTTGTAGAAAAGCGTTGACTAAATTTTCAAATCGCTATCAGCACATTTAAACTGATAATTTTCGTGTGAAACCACGCCCCCTTCCACAACATGACCAATCGGAATGAAATAAAATTCCCGCTTCCCTAGCCTTGAAACACTGCAATTCGTCTTACAACAGTGGTTACCTCCGTAGCTTTCAGAAATAACAAATTTTCATACAGAACAGAAGTTGAACTAAATCATGGTAAGTTTAAACAAAAGCAGCCCTCAATTAAATATCGATAACTCTTGACATAGCATAAACCAATCCGTAAATTTTGGCTTTTTAAACATAGCATGTCTCCATAAATCTAATTAATCGTACACGTTTTTAGCTAAATGTTACCTGCCAAGATTAACTATGACAAAACAGAGGTCGCCTAAAAAAAATTATCCCTTACAATATTCCATGCCAAAATAATTCGACGCAGACAAATAAAGCCTGGTTATTGTTTGCAGATTCGCACAGCCTCAGATTTCATGGACTGGCTGGAGCAGACGGCAGTCCCAACTCTTTTCCCTGAGAAGGCTATAAATGGGATGAATCTCCATTGGAGTGAGAAAGAATTCATGGAGGGTTATACTAGCTACAGACTGGGTCCTCCAAGACTGAGGCAAGTCAGATGCAGGGAAGGTAGGGTCATCGAATGCATTTTTCAATATTTTTCCTATTTTTATTGTTACGACAGTCCACAAACCAATTTAACTTTTTTATATTAAACTCGTAGAATATTCATCTTTATATCAAACTTGATAATGATATGTTGATTTGCTAATAGATCAGTAATTTATATAATTTTAATTGTATTTTGAAATTCCTTGTATCAGTTGATTCAAAAGAGAAAGGAGTGTAACTTTTAAATTGTAACGTTTGTTGTTGTTGATGTGGTTGTTGTTATTGTTGGACTTAACGCGTGGCGTCTTTGAATTGAAATTAATTTTAATTTCATATCAACACATTATGTGTCTAATTGAATGAAACAAACGATTTTCAGTAACTGATAAGTAGACACTAGGTTTTCTTGCTTTTGTATGAAATTGTTGGAACCTGTTGAATAATTATTGTATGTACCTTTTCTCAGCAGGGCACCCTTAGATAGCAGTTACTGAATTCGTTTTTATATGAAACGAAGATTGATTTTGTGGTTCTCTTTTTGAGGTAATAGTAACCTATTTGAAGAAATACACTGCTTGGTCCCTCCATTCAGTGATAAAAATATCCCGATTGCTAACAAAACACGTTCTTTTAATGTTAAAATTCAAAGGCGTTTGTAATACACCTGTTGCAGAATATTTTTAGTATATGATATGCTTTGTTTCGCAAAATCATATCCTCAATTTGCAGACTATATAAAAGTTCAAGACTTTCACCTAATTTGATACAGTATGATTCTATGGTAAACCTGCCGACTCACGATCAGGTCACGAGTTCAAATTCTACGTTGGCTGTCATTGTTGTGTCCTTGGGCGAGACATTTGCTAACCCCAGTCGATGTGGTCTTATTGAATCAGAATCTTTGGTGACTGCGAGATATCTGCGCCAATTTAGAGTCTGGTAGAGGTCTGCACAACTGATTGTTATTGAAAGGTTTCATTCGTCATTTCTCAGGCTGAAGCAAACTATATTGCGTCATTGTAAGTCTTACGAGGCGCAATTACAAACAGCAAGAACAAAAATTGGACCGTAGAACCTATTGTTTAACATGCGTTCATGTGTGTGTTGGTATAACCCCTGTATCTGACTTTCATTTACCTTGACAAAAAAAGTATCAATACTGTGACTTGGATGAAAAAAAAATTCTGCTTATGTAGGTGACATACGCAAGGCAGGAACTCTTCATACATCAGCGTGAAAAATTTTGACTTCTAGTATCCAGAAGTGTCAGTTCATTGCAGCGAGGCGTCAATATTGTTCGCCATGATGCAGCAACAATAGTTTTACGTACATTGAGAAAACATAACTACTTAGGATATGAGTGAATGACGTGTTATATATATATATATATATATATATATATATATATATATATATATATATATATATATATATATATATATATATATATATATATATATATCTTAGGAGAGGAAGGCAGAGGCCAAAGTCTTGTATGTATTTTTATACTCAGCAAAAGTACCCTGACCGTATGTCTTTTCAGTGAAATATTCATTTGGTCCTTGTGCACTAGATCAGTAGGTAACGCTGTATCTTTGCGTACCATTAGGTAGCACCGGATCTTTGCGTATCAGTAGGCAACACTGCATCTTTGCGTATCATTGGGTAGCACCGGATCTTTGCGTATCAGTAGATAGCGCTGTATCTTTGCGTATCATTAGGTAGCACCGGATCTTTGCCTATCAGTAGGTAGCACTGAATCTTTGCGTATCATTAGGTAGCAATGCATCTTTGTGCATTTCTTAAAATAAGCAGCTTCGTCCACAAAAGTATACACGCCGCAGCTATGCCTTTCTGTGGAGTGAGCCAATTCCTAATAAGTATTACATTAAATGTAACACTTTTATCAATAGGATTTTTTTTTCAAGCAAAAAAAAATATAATAAATTAAAAATTAATCGTACAGAAGAAAGTCGTAGGGCTAAAGTCGATTTTTTATTACGAGACATGTTAGTGCTAAGAAAGGGTTTGTTTATTCTATCGTCAAATGCAAAAAAAAATTAAATTCGCAGATATGGTTTAAAATAACAAAACCATCTGCGATATTCGTGGCTATCAAAGTATCCAAAAATTTTTAAAATATTAAAAGTGGTTAGATTCCGCCTCAGATGCAGGAGGTCGTGGGTTCGATCCTCGGTCGAGCCATACCAAAGACTTACAAAAATCGGTACTAACAGCTGCCTCGCTTGACGCTCAGCATTAAGAGGTTAGTGTTAGGACTGGTTGGCCTGGTGTCAGGATAATGTGACTGGGTGGGACATCATATTACATGTCTGCGGCATGATGCCTCAGTGCTAGACATCACTATAAACTGCCACACTGCAGACATCGTAGCGATATGACTGAAAAATTGTTAAAGCTACGTTAAAAATTATAAACCCTAAACACCAACACCTTAAAATATTAAAATGAATAAATAAGCCCACAAACACACAAATAATAATAATAATAATAATAATAATAATAATAATAATAATAATAATAACAACAACAACAACATCATCATCATCATCATCATCATCATCATCATCATCATCATTATTATTATTATTATTATTATTATTATTATTATTATTATTATTATTATTATTATTATTATTATTATTATTATTATTATTATTATTCAGACAATGCGGAAACACTGAGGTCCATAGTTTCAACTTGTTTCCTTGCTCTTTTGTTTATATGTTTCTTTCCTTTTTTAAAATTGATGGCTTCTACACGAACCACACAACAAAAATTGGAGTTCAAAACAGTTTGGGATCATCCATAAAGGACGTCCGCAAAGATTGGGGAGGGGTTGATTGTTCAAATGCAGAAAACTGCAGACAAGGGTGGAAAGGGTAGACAGGACCTTTCAGACGTCCGCAAGATAGTATTTTTGTTATGATATTCTGTGTTGACCAGCTGCTTTAGGTCAACTGCGTGTATTCCAGTATGTTTTGCGGACGACCTTTTTAGGTGATCTCTAAGTGTAAATAAATTGTTAATTTCAAGTCGTATGATTTCAGTTTATTTGTTTTGAGATACATTTTGTGATGAGATCAGTAAGCGTTGCATTTTAAGAACACCAGATCTTACACTGCCAGACTATAGAGCAGTGTATAGGGCTAGATGGGGACTTCTCCAGCCTTGGTGTATGTGTTTGTGTGTGTGTGGGGGGCTAAGCCACATGCGGACACAAGCGGACAAGGGGAGGGTGGGTAAAAAATAGGTATTTGCGGACGTCCTTTATGGACAATCACTTTACAAATCGCGAAGAAACGTAGAAAACATTCGTTTCCCTAATATAGGTGTATGTTCCCAAACTAGATGTTAAGTACCTGGCTGGGTAGATTGGAATTAGCAAGTTACAAAGTACACAACAATGACCATGGTTAGACATGAACTCATCGCCTCCAGATCCTTCGTATAGAGTTGCAAACACTAGGCCAAATCATATATTCCCTTTTTTAGATAGACTGTCTCCGTCATACTTTACACATAAAAGCTACCCTGACCTCTTAGGTAACAGATATAATATCCATCTCTCTTTACAGCCGAAAACTGCCTTTTTGTCACTGGTAAAAGGCAGAGTTGCTATTCCTCTTACGATATCAACGAAGAGGAAGACGCTGACTACTGCATCGGTTGGAAGAGTCCTCCCTGCCAAATTACGGAAACGTTCTACAATTTTTCAGCAGAAGCTTGGCGGTACATGCCATCTTCGGCGATTGATGGAATAGCCATTAACGGATTATACAATTTTTATGGTGGAGGCGGATATGTAGCTTCCCTGGATGTCAACCGAGAAGTATCATTCAGCATCATCAATGAAATTCGCCAAACGGATTGGATAGACCGTCAAACGAGGGCGGTGTTTTTCGAGTTCACTCTGTACTGCGCGAACTTAAACATTTTCAGCTACAACATGTTTCTTGTCGAGTTTCTAGAAACAGGAGGTGCAATAACATTTTATGATATTGTTCCCCTTAGACTTGACGTTCATGTTGGTGTACAAGGCATCTACACTTTGGTTTGCGAATTGGTATATATTGTCGTCCTTGCAGCACTTGGTATATATGTCACACGAAGGTTTTATAAGTTAAAGAAGAAGGCTTTGAACGAACCTGACACTGTGCTTGATCTTATATGGGTGATTGTCAGCATAATCGCGTTGATCATGTACTTGAACCGAATGGCTATGATAAACGAAGCCATTGCCAAGTTTAACAGCGACAAGAGACGATTTGTGAATTTCTACAACATTGCCGTTGGGAACAAACTGTTTCAAGTTTGCATTAGTATTTTGGTTTTCATTGCTACTATTCGTTTACTGTACATAATGGGCTACAACAAAAGAGTCCATGGAATCATTATGGTTTTTGAGAAATGCGGACATGAGCTTTTTTGGTTTGGCGTCTTTTTCTTTTACCTTCTGTTAATATATGCAATGTTTGGCTATCTCCTTTTCGGCTCTCGACTGGAATCATATATGAACATATTCAGAACGCTTGGTACCTTGTTCATCAGCATGATTGGCAAAAGTCGGTTCACAGAGATCGATGCAACAGACCCAATTATGGCTAAGATATACTTCATGTTGATGATCGTGTTTTTGGTGTACGTTATTCTCACAATTTTTCTGGCCATACTTGACACCAGCATCGAATGGGTACACCAGCAAACCAAACATGACCGGTCAGATGAGGTGGTTGAGTTCATCATCAACAGATTCCAAACGATGCTTGGCAAGTTCAGGAGAAAGGTCCGGGATGAAGGAGGTAAGATAGCTATACTTTTGGTCTTTACTTCACTAATAAATATATTATATGTTCGGTCTAAAGTACACATATACAGACTGAGACTCAGTATTCCGAATCTTCTTTTTTGCTGTAAAATTTGTCATTGAGTCTTTAAGAAATGTTCTCTGAAAGTACAGACTTGGTATAACCTAAACTCCCGAACTTGTTCCTCAAGAAGTTTGAATAACTATAACCTATAGTCAGAATAAATACCTAATTGAAAAAGAATGTTTGTGCAACAATAACGGCATTTTAGCAGAGGAACAGAGATTGCGTCACAATGTAGGTTTTATGTATGTAATGATTAGCAATTTGTTTTACAGCATTAATACTTACAATGTTTCCTTCAGTACCATTTACATGAAATGCAGAATCCTTCTTAGCCATCGATGTAGGATAGAAACGTTAGAATTTTGCATTAGATGCGAGGCTGTGCCGAGTTAACACAACGTTCTGAATGGATCACTTATTATATTTCTCAGATTTCTGTCTATACAAAGCTTAGGTTATAAGCGTAATTGTTCCCCATTTATACAACTCAAGAATGAAATGGACAAAATGTATATTAAACGATATGTTCACATTTAAAAAGAGAGAATCGTAAAGTCATATACGTGATGACGGCATAAACAAGTTAGAGTAGCCAATCAAACGCTATTTTGATGTCTTGTAAACTAAGGAAACAGTCACGTGATGAAATAGAGAATTTCCTGTCTGTACTGGTGGAAACTAAACACGCTAGAAGTAAACGTAGGTGACCGGCATTAGTAATTTTTGTTTGATGACTTAGTAAATTCCCTTTATGAAAAAGTTAAATTTTTCGACTAAGTTAGCGCTAATATATTTGTGCCTAATACCAAATTACTTTCCTCGGTTCGTATTAACACGATTTAATTGTGTTTTATTTTTGTGGTTTTTGGTTTGTTTTTTTGTGGAGAAGGGGTCATTTTTAAATGCTTGGCATACGCTATGACGACTCATGTCCGTACTAAAATAAATATTTTATTTTCGTGACTAATGTTTCAATAAAAAACAAGATATCTTTGGATTCATTTCAGTGTCTAAATTTGATCTGCCAACGCATAACTCTACTGCGGGTCAAATGTGTACATATTCCATCCAGTCTCAGAAATCCGTCGAATCTATGGCCGATGGCAAAGTCATGGGCCAGGACAAAATCGTGAAGCCGTCGTCTTGAATACAGTCAGGGGCGGGTTTTTGAAATGGAAGTAGTAGAGGAATCCAGAGGAACTAAATTATCATATGATATTTTATGCCAAGTACATTTAGAGTAGTTTAATATTGTAGCTGTAAATGCATTTTAACCACTACAGTATGTATTCTTTTTACCTTTGATCTTACCTATTGTCCTGAAAATATACTGTGTTGTGACTGATATTTGACGTTACGTGATGTGTTCTGACAGACGGACAATGTAATTGCTACAGGGGTTATGCTTATTATGTTATAATGCTTGAAGCACAGACTTTTACATTTTCTTTCTCTTTATTATGTTTTGTTGCAAATATTCTTGGTTGCTGAACTTTCTTTTTGCACCTGTAGAGAATATGAACATCTTAACTGTTTATTTTGTATATCACGTATTATTATTATGTCACTGGGTGTTAATCGTGTCTTTATTTTGTATACCACGCTTTTATTATTATGTCACTGGGTGTTAATCGTGTATTAAAAATATCATAAACGTTCCTATGAATTGTTTTCTTTTTATTCATCCATCTATTCACCAGTAATCAACGGTAGACCTCTCGGTAGAGCGTATGACTCGTTATGCAACGGTAGCGGGTTTGATATCCACTCAGGCTAGGCAAAATCAGCTGTTGCAATTCTGTATCCTTATAAAAGGCAGTTAGTTCGAACTTCCTGTGAATTCATTGTTGGTATCACAGTTCAAAAAAATGTTTGCCCATTGATACCTTTACATATTGACTAATGCTGTAACAACTAAGATTTCAAGACGAAGATACCAAACTAATATCATTTATTGAACTTTTAATGAAGACAACCATAAATGAAAGATACATTAAACGACGGAGTAGAGGTCTTCGAATATGGAAGAATCTTGTTCTGCAATTTTCACATCGTGTTATCCAATCCGCAAGAATTACCTCAAATCGTCTTGTCCAGTCTGCAAGAACTACCTCACATCGTCTTGTCCAATCTGCAAAAACTACGTCACATCGTCTTGTCCAGTCTGCAAGAACTTCCTCACATCGTCTTGTCCAATCTGCAAAAACTACCTCACATCGTCTTGTCCAGTCTGCAAGAACTACCTCACATCATCTTGTCCAATCTGCAAGAACTAACTCACATCGTCTTGTCCAGTCTGCAAGACCTTCCTCACATCGTCTTGTCCAATCTGCAAGAACTACCTCACATCGTCTTGTCCAGTCTGCAAGAACTACCTCACATCGTCTTGTCCAGTCTGCCAGAACTACCTCACATCGTCTTGTCCATTCTGCATGGACTACCTCAGATCGTCGATCTATCCTTGCAGATTGGACAAGACAAGATCGTCCTGACTTTCCTGAGTTGCAATTATTTCATCGTATACTATCATTTGTGTCAGACGATCCGCTAGGGACAACATTTTACGAATCAGGCCCCGTTTCATAACACCGTACGATATATATATATATATATATATATATATATATATATATATATATATATATATATATATATATATATATATATATATATATATATATATATATATATATATCTCGAACCCAACCACTCCTTTAAATTTTCATATAACATTATCTCCTCTTTTATAGTTTCGTGATTATTTGAATTTGCCAAATATTAAGGTAGGATAAAAGAACGTAACAAATCTTTTGCTTTCAATTTTTGTTTAACCCAAGTACCCTTTAATGCCCTAAAATGAAATTTATATATTTCCTGAATTTATGAGATCCTTGTTTTCTATAGTTGGTTAGAATGGTTATTTAAAATTGAATTAAGGACATGAGAGAGTTGCCAATTATCAATCAACTTCTTAAATACAGTAAGATACCTAATGACCGTGACGATTTTAACGCGCAGTAGCCTTATATATTAGTTGTAATATATCAATGCTAATATCTTTGATTAATTTATTACGTAATTACAGTATACATAACCTTCAATCAATGGCGTCACATGAGTGGGATTAGGGTGCGGTCCGCACCGGGTGACACCATCCGAGGGAGTGACACCAAAATGACTATAAAATTGTTGAATTTTTGTGCAGGAAGGAGGTCCATGGGGTGACACGATGAATGACGATTATCTATAGATTAGGCCAGTACATGAATATCTACAACAATTTTAAATTTTGTGCAGGAAGGGGGTCCATGTGGGTGGGTGACATCATGAGTTACCGCACTGTGTGAAACCAACCGTATTGGCGTCACTGCCTTTAATGTACCACAGATAATATCCCTGACAACTGTATCACAAAATAACGGTATACATAACCTTTAATGTACTACAGGTAAATATTCCTGACAAATTGTATGGCGAAATAATCCGTAGTACTAAAGCGTACCACAGGTAATATCCCTGAAAATTGTATTGCAAAATAACCTATAATATTTTCTCCATAGTAATGAATACTGCCAGGTAACATTTTTTACGTTCTGTTTTTATTTTTAAAACAAATTGCGGACATTGTCCGATAATCCCACATGCGACATTAAATAACTATGAATACACATTTTTGTTCTGACCAATGACAAACGGGATAACATTAATGATAAGTATGTTAATAATAAATGTCTTTATGATTCATAAATTTCATTCGCATATCCGATATTGTTCAAATTACAAATAAATTTACCCGAATCTCCCAAACACATATTAGCCACAATAAGACTTTTCATTTAGCGTATAACATCTGCTAAATATTAAGTACAGCTTTAATTATTAAAGGCAGTTGCAAACAGACGGTAATCCTCTATAAGTACGTAGATAAGTGTATAAGAACTATTATTGTTGCGACTCTAGGTCTTAAACGTCGTAACAGAAAGTGGCGAAACCAATAAGTTTAGTAAAATCAACCAATAATTTAAAACTGATATGAAACAGGAATGAATAATTGTTTACCAAGCCTCTTCGTATACAAATAACCACATGATCTAAGATTTCCAATGGAAAATTCTGCTAACCCTTGTACTCATCGTCTTGTTTACTACTTAGAAGTATGACAAAAGCCAGGTGGGCACATACTCCATTTACAAACCTCAACTACAATCATGACAAAAGTCCGGTAGACGATATAAATTAAATACATAACACTATAATGTTACGTAACAAGGACTTGTACTCAGTAACAAAGAAAAATGTGAAACCCAACAAGCTTTGTATATTTTAACAAAACAATTTATTTCCCTAGACAACAATGCAAAACTTGGTAAATAGGACTTACAGTTTGTGAATATTATCGACAAATTTTATCCTAAAAATGAAAACACAAGTCCTAATAGTTCTATAGGAATCCAGGACTGAGTCCCGATGTCGTACAGATATTGAAGTCAATGAGTCAGATGTGGTCCAATATAAGAATAACAACAACTTCTCACTTGAATCACAGTATTTGTTTTCGAATAATTCCAGAATAAATTTACATGAATATCTTGCAGAGTTTTTATAAGAAAGTCAACTTGTTTAGTTTCCATGGGAATAAATTATTAAATCCAAAAATCAGACGAAGAACAAATAAAATTGGCAACAAATTAAAATAAAATACACATTGTTCCTTCAAGGTATTGAATGACTCTGCCCGAGAAAATATTAAGATTGTGTATTTAATACCCCAGACATCATTTAAAGTCTCGCGAGATTGGTCATGTGGTCTCTTACTACACTATTTTGATCACGTAGGCCAGTATAACCCTACTTATAAATTAATAATAAAAAGAGGTTGTTTACACAGTGATCATGCAAAGAAAGTATGCCTCTAATACTGATCAATCATTTTAACTTTCTGTTGACACTAATACCAGGATATGACGGATTAAATGATAATTCACACGTAATGCATCTTTGTCTTGAATAAACAAACTTTGTTATAAGAATATATCTCACTACTAAAAACAAAAAATCCCGAATCCGAGAAAAAATATTAATTGCAATTTAATACAATGAACCAAAAATGACACATAAAGAACTCCAAAACCTACACACAAGCAAGTCAATCACACACACACGTAACAATATATTGTAAAATAATACAAAACTGTTTGAGATATCATATATGTAGGTATATTAGAGAATGATTTAAAATTCAGACAGAAGCAGACTATGTATTATTGAATTTTTAAAAAAAATTGCTTTTACAAGTCCAATTCCTTTACAGTGAATTTTCAAGTGCATATGTTCAAATCCCTCTTAGAGTTGCACTATTTGACTTTAATGCAAATTATCACTTTCATACCTAAACGTGCCCGTGATGTTAACAACATTCATTGGAATATCTGCATATCTGCACGTTGTTCTTGAATTTTAGTATACAGTAAAAAGTAGAAAATGTTTTTATTACTTAACATGTAAAATTTTTTATAATGCCTAAATATTACACTGCTTGCAGATTTCATTTATGTATTTAGTCCCTTAATGACTATTTATAGTAAAAATATTTCAATATAGCAATAAATAACTTATCTGATATCATCTTTGCTAGCCAAGATTTCGATATGTTGTATATATATATATATATATATATATATATATATATATATATATATATATATATATATATATATATATATATATATATTGACGGATCCCTCAGATGATTATTTTTTTTGTCTTAGCAACAGCAATTGGATTTCATGAGCTGCCTTAGCATTTGAGTGTAAGCAGTGGTGTAATGTACATGGAAATTAATGATGGAAGCAATGAACTTCAAAAGAATGCATTTTAAATTTAACATCGATAGTCTCTCTACGTACCAGAGAGAAGACATTACATGGTATATTTCAGTATGAAAAGCCAGACTGCAGACATAATGGGTATAAGATAAATATTGCTAAAGTTACGTTAATCCTACACCCCCCACAAAACCCTACATTAACACACATATACTTCCACTCTCAGTACCAGTTATATCGACTAAAGACTTTCAACACTATTAAAGTGAATTTTAACTTGCAAGATTAAAGTCATATAAGAAGACACGATAAAGGACCAGCGGACGAACATGCTTCACATTTGCCGGGTCGTTCTTTCTGTTACAGAACGCAGTAAAAGGCCACGTAATGCAATTAAAGGGAAACATTGCGAGAATAATTTTTAATTATTTATTCCACTGCTTGATACGTATGACAGTGGTATACAATCTGAAGAACATGAGAGAGAGACACAGAGAGAGAGAGAGAGAGAGAGAGAGAGAGAGAGAGAGAGAGAGAGAGAGAGAGAGAGAGAGAGAGAGAGAGAGAGAGAGAGAGAGAGAGAGAGAGAGAGAGAGATCTGTTTTCAAATATATTCCATTATAACTAACAGTGTACCTTATTTACATCAAACAATAAAATCTAATTCAGAATTTTTTAAAACAAAACAAGAGTGACTGGTGATTGAAGGAAGAGAGATGAGATCAGGATTTGACAATCTGTCATAATGCCCTCTTCTCAATCAAGTCTGTATATTAAATATATTTTAAGCAGGTAAAACACAATTGGAATAATTGCACCCACTTTCTTTCTCGTAAACCTTGACTCATTCATCCATACACCATTCGACTGGAATAATGAGGTATCAGCTGTTTCATTTTGTAGAAACTTCTTTTTAGAAAATGTAGTTTCAGGGAAATTGCTTAAAGCTTGTGCTAGCCAAAATGTTATGATTTCATGTTGATAGATAAATGTTTGGCTGCAAAAGGTGCGCTGGTATTCGATAAATTGGAACAAACTATATAAACTGCAAGTTGGGATACCTTTATATAAATAATTCTTATGGGAAGTACTTTTTAGTGACTATAAGCGATCTTCATCAAATAAAATATATTTTTCAACATTTCCTGAAGGAAAATTAAAACAAACAGTAAATAAATTAAGTCTTCTCTCACCTGGTTGATTTAAGAAAAGTAACAGCCTGTAAATTACATAGGACGTAATTTTAATACTGTGCTAATGCTCGTACAATTTCGACTAGGGCTAATTTGTTTGTCCTTTTTAGATTGACAACATACCTTTGCCGGTCTTAAGCATTTATTGTTTAAGCGACCCATAAAAGTGTTATCGACAGCTGGAAATTAAGACGCTAGTGAATTCTAATTTACATCAACGATATATCATATATACTACTTTTTCAAGTATCACAAATGTCGAAACTCGCTCCCAGATAGACACTATCCAATTGTGCTAATGTCTAATGTTGGCATGGATTCGGTTTAAGTGATTTGAAACGTTTGATTATTAAAATCAATATATATTTTTCCTTTTATGTACATTTTGCAGGAGGTCAATTTAACTGAAACTCAACACAAGGGGCAGCGTGATCTGAAAGTGTTCCAATAATAAAATCTCAAACTCTCAGATCATCTACAATCCCGTGTTCAAAGAGTGAGATCTCCACATCAAATGTAATACACAATTCCGTGTTCAAGGAATAAGATCTCAGTCCTATATTATAAACGATCCCGTGCTTAACGAGTAAGATCTCAAAGTCTCATATAATAAACAATCCAGTGTTCAAATAAAAATATCAAAGACCCATGCAATACAAAATCCAAAATAAGACCAAAATACTTATGTAATACTTTAGAGACTTTATTTAATTGATGGATTGCCAACCCAGCTTTTTTTTTCAGTACAGCATGAACTCATTGCAGTTAACAATGTCCCTACAACCAGTACCATCTCTGACTAGCAATTACGATCAGTTATATTCAAAATGATATGCTAATAAGTAGACGGGCAATAATGCCCTGGTCATCTATTGATTACTATCCTAACACTTGTAAAGATCAGTAGAAGGATTCGTATATATCCGGATGATCCATTGATTATATCCACAACCAGTAAGTACAGTTTGAAACGCTTTATTTCTTTACCATATATTAAACAATAAATAACAGTAATGGATTCTAACCAGGTTCCATTCATCCATAAAGCCACTTCAGATAATAAGTATCGATTTTTTTATATAACCTTCGACGACTTGTTTGTTTATTGTTATCGGAGTGAGAGTTTACATTGTTCATCTGTATGTGCTCACTATTTGTATTACATTCTAAATAATTATATTATAATTCGTCTTTATGCCATTTTTGGCTCTAAGTCCAAGCATTTACAATTGGAACAAAATGGATACATCCTACATCAGCTGTTCACTGGGACCAAAGGATTATTCTCTTATTTCTTTTCTTCTTTATCTTCATCTCCTGGAATAAAATGTTGGTGGCGCTTTGTTTTAGTTTTATTGTAACTTTTAATTGATACATTTTGTTTCTATAATATATTTTCACAAGAGAGATTTCAGAAACCGATACAATTTCTAACAGTCTAGTCTTGGTAAACAGCAACAATTATTACAATCGTAGATAATTCCACTTTGTACAAGGTTCTATTTTTGTTACATGGCTTTTAACGCCATGGCAGTACCCGTTCTTGTGTATTAGTGAAAATTTTTATCCTCATATTTGATTTCAACACATATTTGTGCCTAATGTTTTAAACATGGAACAGATCACTGGAGCAAAATTAATAGTATAGTCTATCGTAACTATCAGCTGGGGTCATGGGCTTGTTCTCCTCCTCTTTCTTTTCTTCAACGTGTTCTTCTACAGAAATATAGTATGACGGCGAATTATATCAGGTAACATTTATTTTGGCAGCGGAACTTACCAATGGAACAGAATGGAATATATAATGTCAATCGTAACTATCGGCTGGGGTAAATAGAGTGTTCCCATTCATCTATTTCCTTCTTTACGTCACCATGTTCGTCCACTGAAAGATATTTTGGCAAAAGAAGTGTGAATGTAGATATTGAAAAAACAAAAGTTATGATCTAAACAAACTATAAAGGTTGGTATTTTTAATAAGGTCTAAGGAGTTTTTGTTATAATGATTGTGTCATATAAATAATAGCTAGTCGTGTGAGTTATCTTATTGTTTATAATGCATCTAAACACATGCTTATGTACGGCTGGGGTGATGGGATTATTCTTTTGAATTTCTTTTTTTTCTTAACCATTTTCATCTGCTGAAAGATATTTCACCAGGAAAAAATGTAGTAAATTTAGATTGTTAATCCAACAATAACTGCAACAACATAGCATTAGGATATTAACAAACGTTGAATTTTGTTAAGGGGCTTTTGTCGTCTACTTCATTGCTTTCTTCTCCATGTTAATCTGTTAAAAGTAAAGGTACATTGTAAAATGTCTGATGAGTCATTATTTGATGGATTTATCTTATTTATACTTTATACAAATTTTAATAGGATATCGACACAAACGCTTTTCACCTTCAATCAAAATTATTAAAATGCCAACATTAGACACAGATGTGAATAAACATACTTTTTGGAATCAACAGAAAAAGAGTATATAATTTGGATGAGTCTTTAAGTTGATGTTGGAGAAACAATCACGATTAATTTTTCGATAAAAATAACAACTTGGCAAATAGTTAATAATTTACAACAATCTACGGAAAACTGATATTTGTCCACCGAACAAATACAATAATAATATCATATTGGTGCGAGAAATATTCTTAATTTCAACTTAAAAAATATACCCCAACTAGAGTTAATACAGGGTAAATAAAATAACTATACTGCTACGTTAAATTCCAAGTACAAACTTTTTCCTGGTTTCGCTCCTAAAGGTCTCAACCGCGCATCTGCTATTAAATTTATTTCATGTTATTTATGAAACAAAACAAAATTTGTGACACTTTAATATGGCTTGGACGTTCTTCGCAGGGATTCACGAACATTAACATGAACAGCACGCAAATAAAAGTTAATTATATTATTCAGCCAAAACATCGTCCCGTGATAGCTTAAAACTGCATTTTGACATTGGTGGCAATTTTTTTATCTTTATTCTATCTATCTATCTATCTATCTATCTATCTATCTATCTATCTATCTATCTATCTATCTATCTATCTATCTATCTATCTATCTATCTATCTATCTATCTATCTATCTATCTATCTATCTATCTATCTATCTATCTATCTATCTATCTATCTATCTATCTATCTATCTATCTATCTATCTATCTATCTATCTATCTATCTATCTATCTATCTATCTATCTATCTATCTATCTATCTATCTATCTATCTATCTATCTATCTATCTATCTATCTATCTATCTATCTATCTATCTATCTATCTATCTATCTATCTATCTATCTATCTATCTATCTATCTATCTATCTATCTATCTATCTATCTATCTATCTATCTATCTATCTATCTATCTATCTATCTATCTATCTATCTATCTATCTATCTATCTATCTATCTATCTATCTATCTATCTATCTATCTATCTATCTATCTATCTATCTATCTATCTATCTATCTATCTATCTATCTATCTATCTATCTATCTATCTATCTATCTATCTATCTATCTATCTATCTATCTATCTATCTATCTATCTATCTATCTATCTATCTATCTATCTATCTATCTATCTATCTATCTATCTATCTATCTATCTATCTATCTATCTATCTATCTATCTATCTATCTATCTATCTATCTATCTATCTATCTATCTATCTATCTATCTATCTATCTATCTATCTATCTATCTATCTATCTATCTATCTATCTATCTATCTATCTATCTATCTATCTATCTATCTATCTATCTATCTATCTATCTATCTATCTATCTATCTATCTATCTATCTATCTATCTATCTATCTATCTATCTATCTATCTATCTATCTATCTATCTATCTATCTATCTATCTATCTATCTATCTATCTATCTATCTATCTATCTATCTATCTATCTATTTGCCTGAGGCTCAAGTTCAAAGTAATATCCATAATAATGCCTGTGAGTATTTGGTAGATAGAACGTACAAGCCTACTTAATATGATGGTGCAGTACGAAATAATATGGAAATATACTGCGCGAATGTGACGAAATAAAGTTAACGAAAAAACAATTAAGACAATAAAATATGAGAAAATAAAGGTATCTATATCTTTCATCTTTTTCAAAAATATCGCGATATAAAATCCTTGAGAAACGATGCCGACTAACATATTACAAACAAGGATGATTACATCACGATTTGTATCACACACACTGACGGTTCAGAGTGATGAAAGGATAAATTACATCAAGATTAGGGTCATACACTCTGACAACACTACATAAGGAAGGGATACATTACTTATTTGTTTGTCTAAACACACAAATTTGCAATCGCATAATTCGAGAATACAGCTTGCAAATCTTTTACGTTTTGAATTAGTTTAAAATAATCTGTCAAAAGTACATATCTCCTTCAGAGACGGTTGGCAAAGACCAGTATTTAAGGCGTCTCTATTGCGATATTAAAGTCTAAATCCTTAGACAAATATCACTCAACTGTGGAAACAAATTAAAAAATAAAATAAAACCCAATGTATCTAAATATGGTTAAATAAAGAAATTTGTACCTACACATTATTTAAGCAAGAGAGAAAATATTTCCTTACCAGAGACTTAATTTTAGTGGTATGCGTGTCCAATTGAATACTGATAGTTTTAACATGCAAACGTATAGAAGCATAGCAATGAATTTAGAAGGACATAAGTCTTTTCTAAAAGCTTCTGGGTCACAAAAGTTAAGTTAACGAAAGAGAGATAACAAAAAATGTCTTTTAATATAAAGAAATGTTTTTTTTTAGAGCGAAGCCTGAAAGATACAGCTTATGCGAGAAAGAAGACATACAACTGGAAAGTTAAAATACTATTATAATGTGATAGAGCGAATTCACATTACACTGACTAAAAGGTGCATATAGTAGAAAGGTATCGAAGAACCATCGAGACCAAACAGCTGAAAAATTTCACTCACAAAGGGACCAATAAATAGTAAACAGACTAACGCTTTATGGAAGCTAATTTGGGGGTAGGTAGAAGATACTCGTCACGGTTCATTGGACGTGACTCAGGAACATTTCATACTCATACATTTAGACAAAGTGCTTCCTTTCTAACCTTGCGAAAGAAATAATCAAAATCAGGCACATAATCTTAGATGATCCAGTCGTTGACAACATGAAGGATTTGAAGGGAGAAAATAAAGAGTGCATCATTTATGAACAAGAGTTATTTTTATATGACGTACACATATGAGAAGGTTTTGAAGACTTAAAAAGAAACGATACAAGCATTAACTCGCTTACATGGAAAGGACAAAATAAAATGTTTATCGGTCATTAAGCAACTTGAACATTGCGACATTAATTTAAACGAGTAAGGAATACAGTACATGGATATAAACCCAGTATCAAATTTTGTTTTCGAAAGATAATGTTTGTGTAATTTGACACACCCGTAGAAGATCATAAAAACAATGCAATGCATGTTAATTAAATTATTTGACTCGCAATTAAACCAGAAAATAAACTGGAACTTCAACATTGAAAATAGGTGAAAGTATAAGAACTTTTAGAAGGGCTACATTCCTAACTCTATAAAATAAATATTTAAAACCAGAAAATAGTTAAATTAAATACTCTCTCTCTCTCTCTCTCTCTCTCTCTCTCTCTCTCTCTCTCTCTCTCTCTCTCTCTCTCTCTCTCTCTCTCTCTCTCTCTCATAAAGTAGCCACTATGTACTAGTGTTAACCACTATTCTGTGTAAAGCAATGTGCACTTACAATAAACTGTGAGGTAGTTAAAAGAATCTGTTAGAAAAAAAATTCATACTCAACCCTATCTCCCTCCTGGTTGGGATTCAATCAGTCATAAAAGAGCTTATATATATATATATATATATATATATATATATATATATATATATATATATATATATATATATATATATATATATATATATATATATTTGAGACAATCCTTTTTTGCTGACTGAGGTAACAAATTGTACTTTTTATATAACACTGTAGTTGTGTTCGAGTCCAACAAATAGCTTTAGATCTATCGTCTTTCCGAAATTGATCGATATCTGAAGCAACACGTCTAAATCATGAGAATGGCGCTAGGTGAACATTGACAACATCCTACGACACCCACCATTGACGTCGAGCATTGAGTGACGTCAAGTCAATCTTGGGATCTTGAAGCTTGTTATAACACACACACACGCACACACACGCACACACACGCACATGCATACACACACGCACACACGTACACACATACACACGCACGTACACACGCACATGCATACACACATGCACACACACAAGTAAATGCATACACACAGTCACACACACATGCGCACGCACGCACATACACACGCACACACATGTACACACACACGCATGCACACACATGTAGTCTGTTTGGTGTAATCAGCATAACAAGCAACATAGACCATGATATGCCTACAGAATAAGGTTTGCCGATCTGGGCGTATGTTGTTTGCAGTTGGACTCTACTTATAAACTAGTACATACGGTGTAATCAAATTATCTTGCTTACCGTAATATTCACATTAATCTATAAGTATTTTAACGTTTTAATTATATCTATAACATACTCATAGTCATTGTTTGACAGTTTTAAATAGCTACTGCTTGAATAACAAGTTGCTGTTGAACAATCATTGTTTCATAAAGTCTCTCAGAATCATTCATGCATTTATATGGGCAAATACATTTGATTAAAATTTTAGCTTCAATGTTTGTGAAAAGTTCAGAATCTACAAATTTTTGTTATATATTTGCCAAGTTCTTCTAAACTTAAGACCTGTCTACAGTTCGAATATTTATTTTTATTACAATTTTGTGTCTACTTTTTAAAAATCTTTTTACTATGAAATAGCGACTAAACAGAAGAGTTTTAACATTGTTGGATAACATTTTCATCTCTCAATTGGTTTTTTTTTTGGCACAGACGTTTTCTGAGTAAAGGAAAAGGGTAACCTGAGAAGTTTAAAAAAAATAAATGTATAGTTTAAATTCTAAGACTTTTGTCTTGCACTTTTGTCTATTTTTAACTGTTGGATTAGTAATATTCTTTATCTATGGCTATGGGTGCCGCGAAAAGTACTGGATGTATTTGTCTCTGTAATGTCCATAAAGTGTGTGCGTTTGTTTTTACTGTTGCGGGTTCGGCTATATATTTCAAATCATAATACACAGAATAGGGTATTTTTAATGGTGTGCATAAATTTGTGTTTTATAAAAGGGACTATATATCTGATAGCATACCTTTTGTATACAAACTAAATTTTAAAAGAGTTAAAACAAAGGAACAAGTTTGAGAAGGTTATTTTGTCTGTCATTTATTCTTAAATGCCATGATAAAAATAAGGATAATTACAGAGTAATGCTAACATCCATATTTAAAGTTGGTATTTTTCTAATAAAGTACACTCATTATGTCTACACCATTTTAAAAAGATGTTTAGTAACTAGGACTAGTTAATCAAATCACTCTAACTTTCATCATTATCTGCATTTTCATACAGTTTATAATCGCTGAAATGCAAATAAAATTCATCTTCACGTTTTCCAATGTCTTCTGTGCCAATGTCTTCATATCTATCAGTACTATATTTATACAGTCTATATTCATGTCATCCTTGTGTATATAACATAGAGTCTATTTAATAGAAAAATCAATTGGAGTTTTTGTTCTATATATGACAGCATCATTTTGTGTTGTTTTGATCCCATCTGCTTAAATTAATATAGAACATTTGTATAGTTGTGTGTATTTATCCAAATGTTTTGTTCGAAAATCTACTCTTTGTAAGAGCTATAGTTTGAAATGGCTGCATCCCATGTTGGCTTGCGAAAATGTAACAGATCACTTATTAAATGAAAATTTATAATTTGTCCTTATATGATTCCTAGCATCGTTAGTTTTACGTGAAAATCAATTATTCACAGAGCTTGGTTAAACAAATCTCCAAGTCTACTATTCATAATTCTATTCACACTTTTATATTTATTAAAAAAATTCTCGTCTTCTTGAAAGTCGTGTCAAGAAATATCCATTTATTGTTTTGATCCAATTCTCATTTCATCAGTGTAAGGTTCCTCTTGCATCATGTTGTTTGATTATACAGTTTAAGATCATTCATCATTGGTGTTGTCATTTTTGTGTTATTATAACTTTTACATGACTACATTTGTTTAATAAACCTGGATGAACGTATCTGATTGTATGACAATATATTTCATTTCTTGTTAGGACTTCATTACATTCATAAGTTGCAATTCTCTCATACATTTTACACTCCTATTTCTACAATTCCACCCCTATTTGTATCATTCTAAGATTCGGCGAATGTGGATATGTGAGAAAGTTTGCCAGTAGCTTCTCGTGGGTCGGTGGTTGTTTCCGCAGATTTCGCGGTTCTTCCTCCACCGTTAATACTGGCCGCCATGTATAGCCTCTCATGTGCTGAAAAATGGCGTTAAGCCCCACAATAACAACAACAACAACAACAACAACACTCCTATTTCTACAATTCCACCCCTATGTGTATCATTCATGCCCAATATTATGCTGATTCCCCTAATTCAATTTTATTAAACGTCGTTCTAGGGCTCCAAGCAGATTCCAAACATTTTTGTCAAAAATTAGTAAATTATTATGATACTCATTAGCACCTAATTAATCTGACTCCTTTTAAATGAAATGATACTAAAAGAATGTATATATTGCAGCGAGTTCTCTCTGCATAATACGTTGACCGTTTTGTTGGTGTCCCAGTTTTGTGAATGAGATGGTTCAGTTGCGAACAGGCTCGACTGGGAACATGAAAGGTCACGTGCTACCCATGCATTGGAAGGTTGAACATGAGCTGATTTATCTTCAGCATGACTTTGCTCGGGTGAATGATCAAACTAATAGTTCTGTAGTTTTGGCATAGCTCTGGGATACTTTCTTGGGGAGCACGATAATCAATGACTGAGTCAACGTGGTTGGGAGCACGATAATCAATGACTATGACAGAGTCAATGTGGTTGGTATTCTTCTGTCTGCCATATCTTACTGCAGGTTATTGTTAGGACTTTTCTCCTCCTGCTTGAATGAGATCTGGTATGTTGTCAATGTTGACTGACTTTCCTTTCTTTATTGATCTAACTGCAATTTCTACTTCTTCACGAAAAAAGAGGTTGTCGTCCTTTTTTCGGCCTGAGGGCAATTTAGCACTACTGGATCTCCTTGGGTCTTATGATTGCACAATTCTGAGATGTATTCTGTCCATTGCTTGAGGATCTCTTCATCTTCCGTAAGGCATTTTCACGATTTGTATTAGATGGGTGTAGTTTTCCCTTGTTTATGAGTTGTGAGATCTTTCACCAGTTGATATGCTATTTTGGTGTCATTTCTTTTGTCTTCGATTTTCCAACATTGTCTTTCTATCCATGATTTCTTTGCCTTTTTCATGCTTTTATTGATCATATTGTTTTTCTGTCTGTATTTTCTAGCTTTTTCATGAACTCGTTTTATTTTTTTTCAGTTCTTTTCTTTTGTCGCATAGTTCAAGTACATATGTTATGACCCAAGGTTTCTTTGTTCGACGATATTTGCTAATGAGCTCTCTAGCTGTGCTAGTCACAGCTGTGTTGAATGTGATTCCTACAGACTCTAGGTCGGTGTCTTGGCTGCACAGGGTTATCAAAGATGCAAATCTACCACCTATCATTGCTTGGAACGTTTCTGCGACTTTTGATCATTCAATTTTTCAAGGTCAAATCTAATTTTTGGTTGGTTAGACTTTTTGATCATTTTAAGGTGAAGGCGAAATATTGTCATTAATAAATCACGGTCACTTCCAATATCTGCACCTGGAAAACTTCGTGTTCTGACGATATTCAGACCTGTGCATACTCCTTTTTTCATCAAGATGTAGTCAATTTGGTTGTGATGTTGTCCATCTGGACTGTGTAAGGTCCATCTTCTAGATGCTTTGTAAGGACCGAATGTGTTGGCTAGCACAAGACTGGTGTAGGCAGCAAACTTCAAGAGCACGAGTCCTCTTTCATTTGTTTCTGATTTAAAGAATGATCCACGGTTGCTTTGCGAATTTGTCTGTGAATCAACATAAATATGTGGGAAATAATTGCCATTTTAAAATCTCCCATTGGCGTAAAGGTTTTTCTACTGTAAACAGATTTGACGAAATTCATTGCAGCTTGTGCTAGCTCAAATATTATTATTTAAAGCTGATGTAGGTGTGGCTGCAGAATGTGCACTGATAATTTATACATTCGACAATTCAATAAAGACTACAATTAGGGATTTATTAAAAAAAACTGACTCTTATACGAGGCATTATATAGTGGCAACTGGCGATCTTCATTAAGGCAAACGGATTTTTCAATATTTATTAAGGAAACGTGTTACAAAAAGTAAGAAGATCAAGTAAAAATGGTAATATCTTCACCTGCTTAATATCCATTTTCAGATATTCCTTCATTTATGCTTGTTCGTTAATTGACACAGCACTTATACAGCTATTTAGTCTTCTCTCACATTAACAGGGCTGCTATAATGAGAAAGATAACAACTTGCAAAGTACATTGGACATAATTTGAACAAAGTGTGTTGTTAATAATTAATTTGTATTTGTTTATCGTTACAATAACCTGAACAGAAATATCTAAATTGAATAGATTTATGCTTGATTATTGACACATTTCTTGCCCGTTATTGGCCCATTATTGGCTGTATACAAAGTCTGTGCCAGCGTGGGGAAGAAATAGTCTATGGCTATGCACAGTTGATATGAATTATGCTATATTAATTGCTTACTTAGTTTGATCTTGAATGTTTCTTCAGTATAATCTTATGAAATTTATTGACACCATCGTATTTTCATCTATTTTTATGTACTTAATAATTAGTTATGTATATAAATTTAATTTCGTCCAAATGTCGAAGCAAGTACGTTTTATGAGTCATTATTTGCTAACTTATACTTTGTAAGAATTGGAGAAGAATTTCGGAGCAATTTCTCTATTTCTCTTCGATCTCTTCCTTCTCCATAGATGCCGATGTGAATCCACAACGTTGGTCTGAATAAACAAAATAATATTGTATCAGCGTTAAGATGTTCTAAAGTACTGTTGGAGAATAAATTACGACTATTATTAGTTTCAAACAGCATCTTGGTTAATAATTTGCAAATAACCTGTGATGAACTCATATCATTCCTATCTTGATGTGATGAACAACGTTTATTCCAAATCAGAAAAATTACCAATGCTAGATTTAATACAGGACAAACAAGAAAACTGAAATGCTACCTTGAATCTCTTCGACTAAATTTTTCGTAGAATCAAAACGTCCATCTATTACAAAGCTATTCAACTTCACGGATCCGCTATTAAACATTTGATTTTTGAAGCAGACAAAATTGCGACTGTTTAATTTCGCTTACACGTTCTTCGCGCGAATTCTCGAACACTAACAGCACGGAAACAAAGGTGAGAGATTATATTATTTAGCCAGAACATTGCCATATGCTTGATATGTTTTGCGAGAGTAATGAGTTTTGTGGCAATTATTTATATATTTGTTCATCATTCATATCAATATTTCCTGTCCGTTTATGAACGTCCATCAGACTGGACCTTACCATTAAAACAGAAAGGATTGTACATTCGATCATATCTGTCATCTAGTATCATATACCTTATCCTCTTTATTTTCTACTCCACCTTCATCTTCTGCAATATTTATTTCTCACCTAATGATTCGCGTTTGGAAATTGAAACACCCCACATCAAAACCCAAACAACAAAAATAACAATAACACCCCATAAGCGTTCCCTTACACACCGACACACATGTACTATACATAGTACTATTTTTGATTTGACCCTTAATAGGTCTTTTGATAACAAATCAGATCATATAGATAAAGCATCAAAGGCCTTAGACCCGAAAATACAACCTGTGTCAGTCTGATAAACGTGTCAGGTACGTTACAAAGTCAAATGCCAATTTTATCAACACCGCGTAATATAAGAAACAATTTCCGGTCTATGCTCTTTCTTAATTTTGCATTGCCATTAACCAGATTTTAAATCAATGCAATCCAAACATTTTGAGCTAGATTATATATATATATATATATATATATATATATAAATATATATATATATATATATATATATATATATATATATATATATATATATATATATATAAAGACAATCATCAATACAAGATAAATATTGTGAGTCCTTTTGTTTGACATCATTCAGAATCATCCAAAGTAAAAAAATCTTCAAATTGATTTGGCTTGCTTGTCATTACTACAAAGAGCATTACAGGGACTTTTGGGACATTTTTCAATATGTCAGCTTCTACATTGGCTTAATTTCATCTTCTGCAATTTGCCGCTCTGGATATAGTTTTATTAGTTTAGAAGCTTTTGTGTTCATTTCAGTGTGTATTATAGTGAAGCTTATGTCATTAAATTTCTTGAGTAGACGTTCTGGCTCATATCACGTTTGAGACACTTTTACATTATTGTAGTCATTTATTGGTACAGGATGATGTATACCACTGTATCTTTCAATATTTTAGAAGGTTTAGTTCACTTTTTTATTCTTTGCGTAGCATATTTCTACTGCGGTCAATATATGCTGTCTCTACCAACAACCCAGTCATTGTTACCGATTTCATTGCAGGATCAGTCCACATGAACCTTCTTACACTCTCCCTATTGGTGACTATTTACTTTCATTTCAGAATTTGGGCGACCCTAAACAATTTCAGCAGTTACTACCTGATATCAGAGATGTAGATTTAAAAAAACATAACTTTTTCTCCATTTATATTTAAATATTCTTTCAGTATCATAAGGTCACACGTGTTTGTCACCATGACATCCGTCTCCGGGATCCCTCCTTATTGATTTTATACATGAATCATCTCATGTTTAAATGTTTTATTCCAGTTACTGTTAGTAATATACGCAATGGGTTAATTTTGGTGAATGTACTGATTTATTGTCGTATATTGTGTGAGAGTACAAAGTATCCTTCATCCTTTCCCATGATGTTAAGTGTTATTATTGGGGAGCTGCTATTAATAGGCGTGGAGTCCAATCTCAGTCCCTACACTCACCCCATTCCAGTATTCCTGGCTTTATCTTTGACCGTTACCCTTGATTTGTTTCCAACCATATCTTATTGAATTAATCTCAATATATTTTTGATCTTATATTTGACATTGTTGTGGCATTTCTCTCGTTCTTCTAATTTTTGGACTTTATAATTTATGATTATTGCCTAACTACATCAGATTCACTGTTGAGCAATTTCATTTACTGATGCAGTGAGTTATTTCAAGTTTAGTTTGAGTTAATCATACCCAAATTTTTGTTTGAGCAATTTCATTTACTGATGCAGTGAGTTATTTCAAGTTTAGTTTGAATTGATCATACCCAAATCTTTGTTTTTCGCTCTTCACATTCTTTAAATACGTCTTCTTAAACAGAACCTAATGCTCCATTTCCCTGCCTATCATATGCGTACTTACAATAATATAGGCAGTGTTTCAACCTTGACATAGTTTTTGGCTCTTGTCCCCTACGTCATAGTCGTTTGTCAGAGTCATTGAGGACTTAATTGACTGATGTGTTTCTAACATTTTAACCAAGCATCACAACTTGAAACAGCATATGCAAATCTGACAAGTTTTCTGATATTCTCAGCCGTTTCAGGAATTGTGTCCCGGTTTTCTCTTTATTTAAGACCTAAACTTTGAGCGAAATATGTCTGATGTATGTATAGAACATAATGTGTCCATGAGCAGAGTAGAGAAATATGTCTCATGTATGTATAGAACATAATGTGTCCATGAGAAGAGTAGAGAAATATGTCTGATGTATGTATAGAAATTAATGTGTCCATGAGAAGAGTAGCAAAATATGTCTGATGTATATATAGAACATAATGTGTCCATGAGCAGATTTACTACACCCTCAAGTGTGCCAAGTAGTTAAAGAACTACACGAGGTAGATTATTATAATATATATATATATATATATATATATATATATATATATATATATATATATATATATATAGAGAGAGAGAGAGAGAGAGAGAGAGAGAGAGAGAGAGAGAGAGAGAGAGAGAGAAAAGAGAGAGACATTGTCATTGTATTTAGAAATGAATGAATTGTTCAAAATACGTATACATACCCAAATTGTCATGTAATGATTACATTTATGACATTGCGCAAGTGTTATTACCACTAGGTGCAAGACTCTCCATTGGTTTTAGTTAACATAGAATGTTGCATACGAAATACCAAATGAAATAAGGTCTAAAATGTGGTCATACACTAAGTTACAGAAAGAAGCAAAACTATCAAATAATGTAATTATAATTATTAAAGTTATAAAATAAGCAAATAAGGGAAATTTACAGTTCAGTTAAACTCCAAAAGTATGAAAATTCCATATCAGCTTAAAAATCCAAGAATATTTTGGTTCCACATCAGTCCTGACGTGTCAAAATGAAGTTGCCCAGAATTACTTTAAACTGTTAATTGTTAAAAAATAATGTAATCCAATGAACATACTATTTGCACTAATGATAAAAACAAATGAGATTTCTTTCAAATAATACTCAAATACAACAAAATATAGCTTCCAGGCTTGCAGCAAGAATACAAGAAATAAGAATCAGAAATAAAAAATTAAAAACAAAATACGAATTAATATGATTTCTCAGTTCTATCCTTATATAGATATATTTAAGAGTCTATTACGTCCATTTTTCATAATATGCCCTACTTGACAGATCTTACTACTCAATCTAATATTTCAAAATAATTACTCATGTGACCTAGCTCATCCAATGCGAAATAATATAATTCTTCAATGAACTCACCAGAACTAAACCAATCCAATGCGAAACAGCTCGAAACATTGCAAGATAGTTGTATTAGTAATAATAAAGACGTACCCAAGCATCTATTCATAGATCTTACTCAATTTAATTTCTTTACATCCAGCTATTGGTAATTGCTACAATTTACAGCCATGAATAAAAATCGCAAAACTTTGAGATATACGTAACAAAGACAGCAGAGATCATCGAGAAGAAAGAAATAATATATTTTCTTTATGTTACAAATGAATAACGAATAACTTATATTTTTATTTTAATATGCTCTCTGTACATTTATCCGTTTGACATTTCAAAGTTAAAACAATGATATTGACATTAATTAATTACACACACAGAAAAACATACAGACAGACAGACAGACAGACAGACAGACAGACAGACAGATAGATAGATAGATAGATAGATAGATAGATAGATAGATAGATAGATAGATAGATAGATAGATAGATTCATAGATAGATATAACTTCAGAATGGATTTTTTTCATTCTAAGTCACAAATTCACGTGTGCCTAAAAATACATTTCCTTATTACATATAGTATGAGGTATTAAAGCCACGTTAATACAATTATACAATTTTTTAAAAAATCTAAACTAAATGTGGAAAATGGCCCGGGGCATATCACAATCTGGATCAATATTGTAAGCGAAATTCTGGAATTGTAATAATTTAGCAGAACTCTTAATTTTTTTAAAAGATTTATACTTTTCAATACTATATAATTCCTTAAACATGAGATTTTTTGGTATAATTCCTAATTTTCATTCTGGGCTGAAATTTTTTATCTAAAGGGAAGTAGACGACTGATCATGCGAGCAATTTACATTTTTTTGTAATATGGATTGATTGGTAAACTATTACCTCACTCAATTTGAATTCATCGACTCATTCTAATGCGAGGATAATAACACTGACGTTCTGAAACAGACTTGGAGGAAATCGTAATGATACTGCCAAATCTATGAAGTTTTTGGCGGATAAACATCCGGCCAGATCTACGAAACCAAATACTGCAAAATGATAAGTCTGATAAGTCTTGGAAATAACACTTGATAACGTTTCAACAATCAATGAACTACCGGCATATTTAATTTGCAATTCTGTTGCAGCAAATTTATAATGAAAACAGAATGAAAAGATAATTTTCAGTTGTCTGAAGACAATTCAAAATGGCAATTATTTACATCTGTGATTATTTAAGAGACAAAAATACTCATTAAAGAAACATGGCATTATAAAACAGCATCATTATGTAAAAATATATGTCTAACAGTTAATCGCAATGTAGTGACGGCGGTAAAAAAAAATAAATTATGAAATCTATACCGACCAGTCTCGTCCAAAGCATCTACGTGCTTTCGATGAGGGACAGTCCTAAGAGTGAAGATGTGAAACAAGATGCATGTATTAGTATTGTTAACATAAAAAATTAAAACATGATTTTAAGACTGTCATAGCAAGTTGTATATAAATTATACTTTCAAATTAGCTTTATCAGCAAACAAATTGACGTCATTGCTATGTGCATCACACAGCGAGTTCTGTACATCTTTATACAATACCTACTGTTGCGTATCAGCTCGTTCATAGTGACACAAAGAAAGAGTTGAGGACAAAAAGCTTTGTAAATTTTAACAAAAATAATTTATTTTCCTAGAAAACATGGAGAAAAGGTATAGATATGTGAAACAAGACTCACAATTTACGAAAGAGATCCAAAAGTTGGTTTTAAAGATATGAAAACACATAAGTCCTGTGAACAGTTCTAAATTGACACAGTCCGAACTTCATTTCCGGTCCAATATGGTGGATGACGACGTCAAACGAAGGCTGATACAAATATCCCAGAATTTACACTGTGAAGCACAATTTATATTGTTCTATTCCAATTTAGATGAATTTCAGATGTCATTATTCAAACCAGTAGCATTGTTCTCCAGGAAAAATAATTCTTTAGAAAGTAGATGAAGTACAATTATCTCCACTAACAAAACACATGTCATTGTACTTGGACATACGAACAGACAATTTTTTTCTTCCAGCACAAAAATAACTTGTTTTTAAGGTAATATAAGCTATGTGACTCTCTAAAATGTTGAAAACGGTAAATGAATTGCACTTACGGCTACAACTGAACTTTCTTACAGAAAACTAAGCATATAAAAGACATTAATACGTCGTTTCATGTACACATGCACGAAGAACTAGTGTGATTTCGCAATCCATCTGGACATTAGGAAAGCCTAAACAAGTATCAGCCAATCATTTACATAACTACTTCTGAATGTTTACTTGGGACGAATTTACTATCATACAAAGCTCGTGCTTACAAGAGTCACGTTTACGATTTAAGTAAACACTATGTTTCTAACAAAATCTTAGACCCATGCTAACATAAACATAATAATAATAACTACATTTAATTATATAAAAATGAAATAAAAAAGATTCATACAGAATTAATTCCTTCACATACATAATGTAACTACAGGGTTGTAACTATATATAAATATATATATATATATATATATATATATATATATATATATATATATATATATATATATATATATATATAGATATATATATATATATATATATATATATATATATATATATATATATATATATGAGATCTCATCTATCTTCATAGATCCTTGATAATATGTATAATTCAAATATGCAGACAACCTAACATGATTGAGATACAATGATAAAACAGGGAGGTAAGAAAAAAATAAAAATATGACTCTTACAAACAGATACTGGAACTTAAAAATTGATATAAATCGGTTGAATAAAAATCTCAAAATTTGAGTTGATCATACAATGAAAGCTATGGGTGTCCTAAACTGAGTTGAGTTGTTCTACAAAATGAAGGGTGGAAATGCTTTATTTTTATGAATATCGCTTCTAACAATTGTAGGAAGATATTGAAAAGAAGAGATACAAATTCTAACAGAATGAATATGGACGGCAATTATAATATAATACAACTTTGAAATTGCTTCAAGGGTAGCCATACAGTACTGATATGCTTCAGGACAATATATACATACATACATACATAAGGACAGGGTTTACAGTATTATGGACTGCTGTTAAAGAAATATTTTGTAAAATGATTGCATTATTTCGGTACTTGCCAATCAGAACAATGTTTACATAGTTTCAATAAGATTGTACTTGTTCATATTTTAAATTACAGCACAGGTCAATTTAAATGATTTGTCTTCCTTGAATGACGTCTGGTACTAATTGTAGAGAGAATGAAAACCAGTTTTGCAAGGAGTGAACACAGAACGGAGTATACACAAGTTTGGATGGAAATGGCTAGCAAACAATATATATATATATATATATATATATATATATATATATATATATATATATATATATATATATATATATATATATATATATATATATATATATATATATAATAAAATTATGTACAATTTATGAAGCATTTTTTGAGAACATCTCTTTGTTGCTGAAATTGCAGCCAGTATTATATTGATTCAATTTGTCCGGTTGCAGACGTGTCTTAGGAACAAAAAATATTGAAATCAGCAGCATAAAATGTACCTTTCATGTACATTTAGATAAAAAAAATGTTTTGCCTCATATGGTTTTCTCCACACAGACGTTTGCATCATTGATAGGCTACGCTGAGACATATAGGCTGGATGTTATTAATTGTGAATAGTATGGTGTTATTTAGGATCAAATGAGTACTATTAGAGTTGAAACTAGTGCTGCATGACTGCATTTCAATTTACAGATTGTTTCAAAACTAGAGTCAGACATTCCAACCGAACGCCGAAAACTAAAAACGTAGGTCGCATGTATAGAAAGTTTCCACTTTCTAGCAAATTTTCGAGAAAGTGAATTAAGTTAGCTGCTTGGATACGAACAAAAAGCAACAATCAACAATAAACTGACCATTAAGCAATGCAATAATTTGTATATATGTATATTTACCAGATCGTATAAAATATGACATTAGTGTGTGTGTGTGTGTGTGTGTGTGTGTGTTTCTGATAGAGATAAAGAGAAATCATGTATAACTTTGCCGTAAACTTAGCTTTGCATTTTGTCACCTGTCTTGTAAAATGTTTTGTGAATAATGAGTTCGTAATACTTCAAGCAAACGCATAATAAAAAACAAACCTTTTCATTGAATAGAGAAAATTTTAGAAAATAAGTGAAATATCTATGTTCGCTTTATTTGAATTAATTGCCAGCATGTAATGTTCTATTCAAATATGAATACAGGAAAGTATTCGATTTACAATAATCAACACTGAATAGAGTACTAAATATGTCAATAAATAATAGTTCCTGATTAGTGACCAGAATATATCATCAGAGAGGTATGCTTACAAAGAAAAGATTCTGAAAACTTAAAGTGGGGTATGCAACGTCTGGTCGTAGTACCATAAAGAGAAACTTGGTCCAATCATATGTTTCTTTGCTGTTTTAGTTGGCAGACCTTTACGAATCTTCTTCACCATTGCTGTTTGTGGGTTCTTCCGCCGAGTGAAATTCCTCATCCTCTGTCTGTAAAAATAAAGTAACGTGTCCCTAATATTTTTAATTCATATATGAGGTGTTTTATGTAATGAATAAATTTAACAGCAAAATAAAAATTTATGAAATGAACGATCACAATATATCCACTGTCAAGAGAAAAAGACTAAAATCTGTAGATAGACATAGAGCAAGCAAGGGCTCCAAAACAAACACTTTCAGTAACAAATTAGTTTAAAGTTCAACCATATTTTAATTGCCATTTTAAAGAAGCTATATGGGCTGGGCAACAAGTTATCCATCTTAAGTACAGCCTCCCATACAGAAAAAAAGTACATAACGTAATACGCATGCGCCATGCGAAAGAAAATGTGAGTGGGATTGGGCCACGAGTGAAATAAATGAATACGTAAGTAATTCAAACAAATATTTTTGCATTAATAAATAATTTAAGTAATCATTAACACCCATATCAAGGAATCAATTAAAATTTCCTGATTGATTTAATAAAATCTTGAACAGCTTTAAAGACATACATAATAAACCATTACATTAACCTTGAAAAGCAGGTCAGTTGTCGCAGGTAAAGGGAACACATTAAGATTAAAAATAAGCTACTGCGTCATATAACGGCTACTAGCATAGAAACTTTTCGGATACATGGCGAAAAATAATCTCCCAACCCCACCCACTCCGCCTCCGCAAAAATCTAACTCTGGGGCCTCCTCCCAAGAAAAATGTTGTTTTAGAAAATTTTGTCCCCCAATCTGCAGTTTCAGTAATTGCTTGTGGGGTTGGTACGCCATAAATACTTTCTACAGCGATAAATGTTTCTTACCGGTTGGAGAATGCTGCCATCTTCTCTAGTTTCCTGCGCGTAGAACCCTGAACAATCTCCCAACCCTACCCACGCCTCTTCCTTAAAAAAACCCCCTAACTCTGGGGCCTCCTCCCAAGAAAAATGTTGTTTTGGAAAATTTTGTCCCCCCAATCTGCAGTTTCAGTAATTGCTTGTGGGGTTGGTACGCCATAAATACTTTCTACAGCGATAAATGTTTCTTACCGGTTGGAGAATGCTGCCATCTTCTCTAGTTTCCTGCGCGTAGAACCCTGAACAATCTCCCAACCCTACCCACGCCTCTTCCTTAAAAAAACCCCCTAACTCTGGGGCCTCCTCCCAAGAAAAATGTTGTTTTGGAAAATTTTGTCCCCCAATCTGCAGTTTCAGTAATTGCTTGTGGGGTTGGTACGCCATAGTTACTTTCTACAGCGATAAATGTTTCTTACCGGTTGGAGAATGCTGCCATCTTCTCCAGTTTCCTGTGCGTAGAACCCTGAACAATAAAAACAAAGCATCCAGCTGTAGGAAGGTACCATATTAGAAAATCTGGTAAGGTGAAGAAACGGATGCGGAATGTCCAGTAAAATGTGTTGAATACAACATACTGATAAATATAAAAACATCACGTAAGGGACGTGGTTGAGTGTTTTGTTTTCGTCTCGTGCATGGGATTCGAAAACGAACTGAAATTTCGGCTAAATACATTCGGGAACGGCGGATCTATATTTTAATATTTATACATCTTGTGCAATGATACGAAAACTCATGTTTAAATATCAGGTCAATACACTCTGAAACGGGCGATTCGTATTGTTGCTTTGTATCCCAAGGGATACGAAAACACAAAAAATATACAATTTCCAGAGTACTAAAGCATCGAAAAATGTTGTTAGACAAAACATAAATAATTGCACAATGTTACGAGCCAAATAACCTAAAGAGAAAATACTTATTGTGTTTTTATGTTTGCAAGAGTTGCTTACCTTAGTAGCGGTGCAAATCTTTTTATATTTGTTTTTTTTAACGCAACATTGGACATAGAGGGTTCTTTTTCCTATGTTATTTAAGCAACGAATGAGAAAATGTTATAAATAAGAGTTGCGAAAATAAGGTATTCAATAGTACTTTTATACTATGGCTTGGCCGTGACGAGAAGAATATATATATATATATATATATATATATATATATATATATATATATATATATATATATATATATATATATATATATATATATATATATATATATATATCTGTGTGTGTGTGTGTGTGTGTGTGTGTGTGTGTTTGTGCCTCTGTGTGTGTGATTAAGAATGTCTCATACGAACCTGAACTGCTGAAACCGCTGTCTCTACCTGTAAGATATAAATCAAAAGACAACTATTGTCTCTGGGAGTTAAAATATTCAGACTTCGATTCATAATGCATAGAATATTATTACCAGTGAAGTGATAAAATCAAGCATGAAAAGAAGTTTTCAATACAAAATTTGACTTGGATTTGTTTAAAATATGAAAAATAAATTCCACCAATGTACGTATTTTTATGTCGATTCCAAAGACTGTCAATTGCAAACAGAAGGATAATATGGAATTATGCAAACTAATAATTACTTGTAACCCAAGAAACAGTTTTAATTTTTTTAAAAGCGCCAAATGATCAATTCCATAGATTCCCTAGCCATTAATGAACAATATCTCGTATGTTTTACGTATATACACGAATTTATTCTTTTATCTAATGTTGGGGTTGATAGTCATGCAGAAATAAATTAGAGCCTAAAGTCTACATTGACGATATCTGCAGATTCTTACATAATACTAAATACACATGCAAATATTGTTCATATCCAGATAGGTACCACACCTACTTTATTATTATTAATTCCATTTCCAAATTACGATGTCTTGCGTTAAGCAGGCCCTAATATTGCTTTAGCATTTATATTGTTTGCTATTTTCCGTTTTGCATTTAGAAATCTATTTTTGACACTGTTAGTTTACATTTTAAATAAATAAAAAATCAGAATAGTGATCGCAGAGATTCTTTGTATCATATGAAGTCCTACCTTCCATCAAAACAGCTTTTCTTTTCATCGCTGACTCTGAAAACAATTATTATTATTATTATTATTATTATTATTATTATTATTATTATTATTATTATTATTATTATTATTATTATTATTATTATTATTAAGTTCTCTTTAAATGCATACACATTATTATATAAAACGAAACAAAATAATTATTTTAATGTTAAGTTACCATAAAGACAAAATCCAGACTTTTTTTGAGAAGTTAAGTTATTAATCTGTAGGAAAAAGTTCAGACATTAACCAGGGAAACAATCAAATGCTATATACGTTGAAAATTTTCAACATAAATTAATCTGAAGACTATTAATTCCAACCGTGCTGTAACTGTATTTTTCCACAAAGAACGGCACATTTTTCTGCCTTTGCAGAAATTTTTTCGAAAAGCGGAGCTGCAGACGTCATAATTGTTTGTAAATCGAGTCCTCCATTTTTCTTTACTTCCGCATTTTCTAAAGCAGCGCACATCGTATTGAGTTTTTGATATATATCGGTAAGATTCTCAACTGTGTCATCGCAGATCTCTCGGGAATCTTCTGTAGCCATAGTAAGAATCTGTGCAGACTGGAGCTGAAATAAGAAATGAATGGACATTTGTTATAAAAAATGCATGTATTTCTTATTTATCCACCGACACGTTTTTAACCCCGAGAAAAATTACATGCTGTCAAATCAAATTCATTTACATGGGATTTAAGTCAGGGAAAATGACTTTCTTTTTAAGGTTTTGAATTGTCAAACATAAAAAGAACGATGCGGTACATATTTGTCCAAGCAAAGCCCTGTCATTGTAGACTGTTAGCAATATATAGCTGCTTGTGGGTAACCCAAATTCCACTTACTAGAGATTTAAAATCCGCTATATGACAATCATCTTCCTAGTCCATAGTCATGAGCAACCATGAGTAAGTTATGACTAACCATGAGTAAGTTATGAGTAACCATGAGTAAGGTATGAGTAACCATGAATAAGGTATGAGGTACGAGGATTTCGTCCCGGGCAGTTCAATTATCTACATCAACTATACCGAGTAATCCGGGTATTAGAGCACAAAAAGGGAGTAAATTTGAGTTGGTGAATTATTTATTTTTTAACCAAAACGATTTTATAAAATTTAGTAAGGATCAGTTTAATGAAGTAGTACTGTATCACTTATGTAATTATCAATCTGATAACACATTTCTTTTAGTCAAAGGATTCGTATAACCACTAGAATCCGCGCAAAGAGCGTATGTGCCTAGCTTCTTCTTACGAATGTTCAACTGTTCCAATATACATCAAATTCTCATATCATATGTATAGGTTGACAATGATGCTATGCGGTAGGAGTGTTGTATAATATTAAATGGAACAACGTACAACATGCATTTGCATTGTCGGACAGTGTGCATTGAAGATAGAGATCTACGTTTCAGTTTTGAATTTATATAATATGTTGTATGGCATATACGAATGGATTTAATCTGCAGTCAAAGACAAGTAGATATTTTTTTTTTTACTTTCGCCTCAAATATAGTTTTGGTTTGGGGCCAGTAAGCGGCCCTTTTTCTTAAACTCTTCTTATCGAATAGACAATCTGCTTCCAAAAAAAATCAAATACATAAAATTTTAGACAGAAAGCTCATTAATTTACATTACACTCAAACACTATTTTTATGTTTTAATTTGATACAATTAATTATTGATGCATTTAACTTGCAATGATAATTTAAGCATATTTGGAAGAAATTGAAGATTTAGTCTCTTTCTAACATGTGGACTGGATTTTTAATATTCATTTGCATAAATTTTAACAAGAAAATTCTAAACAACAGTGTAATATTTTTATGTTATATTTTCTTTATGTTCTACTTGAACAATTGCAAGAATTTAAAATGTAAAGATGCAGTCCATTGATGTGCCCTAGTGTTCAAAAAGTGTCAACATCACTGGAACAAGAAGTACTTATTCGATGTTTGCTTCCCAATCAAAAGAGCTACTGGTATCTGCGATACGTCTATCAAAAAGGTTGTACATTATTTGTCAGTTTTATGCCCTGAGTTATTAAAGAAATAAAAATTTTCGCTGACAAGTCCCTCCATTTAAATATGGGGGAAAGGTTCCTCTGGCATTTCTTACAATGATTTAAATCAATACAAGTAGTATATGGGGGTAGTTTTGTATCAATGGGAGTTGTCATTAATAACACTCCTTGGTTAGTTTAGCTTCACAATTTATATATATATTCAAATGGCATACCCAGGGGTACTATAACGTCAGGGGAAAGTTTGTAAAGAGACGAGAAATGGAACAGGTATGGCGACATCACCGTACTAGACACTGGCAACAATATAGCAAGTACCGTGACGTCATGCCACCTGTTTAATTTCTGTACAAAGTCGTATGCCTTCGCGTTCGTGTCTGTGGATAGTATAGTACGTTTTATGCATTCGGGTTCATTTTTATGGATTGATGAACATCAATCTATCCTACTCAAATTATACAACCGACTAAAAAAAATTAACGCAAGAGAATAATTATTTTTTTAGAGAGTTAAACAAATTTATATAATCTACTACAAACTTTTTCGGCAATAGAGAATAAACGTTTTCGAGGCATATGAAGTGGCCATGAAAAGGACCGTTGTTTTTTTATGATAACTCCATTCAGTTTACATAGAGGACATCACAAAGGTAATCTTTTCTTCCTCAAACTTTGTCTCAAACCTTTTCTCACTTCTGGTCTGAAGACGAGAGTGCGCTTCAGACATCTTCTTTTACAAACAGTTGCACCAGTGATCCGGATGATGGACCATTTTATGTTCACTTACATGGGTAAGCCCCTACAGAAAATCAACGACGATACAAAAGTAGAGGATTCAACGTTTGCCCACATTTTTGTGATGAGAATAAGTAAATGGAATGAAGCAAACCGTGTTTATTTAAAGAGCGGATCGAAACGGATTGAAATTGTTCACCAATCCCAACACGCGTTACAAAATTCAGAAAATTCGTGGAGTCTGTCTTCCAATCCGAAGAGAGCTACCTGTGACGTAACATTCCTTATATAGGTGCGCTAGCGTCTGTTCACAGTGAATTGATACGACGTTGTTGGTTTTGATACGTGACTGAAACAAAGAAGACAGTGAATTTGGATGCACCGGCTGCTGCTACCAAAGTGAACACAGACTTACTTCCAGAAGAGACCAATTTTAATAGGGATTTAGTGGATTTTCTCATTTTCTTCGCAAGAATTTGTTGCGGTACCAGCACCATCGCGTCATTCTCTTTTTTTTTTTAACACACATCGATGATTTTACACAGAGTCAGAAAGAAGAATTGGAGAAATTCAATAAAAGATGTGATTTCATCTTGAGATTTCTTCTAATTTTTAACATATACCTGAAAATCGGATATGTATAAATTGACATTTACGACATCATTTGTTCGAAATGCTTCCAGTCAGTAACAAAGGTAAGAAACATTTACTCTGCGCCCATGATTTCTTTATTATCTGGCATTACACATTTAGAAAGGTGATGTGTAAAACAATGACACTGTCTAGGACACACAGCGATAAGACAAACCTTACAAGTATCGGTAAAAACGAGATTTTAAAAATGCTTACAAAGTAACGAAGAAACATAATGTTGTGAAGAGTTTGAGAGAAGGAATTTATTTAGCCCGACATTTTTGACGAACGTATGTGATAATACAGTTAAATAATCCCATTTGATTGCTCCATGAGGGCTTCCTTTTTTTGTCATATCGATCCTAATCAGAGACATTCAATTTCAATTTGTAAATGAACTCACCACAAAAGGGTGAGTCACACGAAATGGTTTTTTTTTTTTTGGACAAAATGTCATCTTCAACTGTAAATATGCCCATCCGCCCACTCATTCCTCTAATTATTCTGTGTGATAGGATGAACATTTAACTTTAAAATATACACCGTAATTATAAACGCTAAGATAAGATTAAAGCTACGAAAAAGCCCTAAAATTTACCTGAAATGTATTCAAGGCCTGGAAGTGAGTCGTAATGTCGCTCAGTTCAGTGAAAAAGGAAGTACAGTTCTTTGGTGTTTCTAGGTCAATATCCAAATATTGGGAATCCCACTAGATGTCTTAATAATTTTATATACAGGAAGTTTATGCGTTATACCCTGATTTAAAAATATCTACCATGAATCGCAGCGAAAATATTTTATATTCGAAACCGAGCCATACCATTCAATAAAGGTGTAATGTTGCATATCGTTGTATTAAAGAGGCTAGAATGAAAAGTACGTAAAATCGGGTCTGGACAAAATCAGCCAACCTTCGACTCCTCATAATAGGTTTATTTCATGTTCAACTATTGTGTCATGCACCTACTCGTTATTGGAAAGCAAAACGTCTAGCACTATTTCATGAACTATTTCATTAAATTATAAATTATGCAAGGAGCGGAAGGGGTGTTTGTAATAACCCCACACAACCCAGTGGTTGATTTTAGACTTAAATTTTAAGAAATACAGTCAGCTATCTTAAAGAAAAAGAAAGAAGAAAAATAATGTACAGACACGCCGAACAATGACGTGTACAGGTAATAATAATAATAATAATAATAATAATAATAATAATAATAATAATAATAATAATAATAATAATAACAACAAACAAGAGCCCTGAGTGGGTATGTTGCATCTCACGTGATCAACATCTGCCAAACACCAATAAATTAGGGCTAATATGATGTTTTCTGTCACCTTTCTTAAAGATCTCTGTGATTGATTACGAAATATGCGGTTGAAAGTTTCTATATTTGTTGGAGTCTTAAACCATGTCTGATGACAGGCCATATTAGATAACGATCTATCTAAAAGCTTCCGCATTTTCTGCCAAATTCAGTTAGATTCAGTTGTAAGAAAAGCTCTGTAGAGGTTTTTTTTTTCACTGTAAACCTCATGCTGTTGACGATGGATCTGCAGCCTTACACATTTGAATGGTCTTTATACCAAGATATTTCCTCTGAAATCAAATCAAATGCGACTAAGCGGTTTTGAGAAGCTGTTGGAAAAATCTCTTCAATGTGCACTGACAGCGATCAGATTTGTCAACAGAGTGGAATCACTGCAAAATAGGCAAAAAAATTAAGACCTTTCTGCCAGATAACCACTTGGGAACTTGGTAAAATTTTGCTTAAGCATATTTGTGTTTCTTTTTATTGAGCTCTTCTTAAACAGAAAATGCTAAATGACTTTCATAGTTTTAGAAACGTTGTCAATATTTGATTGCTGGTCATTATTACTTTTAAAGACCCGATAAGACTTTATACCAGAATGATCTTTACTACGGTTGTGTAAGATGGGCTGGTAATTTTGAAAGAGATGAGAAAATTAAATATTGATTGTCAAAGCACAAATGGCAACAGATAATAATAATAATAATAATAATAATAATAATAATAATAATAATAATAATAATAATAATAATAATAATAATAAATAATGATGATAATAATAATAATAAATAATGATAATATTGATGATGATAATAATAATAATAATAATAATAATAATAATAATAATAATAATAATAATAATAATAATAATAATAATAATAATAATAATAATAAGTATAGCCAATACCAGATGGTATGCAATTGATACCCCCTTGGACACTACATGAAAGTGCAAGATCGGAAGTACACTGTTGGTATATATAACGTAACTTTAACAATTTTTTTATATGAAGCACTAAGAGCAAAATGTCAAGGTCAATAGGCAGTAGTACAAGGACTCTGCAGTGTTTGGTAAACTTCGGTATCAGCGAGATGATGAGAGTGGTCGCAGGGTGTCCACATGTGTTGTTTGTTTCTCCTGTTATCATGCGATGCACGTTGCTACCTGTCAAACATTAGAGATACAACTTAACATAAATTTCACTCGCACTGGATTTGGGTCATGTATTTTATAAGTATTCGTGAGAACTTGGAACGGCTCCAGCAACTCACATGGTCGTCTAATTGACAATTTTTGCATTGGTTGTAAAATTAGTATTTTTAAAAGTCCGTACAACATTTAGCACCTTCGCCTTATCAAACAACAATTAAATGTGAGTGGGATGTTCCATCGTTTAACTTGTGATGTCATTTATATGTTATCATTTAACTCGTAATTTGACCTACCTAGAAAAATACACACATTCAACCCGTGAGGTACGAGACAAAATATTGCTACGTGTCCGTAGTGGCCCAAAGTTTGATTCCAGCATCAGCTAATAATGGCATACTCTGAATTTCAGCATGTTATGGCTATTATTTTTTTTTTTAAAAAATCAAAAGAGTACGATATTCATATCTTTATTAATTCGGCTTCAAGGAAATAAATAATCGTTTATCTCTGCCGGAATAATGTAACAAAATAAACTCATTTTCTGATGAATATAATTTCTTAATATCATACTCTAACAAGATGTATTGCCGCATAAAAAAAAAATAATAGCTTATATAAACTTTGTCAGTCTAATAGAACTGTTAAATCACGGACACGTTCTGCATTTTTGCATAATTTAAAAAAAATAATGATTTTATAAAATCTCATTTATAAAAAAACATATATATTTAGTATGACTGTAAGGATAGTAGTTCCAAAGTTGTCCAGAAAAAAAAACAATAAAAAAAAACAAAACAAAAAGACTTCATTTGCCATGTCTAGGTCGTGTTTCCTATCCCGTTTAACATAAATCACATAATAACATCTAGCATCAAATACACTTACAATTTGCAGAGTAGTTTTTAAGAATTGAAAGTCAATCATGCCAAAGCGACTATCGTAATAACCATGACAATGACACCTTGAATATTTTGTTGAGGTTAACTCGAAAAGATCTTCATCGTATCAAGGGATGTAAATTCCTTGTTTGCTAATAATCTACGGTCTTCATGATTTCAGTATTGCAAGAATATCAATCACATTTTAATATTTGAATTGAGAATTCGCCCTGGTTTAAGACGTCTTTATTTCATTTAGGTCTTGAATTGATATTTTTGAGATTATGTAAATATTTGGTGCATTCTCTCTACGTAAACTCACACTTCATATTTCCCTTGTTTTACTTTTTTTCAACCTGCAGAAAGGATTTTTATTAACACGATTATTCCGCAGAGACAACATCGAATATCATATACTCAAAGTGTGTATGTATGTATGTATGTATGTATGTATGTATGTATGTATGTATGTATGTATGTATGTATGTATGTATGTATGTATGTATGTATGTATGTATGTATGTATGTATGTATGTATGTATGTATGTATGTATGTATGTATGCATGTATGTATGCATGTATGTATGTATGTATGTATGTGTGTTTGTGTGTGATTTAGGGTTTTTAACGTAACTTTAACAATTTTTAGTCATATCGCTACAATATCTGCAATGTGGCAGTTTTTGGTGATGTCTAGCATTGGACATTCCAGCCAGATACATTATCCTGACACCAGGCAAACCAGTCCTAACACTAACCTCTTAATGCTGAGTACCTTTTTTTATAAGTCTTTGGTATGACTCGACCGGGGTTCCGACCCGCGACCTCCCGCATCCGAGGCCTTTGCTCTAACCACTAGACAACCGGAGAGGTCTATACTCACAGAGTGATGACATTATTTCTCATATGTGTTGTCTATGTATAGATCCGTACAGATAGTTGGATTTTAGTTTGAACAATATTCTATTCAAGATTACATTTTCCAAATAAATAAACCAAGGCAAATGTTTGGAAATCCTGCAAAAGGCTAAGAGCCTATTAAAAACTGTCTCCAGTATTACAAAGAAATTCCAGCATCCAATATTTAACCACTGCTTTAATGTGGACCTCTAACGCATATCGATGTACGTATAATAAGATCTAGTATACGTAATTAGCATATACAACAATATCATCATAAATATTAATGTGGTAGTGATCTATAATTAGACCGAAACCAGATTAAATAACTTTATGAACATTATATCCCTGCCATAAAAGTAGATGTGCATTTGTTGTATACACTAATTGTCAGCTAATAACGTCTTATATAAAGGTCCATCTGGTAGCGTGTGAAAAGCAATATTACTCAGTGCTATTTATTTTTAATATTCTAATAATAGTAAGCTGGATCGTCAGCTTTGGTATCATTTTCATATGCACCCCCTCTCCTCAAATTTAGATTTGAGATGTCGCCCTGTATATAAACACTTTTCTTCCTGGTTGATGAAATCGAATTTCTTAAGCTTCCCTACCTCATGTATTTATAAAACTCTCCTAGACTTATATGTACTGTTGCATGACGCACCAACAGAAAAGAGAATACTTTGAACTTTCTAGTTACCACTGAGCAGCCTCTATTCTAAGACGAAGGACAATATGACTGACCAAATTTACCATTGGGTTGTGTTCATTGTATGGTTACATACGGTACGAGTTTCTAAATATATTTTAATAGATCCACCCACATATTTTTGGTTGTATTTTTTTTCTCACTTTGTGACGTAAGATAGAGGATCGTGTGCACTACTTGTAGAATGGCACGTTTATGTCAGATGGAAGGATCACTTAGAGATACTTTTTATCTTCCACATCCTGTAAATTAAAGATCAATATGACCAGGTTATTCATACACGTGTATTGTCAGTTTTATGTTCGGCTTTATCCGTTATCTCACAAGCACATAGTGTGTGTGTGTGTGTGTGTGTGTGTGTGTGTGTGTGTGTGTGTGTGTGTCCGCCCGCTCTCGAAGAGAAAGATTTACCTTATTTGCCTGTGTTGCGATAAATATCCACTTTGAAGTACAATTACATCTCGGTTTGGTATCTGGTTTCACACATTAGATACAAATATATTCCTTTCTTACCTAATATTTGCCACGCGATATTTTTGCTTCCTGGTAATGGTTTCTGAAGCGTATTACATGCGTAATCGTTCCCACGTCGCTTTTGATTAAAACTGTTTAGTACAAATACAGGGTTAATCATAAATGCCCGAGTTTCTTCCTACTATATGATAGCAATGCGAGACTAGGCTTTGGTCGAACAATGAAACAGAAGTTTGTTAACCAAGATTTGTAGACATCAACACCCTTACCCCTTTAATATATAATTACTTAATTAAATTTCTACATGGAATATCCTCTGGGTAGCTAGTCACAGTGTTGACTTGTCTCAGTTTCAAAATGTGAGCTTTGTACAGTGGCACTCTCCAGTTTGGCATGGTTTACAATGGGTGGAATGTTTAGCTGAATACACTTCATAATTATGAATCTGCCTTTTATTGGCAATTCCCTTAAGAAGGAAACAAAGGAAAAAAATCGAAGAATAGTATTATATCAAGAAAAAAAAAAGGAATATAATCGGGTCGACAGGGTTCTAAACACATTTTAGTTTGACTAATTACCTGATATATATTCTTTTTGATTTATTTTTCTTTAATTCCGAATATTTTTTCGCGAGTGTTCCTGATAGCAAGCTGTTGCTTACGTGTGAGAACGTGAGAACATAAACCGTGAGTATTTGGAACATTATAGTGTTAAGTGTGACTTAGACTATGGAATTCTTTATTTTTAGCACGGTTAGGTAATCGGGAGACAACTTGTTTGGCGCTACAGATACAATCAACACGCTACGTTAGTGTACAAATTTTGAAAGCAAAAATAATAGACCTTTACAAAGTTGTACTTTCTACCTCACTTATGGGTTTGGAAGTGGGATGAGTGACAAGATAAACTTTAAATATATATAAATTAACATCATACAATTAACATCGTACAATTAACACCGTACGACAGTTATGACTTGTTTCTCAGCGTACTCCCAGTCATAACATATTTTATGTTAACCTGGTACTGGCTTCAACTGAAAAGAGTGTAGAATTATAACAGTTGTGTTGCTTCTGATATTTTTGTATGGAAAGCATTTGTTTCAAGATGCAATGCAAGTAAATACAGTGTACACAATGGTGGACATAAATTAAATGTGGTGTTTAATATACGTAGACAATTTTCTTGTAAAGGTGTTGATACCTTTAAGTGTATCATTCACCGTTCGCATGATTTATCAAAATTTGTCGCAGACGTAAGGACGAATAATAATGTATTGAAAGGCAAAAGAGATCACAAAAAAGAAAGAATAAATATATCCTCTTTATGCTGTTGTAAATAAACAAAATAAATAAATAATAATGTATATTTTATTATGTTCTCTGTGCCTTTATCCATAGGGCATATGCCAATTTAATACAGTCGTATCGACATTAGATTTTTGTAATATAAAAACGTCACAACTCAAGGCTTTCGTAATAAATCACAAATTGATGTGTGATTTTAAAATATAGTATAGCAAACGTAATTCTTTATATAAAAAATAGGTTACCAAAATTATACCTTACACCACGAACTCATCTGGAAGCTCCTCGACTCATTCTAATGCGAGTAGAATAACATTTACTCACTGAAATGTATAGATACTTCCCGAATTCGAAACATACTTGGCGGACTATTATCAGACTAGATATGCGAAGGACATTCTTGTAACATGCTGTGTTTTGGAAATAGCAATTGAAAACGTTGCAACAGTCAATGAACTACCTGCACACTTAATTTGTAATGATATTCATGCAATTTTATAATGTAAATAAACTGAACAAATCATTTGATTTCAGTTGCCTGGAATTATTACTTGCGTTGCTGTTAGCGATGACACGTCATCTCTTCATTGTGAAGTTCTCACTTTTTTTTACATAATAAAAAAACGCAATCATTTGCATCTGAACATGTTTTCTTTAGGCATGATTCGAAATGGCAAAAGATATTCCACTATACAAAATACTGATCAAAATGGCGTAAATTACCATTATAGTGAGTCGACTTCTTGGAGAAAAGTAAGCGACAAAAATACACATTAAACAAACATGACATTATCAAATATCATCATTCTATAAGATATCGGCTGTCTAACAGTTAATCACAACGTAGGTAAAGCAAAACAAAAACCCTCAATAAATTTGATGAAATCATTGCCGACCAATCTCGGGACAGTCTGCAGAATTATAATGCTGGGAAACAAATTACATGTACAAGTACTGTAAACATTAAATATTAAAATGTTTTATGATATAATTTAAGATTTATATATATATATATATATATATATATATATATATATATATATATATATATATATATATATATATATATATATATATATATATATGTGTGTGTGTGTGTGTGTGTGTGTGTGTTCATACATATGCAAAAGCTCATAATAGTTTTATCAGGAAACATTATGTACACTACGTCATATAAAATATACAACAGTTCTGCACAGTTATATACAGTGCATATACTTATCATATAGTCGGTAAAGTGTCTATGTAGTATAGTTTAATAATTTTAATATTATAACGGGGTAATATCACTTTACCTGATTCTGATTAGTCCAAACATTATTTACATTCTCTTAACTGACTGGTTAAGATCATTAAAAAATATTAACATCACTTTGTGGATTATTTTTTTTTAATGATCATTTTGGAGACCATTTTTCGAGTTAGGAATGGCAACTGGGGAAAAAGGGTATCGAATGTCCGAATATGGCTGATTTATTTATACATGACCTTTTCATGTCATGTAAAACATGACACCATATGATAAATGACAATAAAACCCAAGACAAGAACAACGCCAACAATAGTCCGATAAATTACCGCCTCCCCAAATCAGTGTTGATACTGATGGACGATATATGGGTTTGATGTCACTTGTTAATTAAAATGTAAAAATTTGCTTCATGCAAATCTTTCCGGAATAGACCTGCGTACGCTTTAGACACATATCCGTAATTAGTAACAACCATATCTAGCGCGAAATTCAAATTTGCCACCGGACAGGGGGGAAGTCACCAAACAGAATTAGCTCCTGAAGTGTAATGTAAATGTCACCAAAAGAAACCTCCAGCTGACAGTATATTCACAGCCGCGAGAAATACTGGTAAGTGTATAAAACTTTCCGCCAAGATTTTCTGTAGATTTTTGCAGGTTTTTTTTTTTTAATGAATTGGCAATATCAACTAAACCGCCAATCAACATCATCACGTGTGAGAGACTGACAAAAAGTAAAACTAAGGCTAGTGTTCATTTGTGGATTTTATGAGCGGAGGGTGCGGTTTACCTGTAGCATGGAATCCATCCTGTACATGGTGAACGTTAATTTAATAAGTAAATAAACTCACTTTTTGTCACAGAAAAATGTGGATATAAACCGGTCTTCTAAATGACTGAACTTTATCCAGAAACAGCATATCTACGCGGTAAATATGTGATGCACTTTATCCTCAAAATAAATTCTTGTTTATATCTTATGTAGTCTACTGTTCCCGATCAAATACTGCAAATTTCCGGTCACGAATACATTACAGTAAATATAAGTTCTGCATCCATTAATTAATTTTTCACATGAATATCGTAACAATGAAATGTTCAGTAATGAAAGTGACACTTAGGGTAAATATGAAGCGCCAACAGAGCTCTAAACTTTACTACATCAAACAACGTGACATTACACGTACTGGACATTTCGTGTTGAAAAATAAATTTGTCTGTCTAGACAATTCTGTTTATTTTCAAGGAAAGGGTCATTTAAATGAAGACTTACACTTTCTCACATTCGTAAGTAAGATTTTGAAAAGAAAAGAGATAAAACAATAAATCAGGACGGCAATTATAATATAATGCAACTTTTGAAATGTTTCAAGGGTAACCTTAAAATTTTGGTATGGTTCAAGGCAATATATATATATATATATATATATATATATATATATATATATATATATATATATATATATATATATATATATATATATATATATATATATATATATATATATATATATATATATATATATATATATATATATATATATATATATATATATATATTGATTTTATAAACGAGTTGAATAATGTCCAGCTGGACATTATTTAATAAGTTTCATAAAATTATTATTAAATCGTTACCCATTTGAGGTTCATTTTATCACATAGTTTAATTTCAGTAGAACTTATTTAGATAGAAAGAAGAACGAATAATGTAGTTCATTCTGACAGACGCTGTACCTTTCATTTGTCGTACGTAAAAAAATAGTACCAAACAATGTTGAAATAGTAATCGTATATTATACATTTTTGATGACTATAAATTAAAGAATGAGTGTCCATCGAAATAAACAGAACATTTTACAAAAGACAAAACATTTGTCAACACGAAATGTCCAATGCATGTGATGTTATGTTGTTGAATACGGTGCACAGTACGTGTTTGAGGTGGCCAACACGACACAATGACTGTTCAAGTTAAAATTCCACATCTCAACAAAACATTACATCGTTGCAATATTTTTGTAAAAAGATTACTTGATATAGAAATACAAATATTTACAGTAATGTAACCGGATGTTTGCAGTATTTGATTTAGAACATTAGATTGTACAGAAGAGGTACAGCGTAAATATGATGTGGCTGGATAAAGTTCTTTCAGTTGGTGAGACCAGTTTATGTCTACATTTTTTTTTGTGAACAAAGGTGAGTTTATTTACTTAAGTAAGTTCACATTTAAAATAATCTTGTTTATAAGGTGGATTCCATGCTACAGATAGATATACCGCCTATCCATCCTCACCCCCACTTTCGCTATCATTTAAGCAATACAGGTAGTTTTTCTTGTTGTTATTCTTTTGCCACTTTTCATATTACGATATGTTATACATGACATAACCTATTCCTGTGGGGGTAAATTGGCAATATTGAAACAGACGAAACTATTTTTCCTCATTCCCTTTCGCGAGTCGTATAAAAAATATGGCGGCCAAAAATATTAATTGAAAATTATAAATTCCTGAAGGTGGGGTTAAAAAAGCTTTCCCACTATCGCAGCCAATCAGTAAAAAGAATACTGCTCAATAATTTTCATGGGCTTTTTTGAACCAAACAGAATCACATAAAGTGATAAGTTCATACGTATAATATCAAAAATATGAAACTGCACACGCTAGTAGTAATAGGGGACGATTTGGCGTCAATGGGAGTTATCATTAAAATATGGCCTGGGACGATATAGCGTCAAGATTTTTGGCGAAAAATGGCACAGCGTGGGGTAATATAGCGTCAAGGGGAATTTTGTATTAGCACACTCTGGGACTGTATAGCGTCAAGAGAAATGGTCCCAGGTGGCATGACATCACGGTACTGAACACTTGGTAACAGTGTAGCAATGTGTAAGTACTGTGACGTCAAGCATTCGTCAAGTACTGTGACATCAAGCGTTCGTCGTGTTAGTGAATGTAGTGATATGTATGTTTTATAACTTATACAGGCAATTTGTTATGGAAAAGTATAATCTTTTCGAGGCATGGAAAGTGGCCCTGAAAAGGGCCTTTGTTTTCGTCTTCTTCTTTTTATTGTCTGCATTTCTTCCACCATTGTCTAAATTTCTCTAAAATTCCTCTCTTTTTCTTTTTTACTTCTTCTTCGTATGGCATCCAGTCTGGATGTCCCATATCTCTAAACTTTTTTTGTATCTTCATCCAATTTTCATTCAGTTTTTCAAAGTCTTTTTTCTTCTTTTGGTTTTCTTTCTCTTTTCTTTCTTTTGCCCAGGTTTCCTTAATTTTCTTGACCTCTTCTTCCAGTATTTGTTTGATATTGTCTTCGCATTTCTTCATGTGATCTGCACCTTTTTTCACAAAATCCCATTCTGTTAAATGGAAGATGTCTTCCATATAGCATCTCACTTGGATAACATCATCCAGAATCTGTTTCAAGGTTCCCACTTTGAAGTATTTGGAATTGACGATTCCTCGTATTTTGTCTGCTTCTTCTATGGTTATCAATTGTAACTTAAAACTGGTTACTCTTAGTTTGTGTATCAAGTCCTTAGTAATTGTTAACTTCCATTCTTGGTTAAGTTTGTCCAGTTCGTGCACTCCATCCACGAACCAATACCAAGTATCTCTTAACTGAGTAAATAGCTCTAGACTTCCAGTCATTTTGTATTCTGTGTAGAATGGCACGAATGTTGAACACTAGGGTTTTATATACGTAAAGCACGGACGTGAATGAAAACATCCCTTAAACTCACTTCACATATGATATTCCATCTCATCAACGAAAGAGAAGCACAAAAACACACCCTATACCATCTCATCAA